>OY776286.1:15132771-15472217 GCA_963675345.1 Trididemnum clinides
ATGTCAAATTCATTGCCCGCTGCGCGGATGTACCATGGTTACGCTATAAAGCAAAAGAAGCCATGCCTTCTCTTAATTGTCTTGCGTTCAATTCCGGTTGGCCTAATAACCAATTTTTAAGCTCAAAATTTCCTCGGTAAATGTGCCATATCACACAATGGTATAGATTATTTACGAAACCACATATGGTCGCAAATTAACTATAAAATGGCCGCTGGTGGGTAACCAGCGTAATTTTGATGACATAATTTACATTGCGCTGCTTATTAATAGCGACGCTTCAAAGAGCGACGTTTAAAACAGCAACTTTGCTAGAATTAATTGTTCATATAAGCAATTCCAAGTATCATGCAACATTTATTTCAGTGCTCTTCAACAGGGGTTCCGCAAAAGATGTAGTGGGGTTTCGTAAGTTTTGAGGGCTCCCTGTGGGTTACTTGTTTTTTGGAAAAAATGATATCTTGCTTTAGTATATTAATGCGTCTATGTCATAGAATGTTTCTCTTTTGGATGCATAAAAGGTCTGACTACATAGGCCCGACGCAATCGCGGCACAACCAAAGGTGTCGACCTTTTTGCAGGCGTAACAAACAGTTTATACAGGTGAAAAAACCACTGCAATAAAAATATAATGCAAGATGAAAAAGTTATTACCAAACAGTAGAATACAAAATGGCGTCAAAAAAATTTAGGCAATACAGTTCTATTTAAATTTATTGTAGCTTTTAGTTTATTGATCCCTTTACTTTCGCTGATATGAAGATTATGGTAATATCTAGGTTCATGCAAAAATATGACGTGGTAGCATTCAGAAATGTCTGAGTGAGAATAATGAAGTTTTTGTGGTGATTATGAAAATGAAGTAGAAGAGCAGCTTTATCACTGTGGTTTTGTGTTATTACTTTTGCAAAACGTATGGTTACTAGTCCATCTAATTGAAAATTTGTTTTTAGTTTGTCCAACGTAAATTTAATGTAATTATGTCATCAAATTTACGTTATATAATCCGAAATTAAATTTAATATTATGTTACTGGAGGCTATTGACAGAAGTAATAACGCGGATTTTTGTATTTTTGTTGTATTCTACTGTTTGGTAATTTGTATTCTACTGCAGAGCTTGTTTTTACCTGTACTTCACCCTGTACTTTTAGGATCTGTAGCTCAGTTTTTTTGGGGATAGAACTAGTGGCGTAAAAAATTTGTATTCTACTGTTTGGTAATAACTTTTTCATCTTGCATTATATTTTTATTGCAGTGGTTTTTTCACCTGTATAAACTGTTTGTTACGCCTGCAAAAAGGTCGACGCCTTTACTTGTGCCGCGATCACATCGGGCCTATGTAGTCAGACCTTTTATGCATCCAAAAGAGAAACATTCTATGACATAGACGCATTAATATACTAAAGCAAGATATCATTTTTTCCTAAAAAACAAGTAACCCACAGGGAGCCCTCAAAACTTACGAAACCCCACTACATCTTTTGCGGAACCCCTGTTGAAGAGCACTGAAATAAATGTTGCATGATACTTGGAATTGCTTATATGAACAATTAATTCTAGCAAAGTTGCTGTTATGTCGCTCTTTGAAGCGTCGCTTTTTTCACACGATCGCTATTTTGCCAATCGCTATTCCAACGTAGTTGCTGTTTAAAAGTCGCTTTCTTCAAGGTCGCTGTTTTTTCAGTCGCTGTTTTGAACGTGAGCCGCCGACATATACTACAAAACAAGCATTTTTCTGTTGCTGATATGCTGCCTGTAAAGATATCTACACCTATGCTACAAAACAATGTAATCACATCTCAAGTTCAAGAAATAATCAACACAAAACCATAAACCTCACAGTTTGTAAAACTGAATTTAGAAAGAATATTTGTTTGAAAATAACGGGCTCCTTCTACAATATGATTACTTAATTTTGGAAGCCATAATCGTATTTGTCGCTATGCCCGAAACAAGGCAAATAGCGCAGCCAAAGAACTTAATACCACAGATATAAATACGAAAGGGACCAAACCAAACCATAAAAAAAGGTTATCACTAAATAGTTTATTTCTTTAATTGTGAAAACAACCACGATTTGGCCGCCACCATCACTTTTTACTGTGCCTCAATCTCTCTCCCTCAGACTTTTTAAAAGTGTTAATGGTAGTTTGTAACAAAATTCTTTCTGTGTGGGCAATGCCAGTCGTAATCAAGAGATTAAGATGGTTACCATTACGTGTACATCAATTATAGATGTGCATAACGAACACAATTTTATTACTACTGCTCACACACGTGCATAATGGGTGAAGCCGGCGCAGCCGCCTGAAACGATATTTTTAACCCCAAAGTTACTGGGCCTGCAGGCCCTGGGGCCTAGGAGACCCCGCCAGAGACGGCTGATAAAACTGAAAAAATTCAACAAAATAGCTTTGGATAAAGCTTTTGAAATCGAACCCATTGCACTCTTTTAAAGCAATGTGTTAAAACCACAAAGGTTCCTCTAGCCCTCATCAAAAGATGTTACCAGAATGATGGACCTGCTCATCATAAGTTGGTAAAATGCCTTACAAGCCTTTTTCAATTAAGTTTGGATCTTTGCTCTATTGTTTGAGATTCGTTCACTGTTGCTGAAAATATGCAACATCTTAATTTAAATTCAGAGGCATTTTTCCCTGTTTTTTCAATAATTCTAGTCTGTTTACAAATATCTCACAGTAAACAACTATTTAGATCTGTATAGGTACTTTGTTCAACCTACTTGTTCCAACCAGCAACCAAATTTGTTCCACCTACTATTCCTAAGGTACTCTTCACTGAGATTCTAACCCAGCTAATCTTTCATTTGAATTCAATTTCAACAATAAAATACACAAACAGATCGATCGTGTTGCCATGGGCTGTTTATTTGACCCAGCTCTTTCCAATATATCTACTTGATGCTACGAAAAGAAATTATTTCAACGAGCAAGCAAACCCATTCTGTATTTCTGCTACGTTGATGACACCTTTGCCATCTTCAACAAGGAATCCTACTGTGACATTTTTCTTACGGCAATAAACTGCTTACTTCCTTGCTTGACCTTCATTTTCAAAAAAGATTTGATGGCAAACTTCTCTTTCTACACGTTCTAGCAGAGAAAGCAGGCCCAAAATTCTTCACGTCCTTTCATCAAACACCGACTTTTACCAGACAATATAAACGTTAGGATTTTTTTGCCCATCAAAACAAAAGATGAACCTTATTGGAAACCTAGTTATGTCTGTCTTCTCCAAACCCAGACTGTCACAAGAACTGAATCACATCAAAAGTATTTTTTGCAAAAATGGCTACCTAGACAATGCTTTATAGGCAAGTATGCCCAAGACATCACCAAATTTAGTGATCACTAGAAAGAGAGCACCCGAAAACGCTTAGTCTACCAAAAACTTCATGAAATTGATAACACTTCTCTTATAAGTATTAGAAGCTGATTGAAACTACGGTAAATAATTGCTACAGAGTAATTGAACTTTGGATGATAATTTTCGATCCGATGTATATGCAATCTACAAGAATGGCGTGCCTTTCCTTCTACTAAGCAATGTCGTGAAAGAATACGCATGCCGTTGTGAAAGGCATGCCCCATTTCACAAACAGCAGCACAGAATTAACAAACATGTACTCAAATCAGTTACACTTCACATGAAAAAAGAAAAACAATTATCTATAAGAAAACCCAAGACAATTCTTATGCCTCCGACTGTGACTCGACAATTGGACAGCATTTCCTTGAAAATCAGGACTCTGCCGCCGACTGCAATGACGGTTATTTATCATTGTTGGCAACAGTGAGATCGTCTTTCCATCTAGCCACTTTCACAGCGTAATTGATAGTCCCGTCTGCTGTGACTGACGACGCATTCTCATTGCTTCATTCTGGCGATGACTTGTGAAAAAAGTTCAACAAAAACGAAGGCCTACAAGTTTTTGTTGTTGCATTGAAAGACTGCAATGAATTCATCCTCCAAAGTAGAAATTGACAACCTGCAGATATTTTACCTTTTCTTTGGAGAAGACTTCTGTTGAGAAGGTGTGAACTACGTGAGCCGGTCAAGCAATGTGGTTCTTTGTTGCCACCAATTAAATGCCTTCTTTATAGAGAAATCACTCTCGATTTGATGGGCTACGTCATTCAAATTTGCCTGAATATAGTTCTTTGTGGCTTTTATTATTTTCTTTTTTGTGGAAATCAGGCCCAAGTGGCTCTTCGGTCGTAAAAGATTGTCGACCACTGCTCTAAAGATTTATTCGAAGCGTTTTTGAAATTTTGTACCATTAAACATCTGTTCAAAAATTAAACACTAAAGAATATTTGAATTTACATTTGGCCCTAAAAACTTTTTCAAACCATAAGGCGTAAAATAACGGCCCACTGATAGTAATTCAGCGCATGTTGCCTGGTTAGCATTTTGGCAGAAGTTCCTCTACCAGCTGAATTTCAAAGTTCCAACCAAGAATGGCGAACTTGAATAGAGGGCTTGCACAAATAGACCATATAAAAACTTGAATTTGAAACTGTTTTTTAAGCTAGCTTACTGCATTTCAACTCAACAAACGTCAAAGCGGTAGGATCTACTTCATTAAAAGTTGAAGGAAATCAAGTAATGTTACTTCTACAAAATCTATGCAACTAAAGTAGAGGTAGTAAAAATTAAAACTGCTCAAGTAAGTTGCTCGTTGTTGAAAAGTCTACTCAAGTAGAACCACTTTGTTACTGATTATCTTTGTATGTACATCCTTGTCACAAAAGGTTGTTTATTGCTTCAGATGTAAAAAGAAATATATTTAAGACAAACAGCCATGCAAAGACTGTTTTGAAAGTAGAAAGCAAAGAAAATTCCAGCAAGTCACGGCTGAACGGTAAGAATAAATTCTAGCCTGGGAGAGAGTAAAGGGTTACAAAACTGCCAAGCTTCCTCTCGAAATTTTGTTAAACTTTCACGAATCTAAAGGAATACAACAAGTAGGGTTGCCAACCGTCCTTTATTTGAACCCCCTGTCCTTGTCCTTTATTAAACTTAGAATTGTCCTTTATTTCTAGAGCTGAAAAAAATTTACTGCAAGAGATGAAAAAATTTGCAAAAGTACAGTCAAACCGCGGTTGTGTAGCACAACCCATGGAAAAGCGGGTGTTGACCTTTTTTTTTTATACATGGTGGCCTCCAAAAAAAAGGTCAACACCCGATCACGCACCCGGACAAGGACAGAGGGGTTCAAATAGAGGGCTGTCCTTTAAAACAAAGGACGGTTGGCAACCCTAGTCACAGTGTCCTTTATTGAAATTTGTCAAAGTTGGCAACCCTAAATACAAGAGGCCAGCGATGCACTTTGAGCAAACTGTAGAGTGCAGACAGTGACACTGTTTCGACCTACCAGGTCTCTCAGCAAAGTTGGTGACCGACAAGAAGCTAGAGGCTTTAAATAAAGCATAGCTTAGACCATTGCTACTCAAACTTTTTTATGACGTGTACCGGCTGAGCACCTTCCCTCACTTGGCGTACCGGTTAATTTGCGAAAAAAAAGACAAAAGCAAAATCATTATTACTTTTGTAACAAATACACAATAAAAGCAAGTCACAAACACTTTTATTAATTGTCTTTCGAATTCTAATGCGAAGTGTGCGCCTGCTTATTTGCAACCAGCTTATCCAATTGCGTTTCAATGGAAGACAATGCTACTCGAAGACGAGCATGGATATCCAACGCGTTTCTGTGTTTTCCCTTTAAACAGCTCATGGTAGAAAAGCCGGCTTCACATAGATATGTAGAAGGAAATGGAAGCAGTGTTTTAATAGCCATGCCACTCAGTCTCGGATATTCTGCTTTTATTTTGATCCAGAAGCTTGCAAGAGAGTTTGATTCAAAAGAGTTTCGCAAACCTTCATCAGCAGATAGCTCCAATAATTTATCTTTTAAATCGACACTTATATCTAACTCTTCTACGTTTACAGTTGGTGCAAATGGATTTCGAATCCATTCATTTCCTCTTCGTGGATCTTTTTGTTCCGGAAAATAATGTTGAATACGTTCCATCAAATTTGACAAATGTTCTGTGGCAGTATCTTGAACACATTTGACGTCCAAATTGTCTCCTGCATCGTCAATAACAGTTGCTAACTGAGGAAACATGTCGTAACAATTGTTCGAGACTCGAATCTTCCATGCTTTCAGCTTTCATTGCATGCCGTCAATTTTATCTGCTGTTGCAAAAAGTGAAGCATTTCTTCCTTGCATTGAAGTGTTAAGGCCATTAATAATAACGAAAATGTCAGTTAGGTAAGCTAGCAAAGTAAGCCATTGTTCATCACAAAATAGCTTCGCCCAATCTGGCTTTCTGTCATGCAAAAATACTGCCAGTTCGTTTCGGAGCTCATATACGCGTGATAAAACTTTTCCCCTCGACAGCCAACGCACACTGGAATGAAATAATAGTTGCCTGTGATCTGCTTGCATATCGTCGCATAAAAGGGCAAATAATCTTGAATTAACTGCACTTCCTTTGATATAATTAACAATTTTTACGACCTCGCAAAGCACATTATTTAACTTCGTTGACAATTTCTTGGTTGCAAGACTTTCCCTATGAATAAAGCAATGCGTTGAAGCACATTCTGGAGCCAACTGCTTAATTCGTGTAATTACTCCCGATTTTTCTCCTATCATTGCAGCAGCACCATCGGAACATACTCCAACGCAATTCTTCATATCTAATCCTTTGTTTTCAATGTAATCAATAATAGTCTGATATTTCTGCACCAGTTGTTCTACGCGGAAGAGCGGCAGAGAAAAAACTCTTCTTTTAATTTGCCTTCATATTCATAACGTACATTCACCATCAAAATTGCCATGTTTCCAATGTCTGTGCTTTCATCTAGCTGTAAAGAATAGTACTTGGCCAGTTTAATTTGATCAACTAGTTGAATTTCCATATTATCAGCCAAATCAGCAGTTCGTCGAGCAATAGTGTCGTTTGAAAGAGGAACTTTTGCAGCCTTTGCAGCTGCTGCCTCACCAAGTACTTCTAAACAAACGTCTTGAATACAGCCTTTCACTATGTCCCACCAACACTGTACGGTTTTTGAGCTTTTGCAATTCTTAGCGCCACTTTATAAGATGCACGTAAAGCTTGAGTATTTACACGAGTCAGGCTGTACATCTGTTTTTGTGCACTTTTTCATTCATTTCGTTTCCTTTCAAAAAACTCTTTCGGCTTTGAACTATAATCTTTATGTTTTGAATGTAAGTATCTCTTTAAATCTGAAGGTTTTATTGAGTCGGTGTTAAGTACAGCTCCACAAGCAACACATTGCGGTTTCTGCACACCTGCCTCATCTGCGCCAACGAAGCCAAATTTTAAATATGATGGATCATATTTTCGAACAAATGTTGAACGACTTCTTTTTGCAGTCAACACCTCAGTGCTTCGAGCATCACTTTCATTTGAATCAGAATCATCAAGGTCTGAAACTGATTGTCTCTGTTTCATATATATGTCCATAGAACCACGCTTTGCCATTTGTAAAACTTAGCTGAAACTTCACTTTTTATAGGCTAATATGGGCTAACAGCTAACTCACTTTCCAAAAAAGAACAAGCTTTATAGCTTCAACAAATCTATGTAAAAACATGCTCAACTCACTACGATCATCTGATATTTTGAAGTCAGAGTGTGGCCGATCGATTGAGCCTCTCACTTCTCTACTCGTTATTGGACGCTGCAGATATAGTCAAGCACGTGGACACAGCACAAACACACAAAAAGGATGATCATCTCGCATCGAACATTGCGATACTTTGTTGAAATAATGGATAACAATTACGAAATAACATTTCTTTGTGACGTAACTGGTAAGTCGTCGTAGTAGCGGCCCACCAAACAGTCTATAGCTGGGAAAGCAGATTGAACATTATCGTTGCCTAAAAATCGTTATATAGACGTTCTGATCAACATAAAACAAATTACTCAATTTACAATTTCTCCTAATTGACCGCGTACCGGCAGCCAAGTGCTCGCGTACCGGCACTGATACGCGTACCGGCACTGATACGCGTACCGGCGTTTGAGTAGCACTGGCTTAGACCATGGGTCTCCAAACTTTTTCCATAGAGGGCCACATTGCTGATATTTTAATGACCCGTGCGCACAAATTAACTCAATTTAACTTGGAAGTAACGGTAAATAACGTTGGAGATCGTGTTACGTTGCCCGAAAAATAAGTGATCTCCAAAACAAAAGGTGATTAACTCTCTTGCTGTCACCAATTATCCTATTTGTGTTCAAATTGATTGGATCGAAGTGGCTCTGTCAAGGAAACACTGCGCTATACATTTGTTTTGCAATTATGAAAAGGGCTCCGCGGGCCGGATAAAAAGCCTTCGAAAGCCGGATTTGGCCCGCGGGCCGTTGTTTGGCGACCCCTGGCTTAGACCGTCACACTTGTGAGACCTATGCTAGGTCTATTGTAGTGGATGGTCTGCCAGTACTCTGCGAAGCCGTATCACTTGTGAATGAGTGGGGGTGGTTGCAGGTGCACTAAGTCTAACAACTGCCTGAACAATAGTGATGTCGTTGCCCAGTACAGCAACAATGCTGACAATCTTCCTGTTACTTGCCAATGCCAAAGAAGAATCAACACACAAAAAAACTAAATCTGTTTGAAAACTAAAAACTATATGAATTTGAATATAATTTCTTTTTCTGAATCCATTATGGCCAAGCATGGAAATGCCAGCAGCACAAATAAACGAATAAAAAAACAGGTATTTAACTTTTTCCGATTTGATGTATGCTGGTGGTAATTTCCATATTGTTCGCCGGACACCGCTGCCCATAAAAAAAGCATCAACAAACAATTTCTATGTACGCAGAGGTGGTCAAAGAAGCCTAAAAATCTATTTGAGTTTGAAGTATTGCTACTTACTAAATACTCACGTACAAGTAGAAAGCAATGATGGATATTTTTTATTTGAGTACAAGTAATTGCGAGTTAAACTACTTAAGTAGTAAAAGTAAACAGTAGTTTAATTTTTTGAGCTGTTTTGTCTTGTATCTTTTTTAAGATTGTTTTGTCTTGCATCTTTGGGGATGCTCGTACCATATTAGATGGGTGAATGGATTTTTGAAAGATGTCAACTTCTCTGCTTATTTATAGCTTAATTTACAATACCCATCAAGGCTTATGTGTGTGTGATGCAGGCAATGGCATATCTATGAAAAGGGGTTCACTCCAAGAGACACGATGTTTCTCGGTTACATCATTTTAGAAGGCTCTCTAAAGGGGTTGTCTTGACTACGGTTGATGAGTTGTTTCTGTTCCGAAAAAGCTTAGTAAATCTGGACTAATTATTCCAGTAGTTACTTTTTTCTCTTGAAGGTCTATTAAGCGTCCATCTCGCTGCACAACTAAAAAGCGCTCTCTGTTGAGCGTCGCTCTGTTCGCACTCAGTATCAAGCAGCGAAATCTCGTCTTAAAACCTGCTCTAAATATCAGTAAGAAGTTTTAATCCTGGTCGCGAAAACCGCTATGTGAGAACGCAGCCAACTCGCTTATCAAGATGCACAAACAGCTTTTTAAAATGGCATTTTCAGATTTTTGCTTCGGACTCTTAGCAAAAGTACGGAATATTGCAGAATAAATATGAATCTGATTATATTCGGTCATAATTGAGATATGTTCTAAATCTAGTGCCGAAAATTCGTTATACAATAATTAAACAACGCTAATGCATTATATCTTATACTGTTCTCGTAAAGTTATCTGCTTTGCATAAAGTTTGTGAAATGTGGCGACGGTAAGCGTTAAATAGTCCAAATATCGTAAGCATCATCCAACGCTTTTGTAGTAATTTAAACGCATTTATAACTGCATAATTTAAACGAAAACCATACTTAGGTAGGTACCGAAAGTTTAAGCCTCCTTCAATGTTTCTGAACTTTGGTTTACTGTAAAATGAGCAACGTGCTGCACCTGCACACATTTTTTCCAATAATGCCGAGAGATGAAGACCCTCTATGCCCCTTGCACTTCGAGCCGTGTTGTCACCTACCACCAAGTCAATGAAATTGTGATTCAATTTTGATTTCTTAACCCTAGAAGGACTGAGATTTTTTTCTTCAAGAAAGACCATACGGGTCAATTGATCCGTTAGCATTTAAAAACGAAGAAAGATCTACTTAGTTGTGTCTTATTACTATAAGTAGAAGACAGCCCAGCAATTATTTATCTATTCTTACATTTCTGCAGCTTTTTATGTTATTACGGTTTTACTTTTTTTTGGTGTCGTGATATTTTTTTCACAACCTGGTAGTTGCACAGATTGTAACCTATCAGCTAGAATAGCATGCTCTTTTGTTTGATGTACTGATAAATCGATTGCCAGACTGGCTACTTGTATCCGCTATTGTTACAAAATAATATAGCTATTTTGACCCTGTTTTATAACCTAACTGCAAATGTAGTCAGGAATGCGATTCACATTTCACTGTTTAGTGTAGTAAACAGAATCAGAATTAGCTATTTACCTGAATGATAATTTTTTGGCAAACTGAATCTGAAATTTTCTCTTTATTTTTGCTTTATCTTTAGAAACTCAAATTCTTTTACAGCTCAGGCTAAATGACAATGGCTAAAAAATCCGGTGAAGGCAAGATGTATAATAATGTAAAGAAAGTGCTAGATATGCTCCGCGTTGATGAAGATTCTGACGAAGAGGATTTTGCGGAATCACAGCCAAAATTACAAGAACAAGAATCAGACAGAGAAAATGATGAACAAGAATTAGAAGATCTTGACACTGAATAATCTTCTCTTCCTCCAAAAAAAGATTTACAAACACCAAGTGTGCCACAACAAAGTCAAGTATTTAGCAGATATGGTACAATATGAAACAAAGAACCTCCCTGTACAACAGGACGTCAGGGAAAAAGAAATATTCTCAGTACCAAACCAGGCACTAAGCGATTTATACTTGCTCGTGTAAATGATGAAAAAAATGTGTTTCAAGAGCTTTGGGGACATCAGAATTTTGAAAATGTAATGCATTTTACTCTCGCTGAAGCGTGAAGGGAAAGAGATGAAGCATTTTCTTTGTCCAAGGACGAGTTTACCGCATTTTTTGGCCTGTACATACTCCGTGGTGTGCTGAAAAGGAGAGACGAACCCCTATTCAATTTCCGGGATGAAGAATATGGGCGTCTTATCTTTCGAGAAACTATGAGTAGAAATAAATTCCAATCTATACTACGCTACATTCGTTTTGATGATAAAAACTCACGAAGTCTTCGACGACAGACTGACAAGTTTGCTGCAATAAGGGAATTATGGGATTCAGTCATGGATAACTGCCAAAAGTCATATTTTCCTGGTGCAAATGTCATAATTAATGAGCAACTTTTCCGGTGTAGAGCAAAGTAATTCTAGCAACACCTGATAATTTACTGTGATGTTACCCAGTAACAAACAGATTTTTGTAATAAAAATATTCTTTGCTTTAGATGTCCATTCATACAATATATGCCACAAAAACCGGCAAAATTTGGAATCAAGTTTTGGATGGTGTGTGATATCATGACCTCCTTCGTACTACGGGCTTTTCCTTATGTTGGTAGAAAAGAAAGAGAAGTTGGACTCGGGGAGCATGTGACCTTGCCTTTGATGGAGCCGTACAAGAATATGGGGCTCAATGTAACCACCGGCAACTTTTGACATCATTGAGTTTAGTCAGAAGACTTATGCAGAGCAACATTACAATGCTAGGTACCATGAGAGCACATCGATGTAAAATTCCTCTCGAAGCAAAGCTAGGAAAAGGTGCAACTTTGTATTCATCTACATTTCTATTTACGCCACCAGAAGAAAATATTATGCTTCTTAGCTACAAAGCCAAGAAAAATAAAGTAGTATATTTACTTTTTTCCAGTCACAAAACAACAACTGTCGATTATGGAAAACAAAAAAAGCCACAAGCCATCTTAGATTACAATGCTACCAAAGGAGGAGTAGACACAGCTGATGAAATGCTTCGTACATACTCAACAAAAGCAGCATCCTGAAGATGGCCCCTTGCGGCTTTCTTCAATCTGGTGGATATCACGGTATTGGACACAAACATTATACGTGCAGATATATCGATATCAACCTGTTCAAGACGTGATTTTCTCATCAAACTTGGTGAAAGTCTTTGCTCCGCAGAGAGAAGTAGGCAGCAGAAAGCCCAATATATATTACGCTTGAAGCGGATACGCCAAGGAGAGGACGAGGATTTACCTCCTTCCAAACAAACCAAATGTCAGATGTGCCAATCCAACAAAACGAAAGTCAAGTGTGCCAATTGCTTACTTTTTGTTTGTGGGAAATGTTCTGCTCCAGTCTGTCACACTTGCTTAAATGCAGAGGATTTTGAGGAAGGGGTCAATTGACCCGTATGGTCGTTTATAGTAAACTGGACCATAACATCTTGGTGCATGCAACTTTTTTTCTGAAAATGTGATGTTGTATTTTTTTATGTGAAAAAATAAAAGTCAAAAAAGATCGACTCACAGTCTGGAGAAAAATGGTAGTAATTAAAAAACAAAAATCAAAAGGGGTCAATTGACCCGTTTGGTCTTTCTAGGGTTAAGTCTAGTTTGCACCGAGGCCAGGCATTAATCTGTTGTCTTGCGTAAGCGGATTTTGTATTTTTGACGTACACGTCAATGATTTTAGCGCCGCCTGTTTTTACTTTTAAAAAATTGTTTGCTGTGGCCGTATGCTCAGCTATGTATTACTTATTGTTTTTAGAAACATTCGCTTTCTGTTCTTCCTGTACATAAAGTTGACTACGAAAAGAAAAGCAAAATACGCAATCTGTTCATTGTTGGAACGAACCAAGCTGTTTATGATTCAAGCACAACTGAATCTTTGTGTCGCATTACTTTAGAATCTCGTTTTATAGCCTTTTAATGCACTGCATAATAGCAGTTACTATAGCAAAAAAATTGATTTTATTTGAAGACTGTTCTTTTGGAAATTTTACACTATTGTTTTCTGGACAGAAAAATTAGGATAAGAAAGCTTTTGAGTGTTATTGTAATCGATAGAGCAGGGGTGGGCTACCTTTTTAGCCGGAGGGCCGCATTGACCATGCAAAGATTGGCCGCCGTCCTCGTGTCCAAAGTGGTGGTGTCCATAAACTATCGTATCCAAAGTGGTGTCCATAAACTGAGGGTGCTGACCTTTTTTTTTTGGAGACCACCATGTCCACACCCGGTGAAAAAATGTCCATGCGGAGAGTGTGGACATGGTGGACTCCAAACAAAAAAAAAAGTCATCACCCTCAGCTCAGACGCAAATCACGCCTGTGCCAACTGACATATCCTCTTTTATTCGTGACATGTAAAGTTTATGGCTCATTCATAGGACATTTGCTTCCGCTCTTCTCATCGTACCTTAGTTTTGCTGAAGTTTCAAAATTGTTCGCGGGCCCACAAAACTTTCTCGCGGGCCGGAGGTTGCCCACCCCTGCGATAGAGTCTATAGAAAATTGTGGTAACGGTTTTTCTAAATCTAATTTTCTGTTGAAAGACGAACCTTTCCACAGTAAAAATCTTGGTAAGTTAGAACTTTCCATGTTAAACTGAAAAACAGTGCTGTTCTTATTTTTCGAAAGCAAAGCGTTCGCCACTCTCTAAGAGCGTTTACTCGCCGCTTTGTGCTGAATATGATTGCGATCACTGACCGATCTTGAAATGATTTACTTGAAGGATAAAAGTTTTTCATTGCATTCACTATTGAAACGTTTTCAAAACTGCTTTTTCTGAAAAGGTGATTATTATCGATACAAAACTTTGAAATCTTGAAGCAAATGAATATTGGCGTCTATCTAGTATAAGAAGCTCGACCATTACGCTGGCGCTTGCTATGGTTAGGGCTTACAGGTGGCATTGATTTATATCCCCTAAATGTTGTCATGTAGTTATGATATCGTAGCAAAATTTTTTCTTTGTCCTCCGGTCAAAAATTATCATATGTAAATAGTATCATGCAGTAATTGAGTGATTGGGTTCAATATTATTAGATACAATTCTGAAGAAAAGGACTTCAGACGAGACAAAGTCCTAGTTCCGTCTGAAAGGAGATGTCAGAAAACCAATTTAGATAAGTTTGTTTTGATTTCAGCGGAAAATAAGGAACTACATTCAGCATTTATCTTAAAAAATAGTTAGATGAAAGAAGAGAGGGCGGCTGCCTCGCGTCATTGTAACAAGAATAACAAGCACATAACATTATGGTGGACGCAAGCTGCGCTTTGAACCCATAGCTTGATTTTCAATTTAAACTACAATTTCTGCTCAGCTACATCGCAGGCCATGCTACACTGAGAGTCGAACTTTCAACACCAGATTTGTCACTCGGGTCATTGCGTCGCATCGTCAGATTCGCCGCCTGAAGCAATTTTCAAGGCTGATAAAAAAGCAACATTCTGTTACTTACAAATGACAATTTATTCAAAGTTTTGTGCAGCAAAGGTCAAAAATTAGACAAAATCGACAATATATGAATATACACAATAGCTACGTTTAAGGTTGCTACCAAGAGGAGTTTAGGGGGGGAGGGGGGGCTGAAATTTGTTTCAGCTATAATAAATGTGCTGGGAAAATCAAAATAGAAATACTTTTAAAGGCCCTCAATCAAGAGATTTAAATCTTTGGGAAGATTTGTTTTTCTGGATACATCGAGTAAAAGAAGCCCTTTAAATTTTTGTGTAGACTTATTTAGGGATTACAAAAAATTCTGGGTAAGCCTCACCCTTTCGAAAAATTCTGTTGCTGTCATCACGATAGTCAAGATTACTCTGAATTATATAAACAAAGTAAAAATAGAAAAACTGCAAATTTTAATTTAATAACAAGAAAACGAGTTCATTTTACGTATGCTTACACATATCCATTGCTAGCAAACATTGCTACCAAAGATCCATATGCTTTCTGAAAAATTTCAAATGCTACTAATTTTAGAGCAGCCTCAAAATCACATGTATTACATACATATGTACATACTTCTTCTTGACTCGATTTTCCTCTGAGAAAGGTGACGGCGGCAGTAGCTTTACAGTCTACGCAAAACCTCACAAACTCCAACCACATCCGTTAACTAAACTGGTTTAATTCCAAGAGTTGACCAAGCCTAGTCGCTTATTCAACTCATTTTCCTATTTTTTGGCAGCCAAACTTTTTGCTAGCTGAAGGCATCAATTGAGAGGAAAGAGAGACCATTTGTTAATGAATGTTGAGACGTTGCTCTTTGTTACTTAAAGTGCTTTGACTTTAATAAATCAAGTATCTGAAATTTTATTTGAATAAGATGGTGAATCGTTTAAATGTCAAATCATGACGTTTCAAATGAGTACAATAATTTAGGCTCTTGTTTTTGGTCAAGAAATCAAAATAGTTCACAAAATCGTAACAACAACAACATAACATACAATAATATAGGAAAAGTAACGTAGCTTAACAAAATTTCTACAGCATGCTTAGCTTGTGTTAAAATATTTCCATTTTTTGTATGCTACGTATTTACTAGTCGTTTCTTAATCAAGATGTTATTTCCACAGGTTTTCCGTGAGAATAGCAGTTGAATTTACTCTAGCAACTAAATTAAAAGTTTACACTATGGAATTCATTACGCCTAGTTTTAGTTTTCAAAATTTCAATATTCTAGTATTTCTGAGACTTTAGTGGCTGCTTGTGCGAGAGATTATTGGGTAAACGATTAATTAGTAAACTTGCAGTAAAATTGTAAATGGTCTTTCGATTTTTTGTACTTGAAAAGTGAATAAAAAAGTTTGTGCTACTGGCACAGCCTATTTATACTACATGGAAAAGTCAAAAGACGAAATCTTGGAAAAATATTTGTTTGCATCACACACACACACACACACACACACACACACACACACACACACACACACACACACACACACACACACACACACACACACACACACACACACACACACAGTGATTATTCTCTTCCATTACTTCAAACTATGTCCTAGATTTTTTACATTTCCTTCTGCTTAGTTTTGTACACTTTACGATTTTTCCCAACTATGAAAATCACTTCTAAATTTTTTTTTCTTCTGTATTCAACTTTGTGCATTTCTAAAACGGTAAGTCGATGTTTCTGAAAAAAAAAGAAAAAATACATAATTTTATTAAAATAAACTGGTAATTAAAAATAACCATCAATAGCTTGACATCACGTTTGATTAAATCATTAGTGTTAGCTCCAGCAGTGAAAGTAGAGTTATTTTTATGACATATTTGCTGCAAACTTCTAAGAAATTAAAATATTGATGATACATTTACAATTTATGTTGTAGTATTAGCGATACAGTTAGCAATAAGAAAATTATTTCATTATTGGATTTGATAGTAAAGCAAATTTACAACTTGCACCTTTATAGCGTATGGTAATTATTTTTAACAGGGGTTGGGGGTAATATTTACCAAATATTATCTCAAATCTTTTCATCTGTTTGAAAACTGAAATTTTTATTTGGAAAATCTCATTTACTCTTGAAATATTCCCTCCATTAAATATGATTTTTCAAAACCTACATTTCCGTCTGAGTCGTTGTTTACTGTATGCTTTAGAGCTGCAGGTAAAAAAAATGCATACATTTTAATTAAGTCGCTGCTCATTATACCTGCTTCAATATTTTTTTTTGTTTCCCACAAAACTTTTTGTGTTCACTCTCAATGTTTTCGGAAGCCCAGATTACTTCCAAATCCAAGCAGGTTTTAGGTGACAGAGGATCAACGGTTCCTGTGACAGGAGCTTCTTCAAAAACATCGTATCCCTCACAAGACGAAAGAAAATTTTTAGATAGACCACAAAGTTCACCACTGTAGAAGTCATCACATTTTCGATGACTACAAAAACAATTCATTTGGTTACAACAAGTATTTTGATATTAAAATTTAATTTTATTGTTTAACCAACTGGATTTGTTTGGTAATATTTAGTTTGTTCTTGCTGACTCAAATAAAATGTACAGTAAAAGACAAAAATATTTTTTGTAAGCTTTTCCGACATAAGACTTTAGATATAATTTGAAAATAATCGAGATAATTGTCACATACGTATTACTAAATCGAGCATTATTTATTGTGCTTATGATGCAACCAACCACGTTTTCGGACTCGAATCATATTTGCCTACAAAATGATGGATTCAGTGAGTGTTTGTTGGTGAAAAATAGATAACACAGCACTAATCAATTAATTAAAAAAGCCCTACATTTTGGATACGATTTGTTTGGATTCCTTAAATTTCCCGGCACCTTTGCATTCCGAACAGGCACGAGAACTAAAATGTCCTCCGCAAATCTCGCATCTGCATAGAATACGAAAAAAAAGTATTATATAATCGAAGGGTAATGATTTTCTTAGTCTGATTAAAAGAAGAGGTGTGACTGATTATATAACCAGATGAAAGTAGTAGTGCTCAAGCAGCAGCGGGCTGAGAATTTGAAAGAAAGAAAATTGGGGTGCTACCTCGGAATTTGAGTCTGGTGGGGTTTAAATAGAACAACTTATGTTGAGAATGTTTTTTTGCTTGTGATCAACTTCATTTAAGAAACTGTTCCCCCCAATCTTTTTATTTTGAAGAACATCTATAGTGAAGAACATTTTTCTCCTTTTTTCATTGATCAACTTCTGTTTAAAGTTTTTCGTGTTTTGAAGTATAAGATCATGGCGTATTAGTTGAGAAGTTAAAATGATTTTTTAATTTGTCGTCAGGGACCATGCACCAAAAAAAATCATAAGTGGGGGACATGGCACGATCTCCCTAAATACGATAGTATGCTTAGACCGGGTACCGCTGTAAACACCGAGATCGCACTTTTTCCACAAATGCTGCGACAGCAACCATCCTCTTCAGCAACTGTTCGCAACCTAACAATTGCAAGTTATAAGCGCTTCATCATTATCTGAGTAACTTATACAATAAAAATTTATACAAAATGCTTTTTTCCAATCACTAAATGGAATAGAACAGGAAATTTAGATCTATTAAGTTTTGCTTCAGCAATATTTATGTATTACATTTGTTTTCCTTTGCCGTTGCAGGAATTGCAAAGCATTTTGAAACCCCAGCATTCTTCGCAAACAGTTCTTTTCTTGCCATCACAGCCCGCACAAACTATTGTTCCAGATGCTTTACAGCTAACAAAAAAAAAAAATTATAATATTTTCGTCATCACTGAGTTGAGACAAGCTTTAGGAATTTTGCTTAAAACTAATCTCAACCAACACTTCAGAGCATCAAAATTTACAACAGTCCACAAGAAACGTAATTTTTTATGAAGATTTATAATTTGCGACGTGCATTATACGAGTTTTACATTTTGCAAATTGGCTTTGGCTTGCATTACACCCAAAATATTAAAAAACTTTATTCACGTGCACGGTAATTGTAGCCGAAAACAAACCTGACACATGTGCTGAGAAATTCAGTGCCTGGGATGTCAATTCTTTTTGTTGTGTAGTCTTGAGGAGCTCTCATAATCGTCGTGTCCCAGGGTGAATTAGTGGTATGAATATAATCGTCATCGCCGTTCTTTAATTCTGAAATATCAATTAAAGTTTTTTCAGTACCTGATTAAAAATTTCCCCCAAATTATGATACTTAGATTGTTTTATGCCTGCATTTTTGAAAACATGTTTTTTGTTTGAACAAAGAAAAATAAACGATAAATTGCTCACTTTTGCAAGGGACTTTTTTGTTTCCAAAACTTCTTTCTTCTACAGTTGTTAGACGTTGGTACTGAAAAAACACGATGTGCTCGTTAGTAACGTGTTGAAAAAAAGTGATCGTTAAGCATTATAACCGCATTAATCGTTAAGCACTACAACTGCACTTACTCTTTTAATAAGAAATGTTTTTACTTTCTGGATCTTGCTGATTTTAAGCTGTTTTTTCAAGTCATCGTTTACAGCTTGAACAACTTGCTCTTTGGACAAGGAAACCAAACTGCAACGTAAAAATAGCTATTGAATAAGAATAATGTAATCTTAAAGAGAAAGTGTCAAAAAATTGAAACCAATTTATCATATTCTGCTACAGTAAATTGTTGATAAAAAAAGCTCTGCTTTTCAAAATTAACAGAGGCATTTACGATGCAGAAAATGTTTAACTAACAAAATACATCTGCACTGGTAAAGATGTGAACCATGATATAGAAGTGATCTTAGGATGAGTTCAATGTTGCCCGCCTTCAATCATTCCAACAAATGGGATTACAGCAGCATTAGGAAGACAGAAAATATTAATTCAAATTTAATTAATTATTTATGCAAAGTCTACGCATCGGCTGTTTTACGAAGGATAAACTGCATAAAATTTTAAATCATGTAAAAGTGATAAAAACATACCAAAAAATTTTCTCTGCGTCTTTCGAATCTGCCAGAACCCCTTGTAAGAGAGATCGTTTTTCCTCAGAAGAAGCGTCAAAGAAGTATGTTGAAAGCTTTGAAAGATACCGGGTTTGGACTAAAAGTGGCAAGCTTTTCTCTTCTGATATCAAGGCCACCTTAACCAAATTTGCTCCGACGCTCAAAGAGTTGATGTTTTTGTGAACAACACCATCAATTTGTGAAGAAAATTTGTCCAGATTAGGGTAAATTCTTCCGAAACTAGTGCGACCTTCTTTGTCACCCATTCTGCTTTTTTTATATGCTGGCTGAGAGACAGATATCGAATGCAATTTGCGAGAAATTCAAATATAATATCGAAAAGCAAAATAATACTAGTTAATTCTACAACAAATCAAAATTATAAATATATAATAAATCTGAAATATATCAAGTTACACCATTTATAATTGACTAGAACGAAACAATGACATGCCCTGCTGCATATATTTTCAACAAATAAAAAACATGTGCTGTTGATATACTTTACACTTTATTTCTCTTTCAACTGTTCGATTTCGTTTATGGCGAAGTAATTTAGCAGATTGTTATGCTATATAAAAAGACCAAATAGTGGAAATCATGTTTTGACACCAAAAAAACGTTCTAAATTGCTTTTTGGGTTTTCCACTTCTATATAAATCAACAAAGCTAGGGTAAGCACGTGGGGATATTTTCAAAACTTTTCGAGGTAATGTTGCTGCTTATGCTACCTTCAATATTTATTCTTTGATTAAATGCTAAATGACGTCAAAACAATCATGCACAGTAGTTTTCGAAATAGTAATTTCAAGAGAGTTATTTGATTTTTCAAGTTAGGTTTTATTTTGCAATTTACGAACAGTAATTAAATACGTTTATACCACGTTGTAAGCCGAGAAATACCCCAAAACATAAGTGTTGTTAACTTATTTAGAAACTAATGTAAAAGCAATGATAGCCAACGTTAAAATTTATGATAAATATAAAAATCAACCAGACAGTTTTTGGAGAGGAGACCAGACTTTTACATTCTTCCTTGAAAATGTGCACTGTGGTTTAAATTAAACCACAAGAAAAATACTTCAATAACTATCTAGGAAAGTTTTGTTCTCTTCTTAAAACGTATCATGTCTAGGTAGCCTATTAACTGGATTAGCTTATGCGGCCATCAAAGTATAGCAGGGAATTCACTATCATATAGACTACCAACGTGAGGATACATACAAAGCATAAAAATATAAACAGAGCCGTAACAACCCGATAAATTTTCTGCAGGCCACGTGCCGACATTGTTACTAATAGATCGCAGAAGGTAGAGTATTCATTCTCGAAGCTTTTCGTCTGACACTTTTTAAGAGAATCCGTCAGAAGTAGAGAGAAAAGGTGAAGAGAGTCACTTATATAGAGACACAGATGGCGAAAAAGAAAAAAGCTCTATAGTCATCTCTTACAAAACCCTACATGCGCACGTGAATATAATGATAACAAATTTTCTATTCTTGCCCGTGGCCGTACTTCTTTTGATCTTTCCACTCTTGAAGCCACGTAGATCAAAACATCCAAACCAAATTTAAGCAAACAAAAAGATTCGTTTATGGTCTAAAAATCATACATTAGTTTCCGCTCCTTCTATTGGTCGCTTGTTTTACCAATCACGATAGAGCTTTTTCCTTTTTATTTTTTCGTCAACTGTGTCTCTATATAAGTGACTAACTTCTCTATTTCTAACACATTCTCTTGAAAAGTGTCAGACGAAAAGCTTCGAGAATGAATGCTCTACTTTGTGCAATTTTCATATTCTGTACCACAAATCAACTCTTCAAATATTATTTATAGATCATACCTGGGCCTTCCATGTGAAGCGACGCAACACTCTAGAGCGTCCTATTGAGACTGAATTAGCATTGAAAGCTTACATCCTTGATGACTCTATGGAAGTCAACTTGGGTTGAAAGCATTTTGTCCCTATTTTTGAGCTGTAGCATTTTTCAGATTATATTGCCGGCAGCGTTAAAAATTCTTGGGGACTGCATGTTGTGCAGGTCATATACAAGGGGATGGAAAAGCATCCATTCAAAATCGAGATCCAACACCAGACTATGATGTTGGTCTCGATGAAGACCAGTCAATTCGACATG
Source organism: Trididemnum clinides (assembly GCA_963675345.1). Classification (NCBI taxonomy): domain Eukaryota; kingdom Metazoa; phylum Chordata; class Ascidiacea; order Aplousobranchia; family Didemnidae; genus Trididemnum; species Trididemnum clinides. Next base: position 15,154,378 of record OY776286.1, read on the forward strand.
TACAGTACATTATATCGCACCAGCAAAAACTGGTTTTAGATGGGATACGAACCAAAACGGGTGAGTTTCGCATTCTATTATTCCTCGCAAAACATCTAACTTAAATTTTATGAATTAAGACAACTCAAAAATTTTGCTTCAAAAACTTTTTTTTAGTTTGGGAAGTTTCCGGATTTAAATTTGTCACGTTCAAACTTTTTGAGCAAAAACAATAATTGCATTAAAGTTAGATTAATCTTATCACAATGAGGCATATTTTGACAGCAAAGTAGACTCTTATCAGTTTGTTCGTTGGCCAAGCTCTCACTCGTTGCAAGGATTTTTTTAAATTTACAAAAAATTTTTCATTCAAGCGTCGATAGTATAGGTAATAGTAATGTGAACATGAAAATGCTGTAGGGAAGCTACCGTACATACTCATAGATTGGTCGTTGCTTTTTCACCAAAATTAAAAAAAAATAGGAGTGCGACCCACCTACTCGACATACCTGTAAAATTAACTTTTCAGTAACTGTCATTGCGGTAACGCGTAGACTTAGATCTAAGTACCAGAATGCGTACGTTAAGCACTAGAAAGCTGTCCTCTGCACAAATCATGTAACGATTTTACCGATTCACAGCTTTGTACTGATCTGATCTGTTAGAAATATATATATTTAAGGTAAATAAATAGACTCGGTAAAATATTTAAGAGTGCTCAATAACAAAAACAGTTAGAGCAAATTAATATATATCTTTATTGGCAAAAATACTACAGCCTGTTTCGCCGTTAAGGCTCCTCAGGTATTTCTGCAAAAAAAACGAAAAATGAACCCAAAACAAACAGAGAATGCAGTATTACTTACGGTTGTTCGGGGGGAGTAATCAGAAATAGTATGGTAGCCAGCAGAAACTATACTAAAGAATAATCTGCTGGTTCTCCTGCAAACAGTAAACTCATCTGGGTAACTAAGAACTGTGGAGGTTGGTATGAGAGTAATAGTGACGTAACAATGGGAACAGGTATATACTTAATATGGTAAACGGTAAGTTGGGAAAATAGACGGAAAAAAAAGGATAAAGAAAATAAAAGAACAAAACACGCAAATTACAACGAACCGTCCAATCTGATACTTTTTAATTTAAATTTTTTTCTGTGGCGGCATGTGTTCACTATTTCAGATCGTTTAATGAGCATTATTTTTCTGTCGCCGCATAAGATGGCAAGTTTTTCAGCCAGGCACAGGTTACATCTGCTCCCTCCGCATTTGTATGATGGTGCTGTAGAAACAATGGACCATTTTATAGACGGCTCAACGCCATTATCCTTTGCTCGCCAAACTTCTTTTGATAGCTCGGTTGCGTTTCTTTTGTTACGGTGGATAAATGAGTGCTTGTGATTGCTCATTTATCCACCGTAACAAAAGAAACGCAACCGAGCTATCAAAAGAAGTTTGGCGAGCAAAGGATAATGGCGTTGAGCCGTCTATAAAATGGTCCATTGTTTCTACAGCACCATCATACAAATGCGGAGGGAGCAGATGTAACCTGTGCCTGGCTGAAAAACTTGCCATCTTATGCGGCGACAGAAAAATAATGCTCATTAAACGATCTGAAATAGTGAACACATGCCGCCACAGAAAAAAATTTAAATTAAAAAGTATCAGATTGGACGGTTCGTTGTAATTTGCGTGTTTTGTTCTTTTATTTTCTTTATCCTTTTTTTTCCGTCTATTTTCCCAACTTACCGTTTACCATATTAAGTATATACCTGTTCCCATTGTTACGTCACTATTACTCTCATACCAACCTCCACAGTTCTTAGTTACCCAGATGAGTTTACTGTTTGCAGGAGAACCAGCAGATTATTCTTTAGTATAGTTTCTGCTGGCTACCATACTATTTCTGATTACTCCCCCCGAACAACCGTAAGTAATACTGCATTCTCTGTTTGTTTTGGGTTCATTTTTCGTTTTTTTTTGCAGAAATACCTGAGGAGCCTTAACGGCGAAACAGGCTGTAGTATTTTTGCCAATAAAGATATATATATTTAAGGTAAATATTTCATAAAATTTAATTTTATCAATGGCAGTTTGATTCCCCAGATTTTATTGCGACCTTTCTGCGAGTCAAAACTAATTACCGACTTCATTTGCCTCTAACTAAGGGTGCGACCTATCTACTGGAATGACCAATCTACGAGAATGTACGGTAGTTGTTATTAAACTTAAAAAATCTACATTTTAAAACCTGTGCTGAATTGGCATCACTGTATCTTATAAAAACAAACAAACTCATTCAAGCGCACTCTTTCAAAACTTTCTAGCGTGTATTTCTATTTAACTAGATTACTAGAATTAATCTCACATTTACAGAAGAACTATATGGTAGATTTAATAATACTTACAATTTTTTGTAGTGTTTTCAACTGTTAAATTGATTGTATGCGACAACAGTTTTTGAATCATGTGTTACCATCTACAACAACATACCGAAGAATTTATGTTGCTTACTACTGTCATGAATGACATATTTTTTCAGCCATGAAACATCAAAACCTTAAAAATCAGACATTTATGACATTATAGCTAAAACACTTAGAACTGCGCTTTTGCGATTCTGAAATTACTTTCTACTCACTTTAGCCTAAAATTGCATCACTCAAAACTGTAAAGCTGCAAGAACATATTCAAAATAATTAGCAAAGAAAAATCATTTACAATAATTTTGTTAGATTGGAATGAGATAAATTTTGCAAGCTGCTGGTTTTAAGAACAGCAAAATTAAGTTAAAATTGAAACATGACAAGGCATATTTGAACAGCAAATAGATTCGACAAAGGGAAAGTTTCAAATTGTTGCCCTCTAAATTGTCCCCGATAATTTTCTAGGAATAACATTATTTTCAAATATTTAACACCAACTTTTCATTCACTATTATGTGCAAGCGTCATAAATGTAAGGATGCGACGTAAGTCAACTGATAAGTACCACTCATAATGCAAAGGAATCGTGTGAAAAGTTGCATAAAAATGATATAATCTGTAAAAGAAAACAAATCAAAGCAAATATACTCGCTTAATACTTCGCTATATTTTCAATCTTTTGATGCAATTGAAACCCTTTTTACCTTGGTCTCATAAATAATACGCTCGTACATTTCAAGTAGAATTATCTCAAATTGAAATCTATAGGGTGCGAGAACAAACTTTTAAGTTTCTTATGCATTTAGCCGGTGGGGATAAAATTTAAGTGGGTCGTTTCCATTGCGTTGGTTAGAGGTTTTAATAAAGATTTGATGAAATTAACTCCATAAATAAAAAGAATCAACTTAGTCTGGCTTTGTAAAAAATCACAATTACCATTCGAATAAAACAGATTTTGAGCAGTTGTTCAAGCTTTATAGCCTTCTCAAATATTTGACCTGTTTATGTTAAGCTGATACCTAAACACTCTTAGTTTCAAAATTGTACATAACCAAAAAATATAAAAAAAATTTACGTTCACAATTCAAAATAATTAAAGCTAAAAATTAATCATAATGCTTGATGACGCACTGCCGCAAGACGAAGCTATGGAGTCAAATGCAAATTTGATCGATTGCCACATTTCCAAGAATGATAGCATAGCTTTTGTAAGTCGATTCGATAGATTGTCCAATAATAGGGCATTTTGTCAGCTACAAGCAATTGTCGCTATTTAGTAAGACTTCTGAAGAAAGCAAAACGAAATTATTTATCGCATTTGAACTAACGTTTAGTTAAAAGTGATTTAAAAACCTTACAAGATTGACTGTCTTTGTAAACAAAACAAGCAAAGATGTAGGATTGTAGTGTAATGTTTTGGAATTAAAATGTACATCAACAAAGAAATAGCTGGTTCTGATGGAATCAAATTTTTCTTCAAAGCTCCTTGTCATCAGCAGTAATTGAGGAATCTGGCCTAGAGTATACAAGAATTTTGAAGGCACATAAACAAATATCTCATGCAAGCAATGAACACGTGACACTATCTATCTTATCAACCATTCAATACTATGCGTTCTGCACTCGAGCCAAATTACGAATTTGACTTGTAAATTTTTCACTATCCCAGCCATACTAACCTATTCCATTGAAATTTGACGAAATGATTAACAATTACCTGTTATTTACAACAATCACAATAAAAAGTCGTATATAACGACTTGTCTTGCGATAAGTAGAGGCCAACGAAATTGCAACTACGTAATAGCAACAACTATTTCCACACACCAAAGAATTTGAAATTTCATTTGTTAGCTGGCATCGAAAACAACAATATTATTTACCTACAATCACAATTCAAAACGTTTAGTAGCTTACAAGCAAACTATCGGTACTACATTTTTCAACGCATAGAGTAATCACTAGTAGGCTTTTTATGCATATTATAATGTTAATACATGGTATTTAAAAAATATGACTTGCTCATGCAGGCAATTGATTTACAATATTCATTATTAATTGTTGAGCATCTATCAAAAAGATGGTCTCTTTTTAATGGATTTGCTAGAGCTTATGACTCCGGGGAGGATGCCAAAACCAACTCTGGTAAATTAAAAAAGTATCAGCAGGTGTAGAATTTAACTCAAATGCAAGTAGTTAAAATGTTTATTTCAACTTAAAACAGTTTTCAGCAATGACCAAGACCAAGAAATTAGTTTTTTAGGGTCCTACCCCCATTGAATAGTCTACAAAAGGAGGACCAGTTTTTTTGGACGCCACTGTACTATTCAGTTGAAAGTTTTTGTGTTTCTTTTGTAATGCAAAACTTCAGCAATTAAGGCTAAATATTGATTAAAAGCAAAAAGGAGTTTCACCAAATGTATACGTGTTGGCATTTGCACAGCAGTTTCCGAAATTAATTGCAGCGTGTGGAAAAGTTTTACTGCAAATCTTTCCTATATCCAGCAGTAAAAATACGAAAATTTTCCACATCACGTGACATAAGCTATTGCTATTGGGCAGATCTGTTTGTTGAACGCATCCATTCATAACAAAACAAGAACTGGCAAGCTTTAAAGTCAAAGGAAACAATGGTGTATACTTGATATTAAAAGATTGCTGATTTTAAATAAAAATTGAAAATAAAGCGTTGACTTCAATGTAATGCACTGTCGAAATTGTTTTTTGTAATATCGCTACTTTAGGCAGAATCCAAGCCTGTAGTTAATTTGTTGGAACGACAAGAGGCATTTCTGCTATGATATTGTGGTTAGAAACTTGAAAATATTTACATAGTATTGTTACGATGACGATAGAATCACAAGATCGATACCAAACCCATGATTTAAGAGGAACTATTGAAAATATAATAGTAGCCTGACGCGACAGATGTCGTGACCGCCCAACTTGGGATTCCCCAAATAAAAACCACCATTAATGTGTTTGCTGCAATATTTGCACTCTTTTTTAGCAGCAATATTGAAATCAATTTTTTTTGGAAAAATACAGAACATTTACGTAAAGTTTTTGTTTGGTTGTATAGGTTTCACGCTGCCATAGGGCGTACAATTAGCTAAAGCTGAACCGAAATGATTTTTAGAAAAATCTTGATATTTTACCGAAAATAAATTACTGGTTTGGTGTTTTTTGTATAAGGTTGACGGTTTACAACCACTATTAATAAAGAGGCTGAATTATAAAATGTTGGTATTTATCAGTTGATTTTGATCTTCACGCCTATCATATTCCTGATTAGACCTGCCAACACGCGAGATGTCTGTTTCAGGAAAGTTGTTTTCTTAAAGAATTCTAAAAGTAGCGTAGGCAGGAGGCGGAGAGGAAATATTTTAAACTGTTGAAGAGACAACATTTTGAACAATGTTTGCGAAAACAAGTCTGTTCTATTTTCGAAGAATAACTGCTGCATAATTTGGAGCTTCTGCAAAATATTTTTGGCGAACGGAATCCCTGTCACCTCTAAATTTGCGCTACTGTAGGTCTTCACAAATACACTCTCTTCTGGCGAATAATTCCATTATTTCTTCTCGGAAACCTTGACAGAAATGCTAGTCATTGCTGCTCTGGACACGCGGACACTCTTTCCTTGTAGAAAAAAACGACCTGTAGCCCCAGATTCTGCCATAAGATGAAATGAAAGGGAACCCCATCCAATCAAAAGAATAAAAAATATTCTGTATTGCAGTACTCCTTAGTGATAACCAAAATCTTTTGGCCCCGTTCGCAAGCTTTGTAGCGATACAGGAAAGCTTATGGAAAATTTCCACTAAGGTTTGCCACGTGACAGCACAGAACTTAAGCAAAACAGAGCTTCAAAACAAGAGATTCGTGCAGACAAATCTGCTTTTTTTAACAGAGGAAAAGTTCTCCATATAGCAGTCAACAATACAAAAACTAGCGTTTAATTACGCAAGTGAGTCATATTTATTACCTTCTTTGTACGGTTTATCACGATAATGCTTTGATTCAGGGATTTACTAGGGTATTTCCCCGATGTTTTGATTCAGAAATTTACAAGGGTTATTCCCTTACAACTAACCCGTAAAGCAGACCCTTTAAATATTTCATGTCAACTAATGAGCATTTTATGACAGTAAAGTTAAAATTAAAAAAAGCATTTAAGCAAAACTTTGTTTGTGTCGTTTGTGTAGTGGTTTAAGCGTCTGCATCGAATGCAGTGAGTCGCTGTTTCAAACCTCGATCAGATCGCACCAAAGATTTATTAAAATGATATTCACAGATCTCTTGCTAAACGTTCATCATAAAGAGTTATGCGAAAAAAAATCAGCAACTTTTCTTGTGCCCTTGGGAAAAGTGGGATATTTCCATCTTTATGTGGCAGACTGGAGCTGGTGAGGGCAGAGCAATCTACCAGTCTAAATGTTTCAGACTAACTAAGGCTATCAAACAGGGCATTAACTCATGCGTTGAGTACAGTTACACTACAAGAAGTGCAACTAGCCATGGAGAGTTATCCTAAAGTGCCTTTCGCAAGGGCAAAACAAAGTACCAAGGTACGCCCGACGCTGTCATAGATGGCGACCCAGTCCACTCCACCACACTTGACCATCTTGTCTTGGCTTTAAAACATCAGTTAAAAAACCGCAAAAGTATCAGCGTTTGCTGTGCTCAAGACATGTCTTGACAGCTTCCGCCGCTTAATTTTAGTCTATTAAAGAAGAAGCCACCGAGTCGTTGTACTGGCTACTTGTGATTAACACACGTATTGGAATTGCACTAAAACATGCTCTATCAATATTTGATTCTGCACATAACTGTTGTGGTTTCCAAATACCAAAAAATTAGGCCTTAACTGTTTTTTTTTTGTTATATTCTTAACTGAAATTTTACTAAACATTCACAGAGATGTGGCCACAACCATTGTGATATTTGCTAGGTTTGATTCGTTATCGTTCTTGCTTTTGGACAGCAAGGTTGCAAGTGCTAGTGACAAATGTTTTAACTAAGTAGCACTGCTGATGTCGAGGAACTCAAGACCCTGACAACCCTGCGCCAAAGATTATGTCGTTTCTATTTTTCAATTTCCTAAAAAATTTAATAAACATTTTGATTGATTTTACTGAGATTAGAACCTGTTTTCTGAAGCACTATTTTTGCTTGACGGCTGCTATAAAATTTGAGACTACCAGCTTTTACGAAAGCAGATTTAGATGGTCAATCAAATACTAAGTAGATGATTCATTTATAGCTCTTTCAGGTTTGTTTACTAATAAGCAATAGGCACGCTGCAAGATTTTTATTAACAGCAACAATATAAATCAAAACAATGCTTTAAAAATATGCAAAAAATAATAAGGGAGCATTGATGTACGCAACACAGTGGCAGCCAAATTTTAAGAAACAAAAACAAAAACAAAATGAATAAAAAAGAATTACGAGTCAGGATGATTGAAGGCTTCGTGAAATTATTTGTTAGCATTCCAATTACGGTATTGAGTTAAAATTATGGCATCGAAAACAGTTATAACATTTATTATTTTTCATGACGTTGTAAGCAATATACAAATATTGCAATGAAATTCTATTAAAAGAGCAACGTCAATAAACTTACTTGCAAAACTTTAGCAATAACAATTACAGATGTGTAAAACAACTTACAAATAGGCAAATACAGAAACATCGATTGAAAAGTGCAGAAAAAGAAAACAAATTAAGATGATAAAGATAGGCTGTTATTTTATGAAAATTTTACGGCAAAATAAAAAGTTAGTTTAAAAACGTTAAGATTTTCAAAACCGAAAAACACTTATAGTGCACAAAAGTGCAATAAATGCAGCTGTATTTTTCGTAATCCCAGAAAAAAAGGAAGGAAGGAAAAATTGATGAAAAATGTGCGAGACTGATCACAACGAAATGGCTGGCATCCAACCAACACACAGCAACACGAATTCGAGCTGGTCGAAGACAGTGGCATCATATTATGGTCGACGCTTGGAGCAAGCATAGCACTGTAGAATGATAACTGAATAAATTTACCATAAGCTGCTCTGCGCTTCTGTCCTTTTTTACATAATACTGCAACTGTTTTTCTTTGAATTATAGACTTGATGATTAGTTCCAACTACTAAAAGATTTCTTCTTTTTCCATGTTTCTCATAAATCACGGTGTAAACCGGGATGACTCCGATATAGTGTTTCTAAAAAAAATGTTCCAGGTTTGAAAAAAATTACGACAATTCCATTACATAGGATAATTGAACTTTTGCCTTTAACGCAAAGCTTTCATTTTGTTTTAGTTAAAGCACAATATTCCAACACGCCCATGACACAAGGGATATAAACTTAAGTACTAACTGCTGTTTATTGCTGTGTTTGTAAGCCATCCATTGAAATTTTAAAGTAATTTTAAGAAGAAAATCTGTAAAGAATTGATTGTAACATTTCAAGACATCGGCAATCGTCTCATTTTAGTTTTCTATTCTGAATTAAATCACAAAATTAAGAACTGCAATCAATTTTTAGAAGTTCAAAACCAATATTGCCTTTGGGTCTATTCAATCGATTAGAGGCGCAAAGTATTGTACAGTAATACCGCAAATCTGCTTTGATGAGAAACCAAACAAAGCAAGGAATCAAATAGCACCATCTACATTTTCGACTAAACTTGCTTTCTTCTTCGAAAAAGAATCGTGATTTAACGAGCCAAACGAATATAAGGGCAGTACTTTATTGAACATATAAAAGTAAACTTAGCTTTGCTTTAATGAAGTCTTCGAAAGGGGACAAATAACTTCGGCGTTTTTGGTTTATATTAGTTTAGCTAAGCTAACTTTAATATGCTGAATAAAGTACTGCTCTTTGTATTCGTTTTTATTTAATCATGGAAGAAAAGTTTTCCCTATCTGAAAAAAATAAAGAATTGTGGGGCTTGAAAAAGATGTTTTATGTTTGAAAAGCTTTTGAGCCATCGAGTTACCTGATTTTTAATTCTAAATGGTTTGACGATAGAGTTATGATGCTCAACGAACTTGTGTGATTCATTGACTAGATTCACATCCGAGCAAAGGTCAATTGATACAGGCTCAACACCGCTGTAATTAGGTCCGGAAGACTCCTGAAACACTTTCTCACATTTGCACTGGTCAAGAAATTTGTATTTAGCTTGCGACAGTTCTTCAGGATAACCAAAATATCCACAGCTATCTCGGGAAATCCTAAAAACAAAATATTTAATAATGTAGTGCAAGTTGCGTCATTGCAGTTCTTGGCACTAGGAGATTTTCGAACTAGTGATATCCCTAAGATAAAAAAATAGGCATTAGGGGCGGTTGTGAAAGCTGCCGACCATTAAACAGTTTCCCTCAAATCAAGAGTGTACTCTGAAAAACGTCTGCTTAAATTTACCCCAATTTCGTCAAAAGAGTTCTCTGAAATATCAAAAAAAATTTTCTCAGAAAGTCATATTCACAAAAATATTGCCAATTAAGACGAATTGGCCCCCTTTTCCCTAGTAACGCTAATGTCTACATTTACTTTACAATCGCATCATCACATCATAGAGTTACTACCTCTGTCAATATTCGGATTGAGTGAACAAGGCAGCAAATGAACAATGTAACCATGCACTACACCGTAGTGACTACGGTATTATTTAAATGCTGCACTAGTTGGTTTTTTGCCAAAGTTAATTTTGTCTTAAATAGTGTATTATTACCATTTTGCAACAACTTGAGTGTACTCCTCTATCTTTCCAGTTCCATCACATCGTGCACAAAGATGCTTCAGATCACCGTGACAATAGCAGCAACTATTAACACGAACAAAACTAAAATTACATTGTAACACAATATTTTTCAAATTTATTTTGTGGTTTAAAATTTGAAAAATTAATTATGATAAGTACTTTAGGCGTTGATGCAAACTCTTTATGTGAATTAAATCAATTACCGCAAATAACCAGCCCCATGGCAGTCGTGGCATGCTTCTTGCTTTTGATGATGATGTGCTTTGCGGTGATTAGTCGCGTAATCGAACTGCAAACAGACGAGAAGAGTAACAAATCGAAATTCATAGATAACTGGCGCACAAATTAACACTATAAAGTGAAGCTATATCATTGCTAAAAATGCTGGGTTTTGCGAATGGGAATAACGGTTTCACAAATATTCAAATTCTTGCAATTCAGTGCGAGCTAAAGCTTGAACTGATAAGGAACTAATAAATTACCTTGTATGATGTTTCGGTGACAGTATTGTGTCCTCTTCCCCAACATCTTTCGCAGTTGTGTTGTCCTTCTCCTTTACATCGAGGACATTGAATGCTGCCATTTCCAGAACAACTGAAAAGTTTATTGTTGGCTATATTATGTATATAAAAGAGGATTATTTAGGTTTGTATTTTTCGGTTTAAGAAAATATCTACCTTGAAAGAACAAACTGTATCCAGGCTCGCTTCAGAGCTGCTTATAATACCGCCAAAGTACTTTTATAGAAAAAATACGAGAAATCACGCGGACACAAACGCATTTAATTTTCAAGCTTTTCGATAAACCCAGTTTTGGAAAGAATTTAGTAAAAAATTCTAAATATACCTGTCGCATTTTTGAATCGATGAAGTGCCTGGAATTTTCTTTGCTACCGGATGTCGGTTTCTGGGCATTTTAATGTCAATGTCCCAAATATAAGTTTTCTGAGATGCCTTTTTATCCAAAAAATCACCTGAAATCAAGATTGTTTTTGCTTATACTTAAAGCAGCTTCTAATATAAATCGTTACGACTTCAACATGTTATACTCTGTCCTTTGGTGCTGGCGTAAACGAATTAAATTTGGATTAATTGTGTTAAAAAATTATTTGGAACGCCCAAATTTTTATTGTAGTTGCTCTTACAATTTTCAAGCACCACTTGGAAATAATGCTACGAGTCGAAAAGTGCATCAAGTTGTATTCAGAGCAGGGATATAAATAGTTTCTGCTTTGCCACAAAAAGGAAATTGTTGATCCTACCATTAGATAATTGTAGTTGATAAACCATAATAATTCTAAAGGCAAACGCAGCCGCAATTGAATAATTGCTTACCATGCTTTGGCCCGTACTATATAATCTATTTTCTTATCTTCCGGCGAAATTACTCTAGGTTTCAAGTGACAACCACTGTAATCAATTTTTACTCCAAATATGCTCAATATGTGATCCCACCGAAAACCAACAACCTCAGAAGAAAGAAGATGGCTTACCAGGATAAAATGGTCGTTCTTGAAATCGTACTTTTCTTTGTTCAAAGATGGTCTCAATGTTGTACTGCACAAAAAAGATAGAAATTAGCAAGGTAAAGTTTTCGATCGCATCAAAGTAAAAACAATGCTAAAAACTAGATTACAAGTTCGTTAAATGGTTTGGACAGTTCATTTTGCTGCTTTAAAAATTAAAAAAAAACTTCATTGGTTATTCAAGCGCTTTTATAATGAAGCTTTTTGATTACTTTATCAGAAAAGTGTGAGAGAACGGCTGCAAAGTTTAGAAGTTGTCTTATGATCAGTTGGCTCTACTAGTGTCTTTCTGCAGAGCACCCCATCAGTTATGCCGGGTTAAAAAAATTTGTGTTCAGCCGCTTGCGCCGGCTTCAACATAACTATTTGTGAGGGCAGAAATCGGAACTTGTTTTTAATGGGGGCCATAGTCCCTGTAACCCTAATGGTGATTATCTTACTCTTTAGCCAAGATTGGTTTAACTCGCAAGCAAGCTAACATTTAATAAGCATTTATCCGTTCTTTGCGTGTAAAATTTAGAGTAGGCATCAAATTTGTGATTGATGCGCCAAAATGGAATTTTATGTTTTGACGATTACAGAATTACAGTAAACAATTTAGTGGTAGGCATATTTCACGACGTAGTGCATTTCTTTATGTTTTTACTTTTGTGAGATCAATTTTCTTGGCTGCACCTATTTACCTTGATATACCAAAAATGTGTGTACGATATCCCAGACAGTCTATTAAGCTATTATCAAGCAAATGTGTTCTAATTGGCATATTTTATTTTGATTTCTCTTCAAACTCGGGACTTTATTACAAATAACTACATGCGGGTGTGCGCTAAACTGCCCCCCGATTGCGGTCTTCCTACTCTTAAAATCAATAAAGGTTTTATTCCGAAACATCGCATCGTTTCACAGATTTATTTTTCTATTTTCTAGTTATTGAGACGGGGGACGCAAATCAAAGTCGTGATAGGCCCCGCAGTGTTTGATACGCATATTGAAAAAAGCTATTAAGTGGTGAGCTTACTTACAGCTTTTTCCTAATTGCGTTTGTTTTTCCTAGATTCTGGCTGCGCTTATGGTTTCTTTTCCGAGCACAGCATAGCCAGGGGATACGAAAGGGTCATTCCACCCCTCCTAAATCAGTAAGATCAGAGTTCCCCTAGTGGTAAAATCAGGAAAAGTAACCTCTAGTTTTACACCTTCGATTTAGTTGTTATAACAAGTTAAGTTATGGCTCAAGTGGATAAATAACCGACCAAATTTTTGAGCTAGGAAGGCGAATATTTTTTATGAAAGCTGCAGGAGCTCCCAACAAGATGGCATTTTGTTCCACTTCGCTGCACGTGATCAAACAAAATACGTATAACTTCATTGGAATTTTGATGATCAATTTGCCTCAGAGGTTGAGATTAGTCAGGCGTGTAACACGACTAAACAAAGGTAACGTAACCCTGATCTGGAGTCTACCCACAGTTCAGTTATTACAGTTTTCATACTTGCCATTGCATTATTGAAAAAAACAGATTTAGATGTTTGGTAACTTATCATCCTGCTTTCACTGGCTTTCACATATCTATCTAAGAAGTTTCCAATCGCGTTTCTACGTTCAGGAGTTTTTGAAAAAAAGAGAAAAAAGCTTTCAACAGCCAATCGTTTATCATAACGTCATCATACTCTCTAAAGGGGCAAAAGTTTTTCAACTTGGTAGGTCGGATGCTGGCTATTGTTTGAGCAAATAACCACTTTTCTTGGTCAAAAAATCAGATCAAAAAAATGATCTTTTATTTTGACGCCATCATGACGTCACCAACCCCTGATGGCACTCACTCCGGTGTGGTAATCAGTCATGCCCTGTTTCCTGTTTGTACGCTCAGTAGTTTTGGAGGAGTGAACATCGACAAATACACAGTAAAAAGGAAAATTTTTTGTTGTATAGCCTAGACATTGATCATTCTCATAAAGCAGGAAAAAGTAAAGCGTGATTTACTGACCAGAGGAATATCACTGTTTTTACTCACGTCCCCTTTACATCATTCATCAAAGCTTGTTCCTTTTTCATCGTCAAATCAAGAAGTATAGACTTAAGCCAGCTAAGATAACTAGTCGAACGTTCTTTCGATCTTTACTCAAAGTTAACCAAATTTTGCTTGTAGGGTGAAATCCCGGAAATCCGTAATCCGCCATTATTTGTCTTGATATCCCGGAAAATTTGCATTAAAGCCGTTGCACTGCGATATTGCTTTATGCGTAGATTAGGTTGACTTAAAATAATTTTTTAATGTTGGGCCACCTGGCTTGGGCTCAAAGTATCGCAAAGTATTGTCTTGAATGTTGACATAGTACCTGTTCAGGTAGCAATCGCGACTATCGCACGCGCTTCTGCATTGGTTTTTAATCCAACTATTAACATGCTGGCAACTGGTTCTGACAACTTGTGTCTTTCGCACTAAGAGTTACGCGTGCAAGTTTTAGTAAATATCTTCAATGTTGAAGAGGTCCAAAGAAAAAATCTAAAGCCTGGCCAAAACTTTTCATACTGCAGAACAACGGAAAAAGCAAAGTGTAGTCTGTGCCAAACTGTTTTAAAAGCAGCTGGATCAAGTACTAAAGAACTAATTACTCATTTGAAATAACGACACCAAAATACAATGAAATTATGTCTCATAAAAGTTTCAACGCGGAAGATCTGCCAAAATTTAAAGACGCGACTACTAAACAACATGAAAAAATCATAATGGATAGTAGCCAAAACACTGCAACTCGAATGACTAGCTCAAGAGCTGAATGCATTTATTGCAGGTTATGAAAATGAAGAGGCAATATGCAGTGATGTCTCCTCTCGAAGACTTACGAAAGAAATGATGCTATATGAGACAAGTTAGAAGAGGCCAGAAAACTAAGAAAAATTGTTTGGTGCCCTGAAAACTATCAAACTTACTGCAGTTGTGGCAGAACGCGCTTTGCCAGCACAGGATATTGTGCAAACAAAATCAGAGAGCGGCGTAATGATAGCTGCCTTGATACTCTCATGTTTTTGCATCAGTATTGCAATATATAAACAGGTCTTGTTTAGGTTTTACGAGCACAGTTTTCTTATACTGTTGACCTCAAAAAATCACGGCATTACAGGGAAAATTCCTGGAAATTCCGATCTCGGGATTTCCAATTTGTCGCGAAATCCCTACCCTCTTCGCTTCCCCAAAGAATTGAGCAATCTTAGTTCAAAAAAACCTTTATTTTAACAAATTTTATGCGATACAATTGATACTCACCTTAAGAATGGCATTCTTTTGAATTTCTATTATTTGATACTCTTTCATTGATGGTAAAAATAGTTTGCAAGATGTTTCACGTCGACGTAAGATCTGGAATGCTTCTTCGTGTGTCAAGTGGGGAATGCTGTTTGACAGTAAAAGAAATATTAATGGTTTGTATCCTACAGCAGTAGAACTGTGTTCCGCATTTCGGCATAGCTACGACTGCAAATCATTAACAATTTTCCAAACTAAGTAGAGTACAGTGGCCGTCGGCCAAACAGAGCGTTGCGCTCTGTCAGCTGTAAATAAATTGGCCAATACTGCACGCAACTAGTAGCAGTGCGGGAAAGGCTTCCTGTTTAATTGAATGATGGGCAAAGTGAGCGCAAGCTGAAATTCAAAAATTACTGATGTAAAGTATAGACCGGCGACATGCCAAAAAAATATTAAGTGTTCATAGATCAATGTTTGAACCCTTTTAACATTGAAACTACGCCATTTGCATTATCTGGTCAACAATAAAAAACATTTATTTACACAAAGTAACTTAATTACAGTTTGCAAGTTTACAATTGGGTAGTTGCTAACCGATGTCAGTGACTGTCTAAAATGAAAAACAACTTTTAGAAATGATAAGGCCTGCAAATGATTTCGTAAAGCCTGCCACCAAATTTTCTTTTAAAATCAGAATGAAATGCTCAAACGCTAAACTGAAAAAAAGCAAAAAGCTTACACATGAAAGCTGTTAGCGTACCTTGCCGTTTTGCGGGAGATCGGGAACTCCATGAGACCTGCGTTGCATCTCTTAAATTTCCGACTGTATTTCTCTTGTTCAAATTCCAAGTAAATTGATGGGCTTTCTGGCAAAAGGGAGTTAGGAGATTGAAAAATCGCACTATTTTCTTCATCATGCAAGCAAAGTTTTGGTGGATGTTCAAAGTGGGTAAACACTTCATCATCACCACAGACTATTTCAAAAAAATTGTGCCCCATTTCATTTTTCCACTCGGCATTCAACTTAGGAGCATTAGGAATCTGGTACCTGTCGTGTGCCAGCATCCATAGTTCAAGATCTTTTAAACTGCACATCATAGAATTCGATAGATGATTAAACTTAATTCCGGTGGACATCATGCATAACTCACGATGTGCTTTCTTGGTGTCGAATCGCATGTCAACAACTAATAGACAACAATGCTACAAAATACACTGCAACAAAAATTTCAATATAAGAGGCAATCGACAATTAAATGAAGTATATTTGCAATTATCCATTGTTTACGCTTCAATAAATGTGCGCTTTCTGCTTCCTCTCTCAAAACATCTAACAAGCCAAAGCTCAGTTTGACGTTCAAGTAATAACCTAATTGCCTTCTGTCTTGTACATAACTGTTTTTCGTTGTTGAAGCTGCCAAGTGCCATTAACCTACAAAAGATAAAGAATTTTGTACTTGAAAATGAATTTTAGGCTTTTTTTCTTTCAAAACTTCGAGACGGCGTATTGTTTGAAAGCAGTCTATTCAGCCACGATTTTGTTTACTTTTATTGATTTTACAGTTGTTTTTACGTATACGTTGGCGCATATCTTCGCCAAAAAAATTGATTTTTATGAAAGCTTAAAGCAAATGTTAGTGCCATTGTCTAGGTATAGAATGGCTGCACTTAAAAACTAGCCTTGATTCCAATGAAAAAACGGTCTAATGTTCATTCCTATGCAGAGCGGTCGGTTTGCTGCTCCGTCGTGTGAAATAATATAAAATGATTTAACTACGTGATTTCTCACGCTTGCTTCTGTATTATATTTCATCTGTTTTGATTTGCTTCTTTCTGGTATCAGTAGAAGCGATGCCATTATGCCGTGGGAAGATGAGACAATAAAGCAAGGAAGAGATCGAATATTATCGCTTTAATTTAATTTACTTATAAAGTGCGAAAGCGTAAAGTAAAACACGACTATTCATGTAAAAGAATAGTTGTCTTTTACTACGCAATACAAACTATGTGCCATTTAGACATTGTTATCCATAGAATGGCGACAGATCGCGCATATACCGCTGTATTTTCTTTATTGTTACAGAAGATAGAAAGTATTGTTATTGGCCATTGAAGACACAAGGTCACGTGATCTTTAAAGCGTAATTTTCCACTGTGACGTAACCGCAGCAAAATTTCTAGTTAAAGGAATGGATTAAACCTACGTAGTTACATAAAAACACTAAACGTACGGGTTTACCTTAAAATAACTCTGAGTTCATGACGCGCAAATGGTTTTATTGTAAATAATACAAACTCTACGAAACCCTTTCCTGCAATGAATGCGAATTCAAAAGAGGTGTAGGATCAGAGGCAGACTGGTCAAATGCAGCCTGCTAATTGACATTTTTTTGTTGGCGAAAAGCTATGCTGTGGAAACACAGTGAGATCTGAACCATGAATTCAGTGATGAGTAGTTTTACACGTAAACCACTTTCATCCTTTTATTAAAGCAAATTCAAAGACCTTGTTTCTTGATTTATAAGATTTGCAGTAAAACCCGTTCTCTTATAGTGGCCCTTAAAAATGTTTTCGTGGCCCCCCAATTGTGAGTCACTGTCCCAAGCGGGGTTGCGTGTAATTCTCGTGGGTCGCCAGCGGTTTTGAAAACTTGACTTCAAAAAAATGTCTTCGCTTTTGTTTGGAGCCAAAAACAGCAGAAGTCTTTCTGCAATACTTGATCGGTTTTCAGTTTTGTTTGATGCAGAAAATGTGATCAGGTTCACAAATACTCGCAGACTTAGAATCAGGGCATGGAACCGAACCCAAACGGAAAACCGGACGAAACTGTTTATTTTTCCTGAACTCGAACTGAGCTCGAACCTCTGAAATTTGACATTAGTGAACCGGAACGAAACCTGAATTACGAATTTTATAAAGTATTGAACTTAAACGGGAACTGGGCAGAAAAAGACAAATTTTTTTAAACCGAAACCTGAACCGGAGAGTTATTAGTTAAACGGTTCGACTAGTGGCGCAAATCGAATCAGATTAATTAATTGATCAAATTGATTTTATTGCAATCAAATTGATTTTATCTGACAAAGAAACTGAGGATACTTGAGCGAAATTGATTTTTCTTCTTGTAAACAAATGTCTAAGCTGACCTTTTTTACTTTTTGTTGACAGTAGACTTTTTTCAACAACAATTCCTCAGATCTATTCAGAAAATTGGCAACCCTAATTGCATATGTAGTTGTATGGAAAAGTACGATTTTGAAAAATGACATAAGTAGCCAAAAGTTTATTTTGGGTTTGTGCAAGAAAGCAAAATAAAATTGCAGTTTTTCTGTTTAGACTTGTTGCCATTTATCCTTTTAAAATGTTAAAATGAAACCAAATAAATTGTTTTCTTTAAATCTTATAACTCAGTTTGGAAACCAGAGCGGGTATATTTATATTATCATGTATCACTCTTTGCCCCAATTTTTGCTTGCGCTTCTATGAATTGGTCTTCGCAAAAATGTGGACTTTTATACAGCTCTACATGACATATTTTTCGTTTGCAGGTTTTCAAACCGAAAACATTGAAAAAACTACTTTGTTACGAGATTTATTAAAGAAATTATGAAGTCATTAAAAATCGCATTTTCAGTTTTAGTTCTTAAAAATGCGACCTATTGTTTTTATTTCAAAATGCAACAATTGATCCTAGTACTTTAGTCGATGCAGTTTAAAAAGCTTTTCCAGACATCAAAATTTGATAATTTGTGAATAGGGAAAGCAGTAAGAGTTCTTAGGCCGAGTTTTACAAAGCGTTTAAAGCAACGTGTTGATTACTTTCTGAACCAGCATTTGTTGTTTGATGTCAATTGTGCATAGTGACATCGCTTGACACATTATTCTGCAACCCACAGTCCGGTCTTTGAATATTGCAAACACTTGCGGTAGATCAGCCTAGGCTGAATATTAAGAGCCAAAAGTACTTTTCGAGCTTAGATTTTTGACTGTTATGTGGTAGCTATTACTGACTTGTGCTTAGTCAAAACAAAAACTTTGCCGACGCAAATATTGTGTACTTTATAAAATTCCACATAAATGCCTTTTGCTTAAACGCATTAAATTTATGTAGCAACTTTTAAGTGAAACAAAATCGTTTTGTTTGTTGTCCGAGTGTATTATTATTGTTCAATATGCACGTAAATATTTACGAGTACTTGTACGTTCGAGTTGTTAGTCAGGAGATCAGCACAAGTTTGATGCTTAATAAATAAAATCATGTTATATCATATATTTCGAGAAGCAAAATCATATTTTTCAATAAAACAGGCTGTTACATCGCGACACACGTGCCTGCCTCGCGCTACGGCGAACAAGAGGAAAACGAAAAGTCGTCGTCAAAACGCAGTTTATTCGGTAAAAATTCGAAGGGAATTCAACCAGCCGGAAATGAAATAATTGTCACAATTTCACAGCGAATTGGTATCAATTTGTTTTTTCGACAACATTCAACAAATTATTTACAAATTCTCACAGACCAACGAACTTTAGCTGCTCTTGGTGTTACCGTGAGCAAATCCAAAAGGATGCTTGATTTTGAGTAGAAACGCCAACTAAAGTCAATCACCTAAAGCAAGGCAGCAGGATTGCATTGTTTTGTGGAGAACCAAACCAGGACTAATTGCGTACGATGCAAAAGCCTAATTGTATACAGTAAACATTAATTACTGCCTTCGAGACGATCTGGCCACGCAAGAGATCGCAAGCTCAAAACTCATGTACAACCGAAGATAATTTATAACAAAAAACAATTCATGACGTAACACAGGCAATAAAGCAAGCAAAAAAACTGGCTCTAAAACCAGTTTTTTATTGTTATTATTCTTGAGCCCGAACCGAAACCGAACTCGAAACCAACCTGAACCTCTAAAATTTGATACCGGTGAAACCAAACCGAACCTTAACGGCAACTTTTACAAAGCCTTAAATCTAAACCAGAACTGAATCGATAAAAGTAAATTTGAATTTGAGATAAAAATTACAAAAAGTAAATTTTCCTACCCCTATCGGAACCGTATCGACATCTTGGTCGGTTTCACGCCTTGATTGGACTTTTGTTTTAATTAGGTTGTATGAAGTAAAGTTTGGGGACAAAGAAGATGCAGGTAGTCAGCAAAAAATGCAACTATGACCTGTAATCCGATTTGAATAGGTCTATTCGACCAGACTGGCCAAAGGTTACACATCACTGACAAATATACGTAAATTTCTCAGCGTATTTAAAGCCTCATAGGTTTTGTAACCAATCTTAATATCTTCGAGCATAAATGAATTCGAAAACTTTCGGGAGAAATTGTATTTAAACGTTGTTGAATAGTGCAGAATTATATCTAAAAATTGTCTATGGTGATAATTTCATCCCAGTCTACTGTAGCCAAATGCCTGTATTTCATATGAATACGAGGATCAATTTCATGCCGACAATTTAGTTCCTGTTTTAGTAAGTCAAGCACTGTTAGCGGTCGCGTTAGTGCTGATTGGTGTTTATATGGTGATTTCAACCATCTAGATAAATCACTATGTAAATAGACGGAAAAGTTTATTTTGTCAGCTTGGTTGCACATTGGTTTATTGGTTTCACATCGGTTTGTTGCTGCAGTTTGTATACTACACGTATGACAAATATTATTTTACTAAAACGGTCACATTTTCAAAATTTGTTTCAAAAAAATTTGATATAGTGTAAAAAGGTTTGTGCTATAGTTGACGAATTATTGTTTGCCAGGATTTACATTTTTTTATTATTTGGCCCCGACAATATCTATGGCCGGTAATGCAAAAAACAATTAGTGTTCAAAATCGTTTGATACAAATCAGTACGGCAATGGAAGCACAGTTTATTTTCACTTCAAGCAGTAGCCTTCAATCGGGTGGGAAAAATTCCCGCAAAATATCTTTTCAAGAAGGCCAAAAACACTGCCATTGTGAGAAATAAATGCAATGATAGCATAGTTGGGTCTTTGGAAAAGGCAGTCTGTTTTACGGCAATTTTACTTGCTTGATTGCTCCCACTTATGCAGTGCAGTTAGGTTATGAGCGTTCTACGGGCCATAACCCTTTCAGACACGAGTTCAAACTAAAGCAAAAAGTCCAGTTTCTGCATTAAATATAGCTTGTTTGAGGTCAAATAATTCAACTTTGGTGAAAATTTGTCATTATCATGCACAGCTTGCATAATGCACGATGGTGTCATTTGACAACACTTATACTCAAGGAGGAAAAAATTCGTGAGTCACAATTGGTGTCAATTGACACCAAAATCACTGAAAGGGTTAATATGCAGAGCAGTTGTGATGAATGCCCTGGGTCGAAGTTCTTTAATCAAACAGTAATGGCTCTGGTTTTGGTTGTTGCTAATAATGAAACAAAATTAGTATGATATAGCAGGAAAATAAGGCTTTCTGAAACTTCTGTTTGCTTAAAAGTACAGAGCCTATATTATCCTAAACACATTATGTTCACTATCAGTCCATTCACAAATAGACTTACAGTATTAAAGCTACATGTTTCAAATAACTGTTTTCTTAAAATAATTCTCGTCTTGGTAATCTCGTCAACATTTAACTTAACAATGTGCGATTTAAAGAGATTTAGTTAACGTCGCTGGTTTTATGTGTCGATGAAACGATCTTACCTTTTTTTTACGAACACGTGACCTTAATATTGCCTGATACTCGAAGTTACAATTGCCCTGACCGCATTTGCATCCAGCTAAAGTTCCGCATTTTGGCTTTCATGTAAACCTTGTACTGTAAAGGTTTCAGGTAAACACATGAATTCTCTGATGTTGAAATTGTATTTCAGATTTAGTTAACGTCGCTGGTTTTATGTGTCGATGAAACGATCTTACCTTTTTTTTACGAACACGTGACCTTAATATTGCCTGATACTCGAAGTTACAATTGCCTGATCGTATTTGCATCAGCTAAAGTTCCGCATTTTGGCTTTCATGTAAACCTTGTACTGTAAAGGTTTCAGGAAAACACATGAATTCTCTGATGTTGAAATTGTATTTCAAATTAAAGGTATGATATTCGTTTTCCCAGAGCAAGCCAACACACTTTGATTTTGCTGTTGTTGTATTAACTTATAATGCCTAATCTCTGATTAAAATGAAGTCGTCTTTACACTACCAGCAATCAACGCTGGTAATCAATATCAAAAATCTAAAATTCAAATTTTCATTATTTCGCAATATTGCATTTTAGATCAGAAATCTGATAAACTTGTTTGGTGAACAATAAATCATTTTTAGCAAAAGCTCATCGTAAGGTAAAATTTTGATGTTGGGATCTATGGCGAAACCGTACTGTTAAGAGTATCATTTGTTTTACTCATTTGATATAACAGTAATGATTATTTTGATAAAAATAATAGGTTTGCTTGTCATTGTACATTGCGAAACATCAACTGATATTTATCTATTTTGGGATTTGCTTTTAGACATTCATTTTATTTTCTTTAATTGCAATCACGGGAAAACCATAGTTTAAAATGTTGAAAACGATGTCAAGTGAAACAAACCGCCGTTGACAGCGCCAATGATCGCACGGTTTTCGGTCAAACTTTCCGTATTGACTGCATTTTTACATTTTTGTGAAAGGCAACCCGCGGCAATCTCTGCCTCGTGCTTCTGCTAGAAATGCTCCTTTGCAAGCCAGCAGTGCTAGTAGCTCTTAAGTATATTTGCGACAGTCAAAAGTTTTCCCGCGGCTGAAGGGCTCAACTCAGTATACGAGGCATGTTGTTTGCAACAACTCGCTGTTACATTTGTTTGAAAATAAAATCTGATTCAAAATTTGCAATTATAATGCATAGCACTTCTTGCCGTTAATTCCCAAGGAGGCATGATCATTGAAAATTGTTTCATGACGTTTTATTTTTTAAAGACAAAACAAGGGCATACAAAATCGGTCTCAACTACTGTCTCTTGATTTCAAATTAATGAACAAAATAAATCGGTACCTAATTTGGAATCCCATGGAGTATTCACCTAGTATGCAAGTTAAAATTATTATTGCCGACATTATACAAATGTTTTTGCATTATTTAAATATGAATATTTGAATTAAGTGTGTACGCTATTCCGCTAACTGACGTCGAAGTACGCCATAGTACAAATATGCCTTCATCGCAACGGGAAAACTAGCCTCCGAGCAAGCGACCGTACTTGTGTGTAAGAAAATTAACTTCCTTTCCTACCTTCATCAAGCTGTATCCAATTATATTTTTCTTGCCGCAACAAGTCTAATAAGAAGATCATAAAAAACTAAGATAAAATTTTATCTCAGCTGTCCTATTGCATGATTGATGAGTGCGATCCAGTGCTTTGGTTTAGTAAAATGTTGTTTTCTTGATATCTTTATCATCAGGTTGTTATCTGTTTACGGGATTGACGGTAATATTTCTAATTGGCACTGACCGTGTAAACGGCTGACATCTTGCAAAGTATTACACGATCTGGCATTGATTCATAGAATTTATCTTCATGATGATGAACTTTAAATGAACTAGGAAATTAGCAGCAAGTACATTGGCATCTGTATAGTCACACTTAATCTGCAATAATTAGGTAAAAAAAATAGGCGGACTTTTTTGTGCAACTCTAAAATAAATCCATTAATAAGTATAAAAATGGCAATTACTCAAATAATGTTGCATAAATATCCTGATTACATTTTTATCGGAACCATTATAACGATCCGTTTTCGCAGTTAATATCTATATAATGAGAGTGTCCCAATTTAGTTTAGTTAAATCCTATTTGTTTCAGTCAAACCACAAATATGGCAACACGATTATCTTTTTTATTTAAGGCAAAAATTTCATTTGTAAAAATTTTCTTGCGCGGAAATACTATGCAAACAGCAACAAATAGAACTGGTGATACAAGCAACCATGACATAAAAAGTTTTTTGTTAAACCTAACTTTCCTCACGAATGTAAAGAGAACAGTGAGCAACAAAATGTTGCTGTTGCAAAATTGCATCTGTTAAAATTTTTTCATCTTTTTCCACCCCCCACCCACCCTCAACTACATGTTGGCAAGGTAGAGCAACATATCATTGCAACACAAGCGTTGCGAGGTTTTTTTAAACTTCTTTTGTTAAGAAATCCTTCCACCTTTTGTTAAAAAAATCTAAAAATCTTTTCACCTTTTGTCAAGCTTCTATTCTTTTTAATCGTAAACATTTTAAAAATGCCTCTTTGTTTTGTAGTCAACCAACTAAATCAGAAAAAGGATGGCTTTGCAATTAAGGCATAGAGCAATTCAACTTGTCATTTACATTAAGCTGCTATAACGACCCACCAGCTTGTAATCAAAACTCAAAGCATGTCATACCAAGGTAACAGATTTACAAAATTTAGAAAGAAATTTGTTGCTATTTCTAGTTAGATGCAAATGGATTGTCTTTTTGTCTGCCTGTTGTTATCTTCATTCAGGGTGACGCAAAGTTTTTTTGAGATTGTGAGATAATACATGTGACTTTATTTAAAGTAATGACGCGGTGACTGTATTGGAATATCTATTCCACAAATGAAAAATAAAACTCAGCCATTAATAGCCGGTGTCATCGTATTTCCTCTTCGTGTATTATTTCTTGACATCATGACATACTGTATTTATTATCCAATGTAGATGTTACAATGCGGCCAAAATCCACCAATAATGGAAATGATAGTCACTTTAACAATCCACTCATTTATCCTCTAATGCCAATCATAGACTCTCAATGGATTTTATAGTCCAACCGTTTTTAGAAAATAGATTTGATGCAGAATTCATCAAGTACAGTTAGAAGTAAACAAAGGATAACCTGATGCCAAAATGTGCAAACTTTGGAAAAAGTAGGCATTTTGCGGGTTACTTTCGGAGGAGGGAGGATAAATTCTCGGTTTCCCTCCAAAACAGTTTTCCTAACACGCACAACTTTTCTGTCAAATGAGCATTGACATTGTAAATTCAAGAAAAAAATAATGGACACAGTATACCCTCACCCATTAGCGATTTACCGTTCGCGGCCACGCATACTCGCGGATTTTGCTCTCAAAGCTTTTTCATAATTTCATAAATTTCGTAAATTCTTGGGCCATTTTTTAGCAGAAAAACCCTCACCTTCACCTTGACTGGTAAAAAATTTTAAAATAACAATATCAGCAAATATAAATAAATAACTAGAAAACATAAATGATACAGTATAACTTGTAAATAATTTTTTGCGTACATTAGCATATTTTAGCGTATACAATATAATATATAAGCGTTTTAAAACTGCATCAATAATTTGCGGATATTCGGGATTGGCGGAAGGGGAAGAAACGTAATCCCCCGCAAATAGTGGGGGTATACCGTAGACTTAAATTACAGTACATCGAAAATTACTTTTGTACGGAAAAGTTAACTGTCGAGTAATGCTGCCTTTGTGTTCTTACTTATGGGGAAGTGATTTATTTGCTTCTCCATACTCTTTTCTAATGATGCTCGGCGTAACTGAGCGAGAGACATCAAAAATGAATATATAGCTTTTAGCTATAATTGTTTGTTTTTCCCTCTACCGGAAGAACAGTTTGCTTAAGCTAACCGAGACAAATTGTAATATGCCCGGTCGACAAAAAAATCATTTTTGTTCAGTACTGCATAAAAGATGATAATTTACCACTTTAATTAAAACCCTAAAATGGAAACTGAAAGAGGTATGTTTAATCAAAGAAATTAAATCTATGTATTTTTGGGACTCTCATTTTTTATCACTAAGCGCAAGAGAAATGTGAGTTTTGGCTTTGTTCTACAGTATAGTAGTTAAAATGATATATCTTTTAAAATTTGATATTTTGACCCTGTCAAATCAAAAAAGCACCCATAATTGACTTTATATATTATCTCTTCTCATTTCGGTAAATGTGCCACTTTTCATCACTAGCCTTCCAAATTTTCAAAAAAGTCGAAAATGTCCTTAACAAGCTTTTAATAGGATTCAAATTTAGCAGCTATTTTAATCCTGGCTAAATCAGTAGCTGCTCAAGCAACTGTTGCCAGAAGTCAATTTAATGTGAGGTAGCTGCACCAGACCCTCTTTTTCAGACATGTCCGATGAGCTATTTCAGTCCTTCGAAATATTGATAATCTTCAAAAAAAGGTCCTCATGGATAGTTTGGGCAATTAGGGGGTCCCTCATAAATTCTTGCTTTAGGTTCCAAAAATCCTTAATCTATCACTGGCTGTAGTAGCCCATAAATTTGATTTTGAAGTTGAATTTAGACAGTTAGACAGGCTTTGCCAACAAGTAAGTTTTGAATTCCAATTAAATCTTAATAAGGCTTTTCAGTTTTTCAAGCTAATTATTGTATAACTACCCTCTTTTTTAACAATGCTCCTCTCTCTACAATTACTACTAATAAATACTATAAAACCTACAGCTAAGTAATAAAAATAATAACCGAAGTAAATAACGAGAATTAAAGTTGTCTTTTCCAGGTCGAATGAGTTAAAAGACTATTCCTGGTGGTATTAATTGCATTTTGATATCTCTCGATGGCTACCAAGCTGTGTCTTGCGATAGGTATCAGAAAAAACGCACTTGACAATTATTTTACCTTCGTGGTTGGCGGCTTAATCTACCACTTAGCGGCGGTAGCAAGCAATTTATGCAAAACATTTTGTGTTTACCTGCAGAAATATTACAAGCTTTGTAGGATGGGTCTTGCATTATAATTGACAATCACTAGAATTACGTAAATAGAGAAATTTTGAAACAGAAATAGGAAAAAAATATTGTGACAAAAACGAGAGATAGTAAACTCTACACAAGAAATACAGTGTTGAGTTGTCTTACTTCGCGTTTCTTTTATCGCGCAATACTTCACTTTTCTATTGATCTTGCAGTTTTGGAAGCAGAATATTTTGTACAACAACAGTGTCTCAAACACGAAAGGTATAACCAACAAAAAATTTAGCCTATCTAATGTCGGAAAAATAAAAAGGTTTAAATTATTTCTAAATAGGCCTGATCTACTTTTACTTATAAGCCGTTGTCAGAAAATGGAAAGTTATAAAAATCTACAAATACAGAGAAAAGATCAAACATTTCAACGTATTAATTGAGGATTTCTTCAATTCAAATAATTTGAAACTTGGGTTTCACCGAAAAATTTGGCCAAACAATAATGTTTGCTGGCGCATTTATTACAGCGATCCAGCAGCACTTTTCCAAACTTTTTAAATATGTTTCCTCCAATATTATTTAGCAAAAAGTTAGCAATAATTACCAGATTTATTTGCTCAACTTTTGACAAACATTTTTCCAGCTCCTGAGA
The DNA here is from genome assembly GCA_963675345.1 of Trididemnum clinides. Classification (NCBI taxonomy): domain Eukaryota; kingdom Metazoa; phylum Chordata; class Ascidiacea; order Aplousobranchia; family Didemnidae; genus Trididemnum; species Trididemnum clinides. The sequence goes on from OY776286.1 coordinate 15,181,668, forward strand.
TGAAAGCAAACAAATTGTGTAACTTGATTAAACAACAGTAAATTGTCCTTTTTTTAAACACGAAAAGTAGACGGCGGCTTTGCCTATGCCAGTAAATAATCTGTTTGACACCATGCATACAACAACGCTATAAATTCATTTTATTACGTGACTTTTCTATAAAGTTGGATAATGCAAAATTATGAAATCAAATAAGCAAAGCTTTTGAATATATGTTATGAGTTGGAGCCCTGTTTTTTGTAGTGCTATCACATAAGTTCATCTGTGTCAGTCACTATTTCTATTGTTATTTTTGGAAAAACACCACGCGATGCTTTATGTTAACACCTTATAAAAAATAACAAATATATTGGAAGCAAAACGTAAAAGTTTGAAAAAACTTTCATAATCTTTCGGAGTATTAATGCTTCTAGAGCTGTGGTTCCGGACCTATTTTGTACTCCGCACTCCTTTGAAATTTAAACTATATGCCCACACTCCTTACAAAACAATATGCTACACAAGCTTTTCATTCCACGTATAGGCAAAATATACCAATTAAAAAATGATAAAAAATACTCGAAAACATTAAATTTGATTTTAATGACTTTTCTATCTGATATTTGGTTGTTAATTTCTCACAACATGATGATTTTTTACCAAAAACGATCCGCCTGTTCTCCTGTGAGTTTACGCGATTTCTTAATTGCCGTCTTGATTGATAATTAAATAATGAACCCAGACCCCAATAGGTAAGTTCTTGCAAATGGGCTAAGAATGCTTAGTTATTTTCGGAAAATCTTGGAAACTTATTCGTTGTTGAATACCAGTATTCTTCCGAAATTCTTTCTTTCAACTTGCATTAGAAGGATACGATTTGTCCGTGTCACGTTTCAATAGAGTTTTTTTGAATCTATCTCAATCTTAATTTACTTCTTAAAATTGACGCGACTTGCAGCATCGATCGAATAATTAAGTTTGGTTGCAACTTAATAGCTAGGAAAAGATTGGCTTCCACTAAGATACTTTAACCTACGCACTTTTCGATCAAGAACAGAACAATATATTCACAAATCACTTTACAACTTCGAATTCCTTTGCTTGCCAAAACACAGAACTAAAGCACTTCAATAAATAAATATCAGAGACTTACTAAACTAAAAACCACCAAAATAGTCGTTTAATTCCTGTCACAACAATCACCACAGAACAACGCCTTTTTACTACACTCTGCTATCTTTCTCTGAACTACACTCTCTGAATGAATAAAATTTTGCCGCCTTACATATACGACGGAAAATAATATAGAAATTGCTAGAACATCACATGAAAAAAAAAGCACCGTTATTAAATTACGTAATCGGCAATAATAATAACAACAAAAAGGAAAATCTTTGAGAAGAAGCAAGAATCACCAGAATACGCTAGAAAACTAGCTCTCGTAGACAGCCATTGTGACGTCAGAAAGGCGTGTGAGTTACAAATCTATTTATAAATCCGAAAGAAAAAAGGTCTTCTTTTGAAAACAGTTTAGTAAGTTTAGGGCTTCAGACAATTCAAATTTACAAATAAAACGATCACTGCAAAATAAAACAACAGATTACAATAGCTGTACATATGTAAAAACTATTCTATTTAGAGCAAATTTACTTATTCGTGACAGTCCGCAGATCAATAAGATCTTCTCTCAATTTTTCACCATCAGGCATATTTTCCAAAACTGTGAGAATATGGATTCACGATCCATTCTTCCAAAATTTTTAGTTCTCCAGCGGTAAAATTTCCATCAAATTTCTTTGAGAGCATTTCCAAATAAAACAAATTTTCTTCGCGCACCGTAGAAATTATTCTTTCATTCTCTTCAGTCTTTTCTTAAAGTGATTGAAAATGTTGGAGTTTACCGCTTTCTACTCGTCGACGTCACAAAGTTACCTTTTCTTTGAAAACTTTTAACTTCTCGCTTCATTGCAAAGTATTAATCCCTTTTCTCTGAAGAGGCACACTCAAATCACACACACGAGCAAAAATGTCAGCTAAGTAAGTTAATATTTGCATGAAATTTTGTGATTTTACCTTTTGAATCAGGCCATAGTTTCGCTCCTCCAAAAAACTTTGATTTTCTTATGCAGTTCAAAAAAGTGCGTAAAAGCTTTTTCCAATGAGAGCCAACGAGTTTTCGTGTGTTTCTCGTTTCGTGTAAGTCTATTTCCCTGATTGTTGCAAAACAAATTAAAGATGCAATGGTTTACAGCACGACCCCTAATTCAGTTGATAGTTTTTACAAAAGTGTTAAGAACAGTGTTTCTGCCGCCAATGGGTGAAAATAAAGAAAACACTGAGTGACTTGCATGTGAGGAATCTGCTTTTTTGTCAGCGCCTAAAATCCAGATTTAACCCCTATCAATGAAGGTGCACAGTTTTTGTTTCTTTATTTAGTTTTATGCGCGGAGCGCGCATAAAACTAAATAAAGAAACAAAAAATTTTTTGTGCCTCGCCTGCAATCTACGCCTAATGGAAGCCAGCCTTAACTCTTCTTATTGATTCGGCTCTGCATGACGTCACTTACCAGCGTCTCCAATTTTTCTTACTTCTTGTCGCAACATATTTGACGCTATTTCTAACGCACAACCTTTGACAAGCTCTTCATTAACCGCAAAGTGCTACATGAACTTGGCTATTTTGCATGCCACTTCGCAAGAAGCCAGCAATAGTGGTTTGTCAACAGAAACAAAACCAACGTGCTTGTTTGAGTTTTAGGTATTACCATTGTCTGTAGCATCGCTTCCACCACGTTTGTTGTAGGAGTGCTCTTTCAACTAAGATGGCTTCGACTTGGAGTTGGAGAACACAGCTTGTCAAAGAATGCACCAAGGCTTTTGCTAAGCGTCTTTACCTGTGCAGGTAAAACCAAAGCGCACGTAGTCATCGTTTCATTTTCTCCTTTTTTGACATAAAGAAAGATTAATGATTTTATAGCTATATCAATCTTGTAGTTTATAACCCCAGTAAGGACTACTCTAGGTTATGAGAAGTAATCCAAAAATTACGCTGTTGTTATAAAATCTCTATAAATTTTACGGCTACATAAATATTTTTGTTTTTAAAAATCAACGCGTTTGAGCGCACAAAAAGGAAGTAAATCAATAACTTTTAACAAATTCTGCTTCTCAGGAAAGCTTAACTGGCTTGGATTGACCGATCAATTTATATGTGAACTTGCTACAGCCTTGCCACCAAATTTTATATGCTGTTGTTGTATGACTGACTCACCCTTCTCTCTCTCATATACTTTGCTTGTAATCACGCCAATCACTGCAACTGCAGCACCTGCAGAACTCCAGTCTTTAACACCAAGCCCCTAGCGTTCTCTTAAAGAGGCACAAGTCTTTTCCTTGAAGGTGACTGCCGCGTCGAGTTTATTGAAGCGAATAGGCGCGACGTTCATGTGGCATCCTAAAAATTTTAAAACACCGGTAATTTAAAGACTTTAAAGTTTGCCCAAATACGCTTCAATAAAGTCGACAAATGCTAAGCGATTGCAAAGTTTTTATTTTATGAAATATAGTAATAATGCAAAGGAAAACATTTTAATGTCAGAAATGCACCGAAAGTTTTAAGCAAATTTGTTTTAGTTTTGCCCTCCCTCTTACTTCATTTCGTGCCCCCTAAAGCGCGGCGAGCAACCCCGGTAGAAAACCTCTGTTCTGGAGAGTTTGCTCGTCATAAAAAAGAAAAAGCACGTCAACAAATATAAAATAGGCTGTATTGTAATTGCACTTAGGAAAATTAAGGCACACCTAAATTTCTTTCGCGCTCGTCAGTGAGTATTTGTTTAATTCCCTGCCGTTCAAATAACATAGGCAATACACAGCATGAAAGCACACGGCAAAAAAGACCTGCACACGTAGAAGCGTGTTAACTTGCGGATTGCAACAAAAACGTAAGTTCTAAGACAATTTAGTAAAATTACGCGTCCTTGCTTTACCATCTTACTACCAAAAAAAGAAAAAACTTGCAAAAACAAAAGCGCAAAAATTAAATAAATGTAAAGTAGAGTTTTAGAATTATATGTAAATAATCTGCTCGCAATCAATAGGGAAAGCGTGTGTCATTTTATGAAAAAGCATACCCCTTCAGATGTAGGAGGCTAACAAGAACCCCTTGCCGTAAGCGACCTGGACTTTGCCCATAGCGATCTGGAGGGAATTGTCATTTGAAGCTCTCATTTATTCGTACTGCTCTGCAAATCGAGAATAAAGTAGCTTGATCCCCCAAAAAGTTTTGAGGAGGCGTCAAGTTAGTCAGCTTAAAGTTAACCGATTAACTCAAAAGTTTTTGTGGTTTGTTGTTTTGGAGTTTTCTTGTACGCCTATACAACTTCTTACAAAATTATAAAGCATTGGAGAAGTTTTTTTGATATAACGCCCTCAATTTTTTTCAGTTTTCTGAAATTTTTTGCTAAAAAATATTAGGGTGACTTTATTTTTATTCTGCACAATGCAGTAACTCCAACAAATAGTAATTAGGAGACCACAGCAATGCACAGTCTAAGCGCAAAACCGTCATTTTGAATGAATATTTCCGGCAAGGAAGTAAGCCTAAAATTATTATCTGATAAAAAATTTGTCTGAAAAAACTATTTACATGCCCTTGCATATGAGTAATTTTCTCATACACCGAGTTTTTGTAGCTTCTCAGTATAGTTGCTATCAGGCTTGTATGTAGCCAGTGTTACATTTTTTTGAAAAAAGAGACCAAGCTACCAAAAAAAGAAACATAACGGCTTGTGAGAATGTTTTATTTGATTACTTATAGTTTGATTTCATCTGCTGTCCAAAATTTCTTCCAACTTTATTTTCTCGCTTCACTTGACCACCTATAGTTATAGCTTCTCGTGACCTAATAAAGCGATGCCGCAAATACGCAGGTGAAATCTTATCCTAAGGCTAGGTTTTGAAACCGAAATTCTTTTCCAAAAGTGCTACTTGAACTATTTTTTCCGCCAAGAAATTTTTTGTACAGCTTGCCGCCATAACAAGCTGCTTTTTTCCTACCTGTTTTTAAAGCCGAAGCTTGAACTGCTGTTTTGAACAACAGCCACCTACTTTCATCTGCGAAAGCAGGACAATTTTTAAATGTTATTGGAAAACTTTGCAAAAGTGTTTCTTATTTTCTTGTCAACTAAGGAGACCACTTCATTCCATGAAATCTCTACAGTCAGGGACTGCGTCAGTGACTGCATCTCTGTTTGGTAAGACGTGGTCTACATCAATAAGCTGCATGTATCACTTCAAGTAGCAATTCTTTGCCAAACTAGCTCTTGTTTAACACAAAACCTGTGATAAACGAAATCATTTCGCTGAAATGATGTAAACACTGAATTGTGACCGCAGCTGAACTCTCTCACTCTCTTGCCACCACGCATGCTTAGGAATATCTCTGTGTTAAAAAAAGTTTTTGCAACACATAATCTTTTTTCATACAGAAATGAAATAGGCGCTTTCCATTTGCAATGAGAACAGGATCTCCATGCCAATCAATTACTTGATTACATTGAAGTTGCTAAGTATAATTACATATAAGTACATATAAGCACCATAACTTTTGCAACATTGAATGTGATATAAAATTCGACACTTATACCTAATACTAAGCCCACAATATTTTTGTGCACTTTGTTTATCTTGACTACTTTGCAGGTAAATATTTATTTTACGAATGGATGAAACACTTGTAACCAGGCAAACACTTGTGTTTTTATCATTGTAGTAAAGAACAGTAATCACCAAATCCACACCAGCAAAATGATTTTACCCCATAACGGTATTGGGGGCTGTTGAGGAACTTCATAGTACTTTACATGTGAACCAGACAATGACCGCATACTATCAGAGCAAACATACTGGCGCAATGCCGTAGTGGTTAGAGCACCCACTTTGCAATCGGTAGACCTGGGGTTCATTTCCCAAGTCAAGTCATGCCAAACGACTTTAAAAAATGGTATTCCCAGCATCCCTGCTTGGCGCTCAGCAAAATAGGGATAGTGTGGAGAACAAGCCGGCAAGCTTGCCTGTTGTGTCCTTGGGCAAGGCACTTAACGGGATGCCACGGTATTCATGTGGCAGACAGATGGTGCGGCCAAGCAGTCTACCCGTCGTTGCCGCCCCAGTTTAATCAAAGACCTGCAAACCGAGCGTGAACGCTAGAGCAGTGTGGCCTATACATACATCTTTTTGCAAAAAGCTCACAACAAATAGCTCAAACGACGACGAAGAAGAAGAGCAAACACGAAATACCTGAGACCCAATCCAGTGACATCCAGACAATGCGTCGAGCGCTCAATCAGCTGACCCATACTGCCATCAGCACCCTAGTGGCCAATCGACAATCACAAGAGCAGCCAACCACCGCATAAATGCAGTGGCGAACTGCATTAGCGGCCACCAGGCGACTTCTTAAGTCAGAAAAGGTGATGCATCTAAACTCCCAAACCTTCACTGCCACACCTTCTCATCACAATAAGCATGGTTTACACTGTGGCATGAACCAGATCATACCAATCCTATTCGATCACCGTGGACCGTGAAAGCCGTGGCACGCCAGAAAAAGCACCAAAAGTGCAATCGAGAAACTGTAGGCCCGAATCGGAGGAGTTTTCCATGTAGTTCGCACGAATACAAATTTTCGGGCTTTGGCTAATTTTCTGAAAGATCGGATTTTGCTATTCCATGCGTCAATCGTAGGAAATACTTGTGTTGATTCACAATGCTTAAAATCATTCGTTGTGGAGTCGTAACTGAGTCACAGTGACATCGTTGTGATTTTGTAACTAAACGGCTAGTTCTTTACGACTTGAGTTGGTTGTCGATATGCCATTAAATTCGGGTTAGTATAAAAGAGGTATATACTGGCGCACTGCCATTCAACAGGCGCTCAGAACAATGGAGAACACACAATTCAACCTGAAGCACGACAATACTAATCAAAATATGTAACAAGTGTACTTGTATTAGAAAAGCAACATGCTAAAAACTTTTGTGTCCATAGACACCTTTTGGCGCATGGAATCCAAATAACTTTCCTAGCATTAGACATTTTGTTGTTTGTAAACAAAAACCGGACAAAATAATAGCAAAATTGCAAATAGAAAACAAAATAAATAGTGGTTACGATGTAATGCAGGTGTTCAGATAGGAAAGCAACAATTTCAGTTAAGCAAATCGAAAAGGGGAAAGCGTAATGAAAATCATCTGTAGCAAATATATCATTGACTTTATTGATTAATCTCAATACGCGACAAGCTGACAGTTACCGCTCAACTACACACCAACACGGAAAAAATTGCCAATGCTTATTTTAAAAGCCAAAATAGCATATGCTGCTGCTATTTCGAAAAAATCAGTAATGCCACTGCAAAGATGAATTACTTTTGTTTGTCTCCTACTCAGACATGGAGAAATCTTTCGATATTTTACACAGATGTACTGTATGCATAGACTGCTATTTTTAATTGCTGTCACCTGAAATCGTGTGATGGCAGCCTGTAGTCGACCCTTGATTAAAGATTTGGTGATGGGCTGGCTTTTTCTATTGCAGGATTTTTTTAGCATACATCTCGATCGCTTAAAGCACGTCATAAAAATTTTAGTATGGTCGCAGTTCATGTTGAGATGGTAGGATATGAGCGATGTCCAAATTATTTAGTAGATTTCTATGGAATGTCAAAATTATGTCTAAAGGAATTTCTAAGCATTTATTTTCTTTGCTCGACAGCATGTTTGCTATATGATTTAATGAAATTGCTTCTTTTGTAAAGCAATGTTGTTAATAATAGCGTATGTGGTTCCGTGCTTGATGCTGCAATATGGAGAGTATTTTAAAATTGTGAATCTGAATTTCACTACAGCTTCTGTAAGGAAAATTACATCACGGAAAATGTTATCGCTTCTGCAAGAATGTCCCATTGACTTGAGTCTAAGAAGATCCTCTAGGACCTTAAACTCAACATTCATGCCTCGCACAAATATACAATACAGTGAAATATCGAAAATGTTTGTTCGCTCTTTCAAAGCTTGTGCAAATGATTGAAAGTTTCCAGCTGCATGATGCAACTGCTCCTTAAGATTGCTAAGTAAATTTTTCTCTCTTCTGGTCATTGAACCAGAGTTCTAATGAGTAGAGCAATTGAAAGACTTGACTCAGTCTGAGTTCAACGACCTTCAATTCCAAGTCCTTTGAGACCGTCAGTCGAGTCGAGTCGAGTCAGAGTCCCTTTCTACAATGCTTTAGTGGAGCCCGAGTCCACCAAAACTCGAGTCCAAGTTCACCAAATCTCAAGCTCTTTCAAGTGCTAGTCCATGAAAGCTCGAATATACAGTACAAAAATTTGCCTTACTTCTTTTCTGCATTATTTATAGGCCCATTGAGTTACAACACAAAAAAATGACAGTAGTAGTAAACCAACAAATTATTAACTTTTTTAAAATAATGGTTACCTACTCAGAAAATGTAATAAACAGATGGCTGAGTACAAAATACCCCAGATGCACGTCTTATCCATGGCCAGCCACCACCAACAATTGCCATTGCCGACCAAATCTCCAACATATAGCGGGCAAAGTAAAAGGCGCTTTTTGGATTTCACAAATCTAAAACTAATTTTAAATGAGGTTGCTCATCCTTTGTACAGTAGGATAGAGATTTGTGGTTTTAGTTTGATGCTATTTTGCTTGACATATAAATCTAGTGTAACTCAAACTAGTTTTCGTTTCGGAAATGTGAATTAGCAAAAAGAAATTTTAATTTGTTGACTTGAGTAATTTTTTTTTGGACTTGGGACAAGTCCGAGTCACTAGTTGGTATGAGGATCTAAATCGAGTGCGAGTCTGCTGCAGAAAAACTAGAGTCGAGTCCGAATCCTTCTAAAATTTTTTCCAGTAGGCTCTAATCTTTTGAAAACTGGATTCAAGTCATTACAACTCTGGATTTTATTGTCGCTTAGTATCACGGAGCTATGAACTCACTCTTTTTCTCTGAACAAACAAATCTCCACTACTGGATTCAAACCCCTCTTTACGCATTCTGCATGAGCAAAAGCTTTCATTCTTTTTTGCAATTATTCGCGAAATTATGTAACTGGCCTTAGTGGCTTTCTTAGGTGCGGAGCCCATTTCCACAAATTCGATATGTTGAGAAGCGAGTTTTTTTTTTACTCACAAGCTTTTTTGACTTTCTTTCTTGAACAACGTTAAATTCTAAGGCATGGTTTGATTTGAAATGTTGTTTAGTTTTACTTTTGAAATGTTGTTAATTCACTTTTATTGCAGCAATATTTTCCATAAAATTGAGGCACAAACTTTCTTCATTATTCTCCACAAAAAGTAATCTTTTGTCCACTCATCTTTAAAGGCACGGTTTTCAATATCAATATCAATTTTTCTCCTTTTTCAGTTAATTTTAGCAAAATTTTACGAAAAAAATATCACAACAAAGTTATAGAAAAACACCCAAATTTTTCTGTGAATTGGATAAGTATATCGCGGGTACTATCTGATTTCTAAGGTAATCTGCAAAAAGGAAACTTTAGCTCATCCTGTATCATTCTGAGTCTACATCCCTGGTTGTGACAACACTAAATGGTAATTTTGTACGGGTTTCTAATATACTCGCTTGCAACTAGTACCCAATACTCCTCTTAACCCTTCAAGGATAATTAGATTCTAATTGATATCATTTAAAACAATTTCATGCTGTTTAGAAACAACCAAAAAGTAATGGATTTCAGAAAAGTGCTTATTACTTCATAATGACATAACAATTATGGAACATATGTGCTCCATTGATCCTCAAAGGGCTAAATAATTCACAAAGTGCCAGATAACGCTTATGCTTCAAACCAGTGGCGGCACGTAATTGAATTTGCTAGTGGGGCTGCAAGTAATTTTCTATTTTTTTTTGCACTTTTTGTAGGCAGTTTATTTGCCGTTGTTTAGCTATAAACATGCAAGTTTTCCGAAACTCTGCTCTGTATTAGTTGTATAATTGTATTTAGTCAGGCATTGCTTTGGCTGAATATAACGGAATGCGGTAGACTAATTTTAGTGTGCAGTGTAGTAATTCTAATTTGCGTCAATATTTTGAGATCTACAAAGAAAATAGAACAAATACTACGTCTCGCGCATATCACCAAGCTAAGGACTAGCCTGAAGAGTGAAGCATATGAACAAGTATAAGTTGTACGAATTTATCGCAGTTGAACTTATAACCGGTTAATGCGATGACTTACAAAATTTCTTTTAGCATCCTTGGACACTAGCAATATACGTATGTATATGTATTTTTTTTAGTTTTTACGAAGAGTCACGATCCAAACAACATTACTATAGCAAAATAGGCGGAACCATCCCTCAAATACGGGTAATGAAGATGCATTATCATCACTATGGTTCTTGCCCAGTGTAAGATACTTTACGTGACTCCTGGCTAGCCCGATATCCAACATTGGACTTTATACGCAGCAAACCCAAACAATCCAACACAAAGCACAAGACTTAAGTAACGTTTACTTTTGAACCAGGATTCCCTTTGACGTTACTGCTAACCGTGCAAGTATGAACTAAAACTGGTATCCTTACATGAAATTGATCATACAAAAGCTAAAAGAAAAACTTTCCAATGATTATATACTAAATGTGGTTTTTAAGGCATTCATGGCAGTAGGTGATTACGCGATAGCACGTCTCGGCACGCACGGAAGAGCAGCTCGAAAGAACCGGGTTCGAAGCCCACAGGAACTTGACACGATGCAACATACCTCCAAGCAAAAATTAGTTTTCATGAAGAGTCATCATCCGAACAACATTAGTATAGCGAAATAGGCGGGACCATCCCTGGACTCAGGTTTTGGCCTTTTGGCCTCATCAACAAGGACTCGCCCCACCCGACGCAGCGCCCCCTCAGAGGGGGCGTGGTGCGCCTAGAATTATAAATTAACGTTGCCCCCTTCGTTGCAGGTGGACGCGAAGCGTGACTAAACGATGAATAGTTGCGGTCTTGGGGTTTAGCGATGGGGTATCACGAACCATAACAACGCACTGATCAACGTTAAAAGTGCGAGCCGCGGCGCTAATGGAATCAAACCATCGACGCCTCCAAACCAAGTCGTCAGAATCTACGTAGCCCGGGACTGTCACAAAGCGGGCAGTCGGGCGTGTGGTGTTTAAATGAAATTTTTGTAAAATACGCGAAATGAATTTTGGCGGTTGGATGAAACAAATGCCTTTGCTCCACTCGAAAACCAGGGTAGGATACCTCACCCCCTATCCCCCGTTTTTACCGGTTATGCGGGTTCAATCTAGGGGGAGCTGTAAGAGGTCAGCCACTCTTGGTTAGTCCCGTGCAGCAGCAAGATTCCCCCACGAAGTTGCGGTAGTCTGATATTTGAATGACAATGCGAAAATTTTACGACTTTTTTGACCGGTAGAAGAGAAAAAATAAGTCAAATAACTTTCTCACTCTAGATAAGTTTTCTTACTTCCAATTTATTTGCCTAATTCATTTAATGATACAACTGAATAGCAACATTTGAATTTGCTTACAACAAACAATCTTACCAATTACGGCAACTAGCCCTGTTTTAGAGCCACAACATCAGCAAGTTTAGCGGGAATTCTTGCGTCGCAAGAAATGTGACACAAATCAAGCAACCGTGAAAGCAACGCATATAAATCATGCGTGTGGGCGCTACTGATTTTGCCCTTCCTGCTGCTATCTTTTGCAGCTTAACCAGTGGTGTTCAAAAATTAGAGATATTCAGTTATACAAAAAAATTTGGCTTGGTTATGTTGACAATACTTGCAGCGGCAAAAAAATTTTGCTATATTACACAGAAACTAAAACTTTAAACCAGGGATGTGGAAGCGGAAGCGCGAAAAACCTACCGCTTCCGCTTCCACATAGGTTATTTGACTTGAAGGGTAACTTGGCGAAAAAGTTTTTCCTTTCCCAATGTCGATTAAACGGTGAAGTTGCACTATAAGCTGGGTTACGATCTATCTAAAACAAAATATAGAAGTTGCTAGTTGCTAATTAGCATTTTCAAGCCGATCTCCTATTAAGAGGGATCCGCCTCCAGCATCACACTAAGCTAAAATAGAAAAATTTGCTCAAAAATGATCACCAACATCATACCGTATCACACAGAAATCTATTACATCATGTCAATAACCCGCGACCGGTTTCGACCTTATTGGGTCTCATCAGGCCGGTATAAAAAACACTCAATAATAAACATGCTAAAAAAACAAATTTGTCATTGGGTGCAAAAAAATGCAATACAAAACAATATGACACAGCAATACCGATGTGACTTGTTGTCCATGTCATGTGTGTGTGTCCTTGAATGTGACCCCCATGATATAGGTATTGCTCTGTCATATTGTTTTGTATTGCATTTTTTTGCACCCAATGACAAATTTGTTTTATTTCAGCATGTTTATTATTGAGTGTTTTTTACTCCCGCCTTATGAGACTCAATAAGGTCGAAACCGGTCGCGGGTTATTGACATGATGTAATAGATTTCTGTGTGGTACGGTATGATATTGGTGATCATTTTTGAGCACATTTTTCTATTTTACCTATCTAAAACAAAAAATAGGCACGCTGCGGTGAATAGATGTTTTCACCGAAAATTTAAAATATCCATTACAATTTATTGTTTGGAGATCATGTGCCATTTCACCCAAAACGAAGGTGTAACACCCAATTTGTTGCCGCCACCTGTGTTGCAGGCCTGCTTTTCCTTTGCAAATCCACCATTCACTTTTCAAAAAATTTTAAGGTATTTCTAAAACAAGCTGGCGGGCGACATGCCGCCCGCGGACATACGGTTGCTTGCTGACTCCTGCAAGAGCAATTTCCAAGACAAAATAAGAACGCAACTGAATAATAAGCACAAATCCTAGAAATAAGCACTTTTTTATTTTTCTAAGACAGTGTTTTAAAAAATAAGCACATATCTTAGAAATAAGCATGGTATGGCAACCCTGACTATAAGTATGAATGAACGTGTGATATCAATAGCGCGAGAGAACAAGAAAAAGTATAACTAGCATCACATTTTATATCGATTACGGGAAGAAAAAGGTAGTTTGGACAATGAAACGTAGCTAATAAAATGATGATTTGATTAAACTTAACTAACCTTGGTTAGGGAGTTGAAAACGTTGAAAAAGAAATTACTCACGACGGAAACAACTTGGTCATTCTACATCAGTGCTCTTCAACAGGGGTTTCGCAAAACATGCAGTTGTGTTCCGTGAGTTTTAGGGGTTCCGTGAGGGAACCGCGAAGGTTCTTCGTTTATTACTAGTAATTATTCTTATTTCAATATATTGATTTCTTATATGTAGTGGTGTTCCGTGTATGCAGTATAAATAGTAATGGAATCTTGTGATAGCAAGTTGCAGATTGTGACGTAATTCTGTTTACAGCTTTAGGATTCCTGAATACAAATACGGTCAACGGGATGAGACAAAATAAAGTGTAGCAGTTTAGTGCTCCTGGCTCGGAGACCCCCAGCATTCCATTGAAGAACCCTGAAGGAGTCGAGAGGGGAAGAAGAAGCAGGAGGTGAGAAAAACAGCCAGGATCATGAGACGGCGGTGCGGGTGCAGAGGGAGAAAATACAAAGTGGGCGGAAAAAGGATAAGAGGTTTGAAGGCGAGGATGGGGTGCGGGTGATGCATTAGCAGAAGGGGGCCAGATGGGCCAGATGGAGCAGTGGAAGTATACCAGCTGTAGGAGTCCAAGGAGGAAGTCACAGTGCTGGTAGATGTGGGATCTCCAAAAAATGCAGGGAGGGAAGATCCAGGAGTGAGAGCTGCCTAGAGTTGTGAATTTAGAAAAGGAGAGTAATGAGCACTTTAAATGAACCCAATTAGAGCATGTGCAGCATTGCACTGACCTACCCCGCCAGGTCACATTTCCAGCGCACACTAAACAGGGAAAGACCGGACAAGGGTTAGGATGAACGTTGCTGCTCATCAGGAGAAGGAGAGAATGAGAAGACGGGCAAGAGAAAGGAAGGAGAAGAGAGAAAACAGGCCGATTTTAAAGAGGCTGCGTGCTACCCTTCTGCGGTAGTTCAGAGGGCTGCACGGCGAAAAAATGCTTTGTGTGAAGGGAGTGCCCGGGGTAACTGGGACCCTCGGAAAGACCAACAGCAATTTTAACCCAACTCAAACAGGATTGGGGACCGCACCACCACGTTGAGGCGGCTGTTGATTGGTGTAGTTCAATTTTGCTCGCTTTACATGTAGATACTATATATACGACAGAAATTTCGCACTTCACTATCCAAAAAGATCGGAGTCAATACGTATTTGGGGAGGGACAGAAAGTCCGAAATGATGATTAGAGTTAAAGTTAAATCAAAGTCAGAGTTAGTTGTGAATAGAGAGGGAAAATCAGTGCTATACGGTGTAATTTGTTGTTTTGACGACAGGTTGTGGCCGAGAGCTGTAATATCTGGTCATACGGTTTAGATCTGAGAAGCATTAGGTTAACTGTTATCAAAGTGGTTGTAAGTAGTGAAGGAACTTGAAATAACTGTCTATTTGGTTGAAGTGTTTAATTATTTTTTGAATTGTAGTAACAAGACATTTGATTTTCTTGCAAGCAATTCGTGATTTCTAAATTTTGTTAGTGGGGGTTACGTGACAAACGCGAAAGTACAACAGAGGTTCCGCAATGACAAAAAGGTTGTAAAGCACTGGTCTACATTCAACACGAGTTTTAAAATCTAAATAAGAGAAACACAGAGTATTTTGGAACAATAAGCTCAAGCGAAGTAGGTAAAGTAATAGCAATATATGAAGGTTTTTGTCTTCTCAAAATGATAAAGTGTATGAGAACACAGGCTACAGACTCACAACAGTTAAAAAAATTGTCAACGGTCATTTTCTCACTTTTTGTTAGTGGAAGCGGAAGCGGTGGAAGCGGAAGCGATAGGTGTGGAAGCGGAAGCGTTTGAAAAATAACCGCTTCCACATACCTGCTTTAAACCATTTATGAAGCAACAAAATCACTTTACAAAATTACAGTCTCGGGCGCTGCAGCCCGTCCTACGCACCATTATGATGTCACATAGAATTTCTACGTCCGCACGTTCACTTAGTTTAGTGCTAGCAATATAGGAAAATTAGTCTATTTAGCGACATAAACTGGTGCATTGGTACATAAGGTATGAACTATGACATTATAAAAAGATATTAACATCATGAAAAATTCAAAAAAAAACAGATTACAAAAACGCGTGGGGGGGGCTGCAGCCCTGCAGCCCATAGGCACGAGCCGCCACTGCTTCAAACTATAAATGCCTGCAAAAGTTTACAAATTTCGCAATACTTTTGCTAGCTAATTTTAGAGTACGCAGTTGTGTAAGCCTCAAGCAAATCTACGCAATAAAACGCAATTCGGTCTGTATATCTGTCAGTGCGTGTGACAGTGCGTTTTAATTCTTCCGGAACTACTGCATGTACAAACATTAAACTTGGAACGATTGAACAACACCTCGGGCTGAGCGTCAAAAGGGGGTTCGTGACATGCTGATTACGTCGCCATTAAAGGCAATTTAAAAAAATTGCATTTCTTGACAGAGGAAAACTGTTGTTTGCTTAAACGGAATTCAGGCCCCAACTTGCAAAGTGTTTCATCCTTTTGGGGCCCAAAATGACCTATCAAATAACCTTTGATTGCAAATTTTGTTCTTTGTATTTTCTCAAAAACTACTGAAAGTACAAACGCGATAAAATTCTTTCTTGGGATATATTAACAAGGTGCTTTCGATAAAAAAAATTCTACAACTATTAAAGCTGATTTGACGATGCAAAAACAGATTTTGTTTTGGAGCATATTAATCCTTCTAAGCATGTTTCTTCCTTTTCTGTGAACGCTTCAAACTCGCTTTATGATGTCATAATGCTGACGGGTGCAATTAACACTTTTGCTACCAGAGATCATCGTACCACGATTTTTTCAAAAGTTGCAACATTTTTACAAAATCAGTTAGCTTGAAAACTGATTTGCAACCGCATTTCTCAACCGATTTTCACAATTTGTTTAACTAATTTAACGTTATTATAAGGCCATTCCGGGAATATGTGATATCTACCTTTATTATTCCTTTTGATGTCAAAAAACTGAACACTAAGAATATGATATAGCTTTTTACCTATTAAAAAACTGGCAAGCTGAGTAAGAACCAGTAACTTTAATATATAAAGGTTATCATAAAGTACTAATAGTTAGTGCCGTTCAAAAGGTAAGAAACTTTTTCTTTTCAGCAATATATAACTATGATTAGTTAGAGCAGGGGTTCTTAACGGGGGGGGTACCTCTACCCCTTGGGGGTAAGAAGCACCAAAGCAGGGGGTACAAGATGAGGCGTCAGAATAATGTTTGTTGTAAACTATTTGCTAAAGATTTATTTTCAATGTTATTTGAAATAAGAAAACATTTTTCGAAGCCTTTTTTAACATCTGCATTTCTGAATGATTTTTTGTCATAGGAAAGAGTTACTGTGACGTAATAAATAGCTGCTTGTTTGTTCTGACAGAATCGGTTTTGTCGTGAACAATGTTATGCTTAATAAATACAGTAGGCGCCGCTTATTATGACTACGGATAATATGACCAGCCGCTTATTATGACCAATTTGGTACGGTCCGGAATTTCTTCATTCAAAATTCTCCGTTTAATATGACCAAATTTCGGATAATATGACCAACATTTTCTCCATCTCTCTTGCTACAGTTCAGTATTTTTTCCCGCCACGCACTTATAACTTCGCCTTTTCAACATATTGTTACACACTGTACTAAATTTTACTGTCACTTGTAGTGTTAAAGTACTGTACTTTGTTTTACTGCCAACGTCACACTGTTACTTCGGGTAAACGATGAATTTGACGGTATTTGGACTTCTTTTAGCTTACGGCATCGATTCAGGAGCTGTTATGGCGGCTTCGGTTTTTATAACCATTCGGATATTATGACCAAAATGGTCTGGTCCCAAGGTGGTCATATTAACACTTTCGGTGCGACACGTGAATTTGAAAATAGTACCTACGAAGCTGAATTTCAGCGATTTTTCACTCATTTTTTGATTGTTAAGTAAATAACCTAAAAATGAAAATATACATCTAAAAATTAGTTTGCAATATATTTACAGCAAGTGCAAGACATAAACACCTTCATACAGTTAATTGCAAAGGTAGATAGCAAGCTGAAATACAAACAATTTTGGAAATATTTCAGGAACTTTTGATATAAAGTAAGGTAACTTTTGCATTTTTGGCCAACTAGGTCAAATCTAACACCTATTTTTTATGAACAAAATTATTCATCATTCCACAAAATATGTATCATAAACTTCTCAAGATTCCCCCCTCAGGGGCCGGTTTGGAAGGTAAATCAAACACCTAATTTTTGAACAAGATGATTTTTCAATCATAATCAAATGTGTTATAAACTGTACAAGTCCTCCCCACAGCCGGTTTGGGGGGCTAAAAGCTCTATTTAAGCCTCAAAAAGCTTTAAATCAAGCAGTTTTTTTGAAGAAATTAAACGTTTTTGGAGGAATGGTAGTTGTTGAAGCAAGGAACCTTGCATAAGGGCCAAAGACGTAGCAGCCTCCCCCCAAACCCCCCAATTGGGGGGGGCCCAGGCCAACTTTGGGGGCCCAAGTTAGTCTGAAATTGCTTTTTGGCTACGTGACTATTTTCAGTTCAGCAGACTTGTTTACAACCGATTTAAACTGTAGGAAGAAATTGGCTTGTGACATCATAAGTGAATGCTAGGTCATTTTATCTCGCAGAATCTAGAATATTTCGATTGATTTTCTGGTAGAATCTTGAATATTCGATTGACGTAACAATGCCGTTGTTACGCAACAATCATAGAATGGTCTGGAATTCTGTTTGGCTATAAATACCGGGACAATATATATACACTGCAGAGTGCAGATAAAGTATTTTATTGACATTGTATAGAATGAAACGTTCAAAAAGTGGTGCTCAAAAGAGAAAAGAAGCAGCCACTGCTCGAGATGCTGTAGCGAAATTGCCCAAGATGACAGATTTTTTCAAGATTACTGAGCAGAGTAGACCTGGCACTAGTACCGAGAGGGATGAAGAAAACTATAGTGTACAAGAAAAAGAAGACTATGACAATCAGCATCAAAGTGATTGTGAATTTCCAGAAAATGTAAGTTGTGATTTACCTGCCAATACGCAACCTTCAATATCAAAAATAACTGAATCTCAATTTACCCCTATCCCTGATGACCCATGTAAATGGCCTGAAAGTATTTCTGATGCTCAACGATGTGATATAGTAAAGCGTGGACCACATCAACTAATAATGAATTTTCCATATAATAGCACAACTCCAAGGCGACGTTTTTCCTCCAACCATTATAAACGTGTGTTACCTAATGGTGAAAGTGTTTCACGGTCGTGGCTAGTTTATTCTGGGGAATCAGATCAAGTTTTTTGCTTTTGTTGTAAGCTTTTGGAAAAACACTAAGCCCCTTTTGTAGTGGTATAAATACATGGGAGGGTTTTTCGAAAAAACTGAAAGACCATGAAAACGGCATTTCCCACCAAGAATGCTGCAGTCAATGGATGTTGCTAGCTGAAGGGATAAGAAATTCATCCACTATCGACAAACGCGAGATGAATATTTTTTTCAATGAAAGACGTTTTTGGAGAAATGTTTTAGAGAGACTTATCGACATTGCCTTGTTTCTATCGGAAAGGAATCTTGCTTTTAGAGGATCTGAAGAAGTCTTAGGATCTCCTCACAATGGAAATTTTCTGGGTATATTTGAGCTTTTGGCAAGAAGAGATCCGATCCTAAAAGAGCTTCAAGACAGAATCAAGAATAAAAACACTAAAGATCACTATTTGAGTCCTACCATACAAAATGAACTAATTGAATTGCTAGCGACAGAAGTTGAAAAAGAAAATTTACAGCAATTGAAATTGGCAAAATATTTTTCTATAATTTTGGACTGCACTCCAGATATGTCACATCATGAACAAATGTCTGTCATTCTCCGTTATGTACTATGTAATGAAGAAGCTGCTGTTGTTAAAGAAACATTTTTTGGCTACTTGAGAATAAGTGACAGTACTGGGAAAGGCTTGTTGGACGCTTTCTTAGAAAAAGCGACCGAACTGCAACTCGAATTGTCTGATTGTCGAGGTCAGTCATATGATAATGGTGCTAACATGAAAGGAAAACATTCTGGGGTCCAAGCAAGAATGCTAGACATCAATCCCAAAGCTGTTTACGTGCCCTGTGCAAACCATACCCTTAACTTAGTTGTTGTTGACAGTGCTAATTGATCGACGGAAGCATTGACATTTTTTGGAGTACTTACAAGGTTGTATGTGCTGTTTTCTTCCTCTGCTCAGCGTTGGGAAATTTTGAAGAAACATGTGGAGCTGTCCATAAAGTCACAATCTGATACTCGTTGGGAAAGCAGAATTAAATGCATCAAACCTCTTCGATACAATTTAAAAGAGGTCTTGCTGGCACTGAAAGACTTGGAAGCCATTTCCATAGAAAGAAAAGATGGAAGAGCTGCCTCAGAAACAAAATCGTTGATAGCTCATTTATCAAAATGGAGTTTTCTTTTGTCGGTGTTTATTTGGTATGATATCCTATTCCAAGTCAATAAAGCAAGCAAGATTCTTCAATCGTATGGAGTCTCCCTTCATAGAATGGAAACGGAAATCCAGGCAACTGAAAAGTTTTTGCAAAACTATCGCACAACGGGTTATGACAGTGCCGCAACATCTGCTGTTGAAATAGCACAGGAATTGGATATTGATCCTTCTTTTCCTCCGTCAAGAAGTGGAAAGAAAAGAAGATTGTTTGATTACCAAGGTGAAGAGGAACAACGAGCTACTCCTGAACTGAAATTTAAAAGCAACTTTTTCTATCCATTAGTGGACCAGGCTATTATGTCAATAAAGGAGCGCTTTAATTTGTTACGTGAGGTTTCTTCCGCCTTTTCGTTTTTGTACACACGAGACAAACTTTTGCTTGTGCAACAAGAAAATGCTCTTCTTACTTGCTGTAAAGAGTTCCAAAAAAAGTTCGGTGACATTGATTCTGATGAAATGAACGCTGAGCTACAGCGGTTTGTTTCAATTTTACAAAAAAAACGCAATCTCAATACGGCTCAAGACTTTCTGAACTATCTTCTAAAGACTCATTTATTTGAATTGTATCCGAATGTGTACATCGCACTTCGAATCTTACTAACTTGCCCCGTGACTGTTGCCAGCGCTGAAAGAAGCTTCAGCAAATTGAAACTGATCAAAACTTTTAATAGAACGTCTATGACAGACAGTAGACTATCTTCATTAGCCATGTTGTCAATCGAAAATGACTGCGCCCGATCTCTTGATTATGACAATGTCATAACAGCATTTGCGAACAAAAAGGTTCGCTCCAGACTATTTAAATGATACTGTGTTTTTATAACTTTTTCATGTTTTTCAGTGTCATTGCTTTCGTTTCGCAGTGTCTGCATAAATGTCCTAGTGAACTCTGGCATCGGTGCCGAATTTTTTATGACTTGCACCTTCGGTATCGGCATGCTTTATTCTGACATTAGCCTGTTTACTTATGTACAAATTGTGGTGTATTTTCTTAATGCAGCTTTTCAATTTTACACCTCTAAAGTGATATGACCTGTGCGCAGGGGCTCTTGCGCTTACTTTGGGGGGGGGGGGCCCGAAGTTGGAGTGCTACGGGACTGATAAGGGCACATTGCATTCTTTGCAGTGCAATCTTGTGTCTTTGCGACCTCCATTTTTTTCAGCACAATCTGCAAGCTCGCTGAGGGCATTTTTTTTCAGCAGTAGCAGGATAAGTGAGCATTTAATGAGACTTGAATCCTCCACGCAGCCGCTAATGGATTCTTACCTTATTCAAATTTAAAACTATGACACCATAAATGTTATTGTTAGGCCGAAAAAGACAAACTTCAAAGCAGCAACCCTCAGCAAACAACAAACCAATAAGCAGCAAACTGCTGCATTGAATGTTATTTGCACTGCTCAAAACCACAACTCAATCGAGCGCTTTTTTCTTTTTTTCTCTTCTATACAAGCGCACGTATATTTACGTGATCATAATAAGCGTCCCGCCCAAAGCGATGAGATTTTACCAGCCACGTATTTATACGTGGTTTCGCACTCAACGTTAAATTTCCAGAAACGTATTTATACGTGACTTAGCACCGAAAGTGTTAAGCGGCGTCTACTGTATATACCGGTAACTGGCTACATTGTGTTTTATTTCATTGTTAGATTGTATATTTACCCGTAATTTTGAAGGTGGTTGTTTGATATATCTAAGGGTACAAAAACATTTCACAAAATTTTAAGGGGTACGAACGCCAAAAAGGTTAAGAGACACTGAGTTAGAGGTAAGGATTAGTTTATAATGACTGATCAAAATTGGTTGCCATACGTTATTTCCATTTTTTAGTTAAAAATTTTTTGTACTACTCATAAGCAACTTAGAATTTTTTATAAAAAGTTAGTTCTTTGGTACATTTTCACTATTTTTCCTCGAAAGCATGGTTTCTCAGACATTATCAATGAAAATTATCAAAAAGATTTATCAATATATGAAATCTCTAAAAATTTTGAAATGTAGCCTACAAGTCAAAAACACTCAAAATTTTGGTGCCCAAGCTTCACAAAATTGCGATTTCTAGAAGAACTAAGCCCTTTATTACATTTCGACTATTCTTCCTCAAATAGCATTATCTATCACAATTTTCAATAAGTTCATCTGAAAATGAAGTCTCAAAAATTTTCAATAGCAGTCTACTCCAAACAAATAATTGATGATACCCCTACAAAAAGAGAGGGAGTAAAAATAGTCCTGTATTATCGTTTGTGACACAATATCACTGACAAGCTACATATCATCTAAATGTTGAAATAATTTTCTTTGCAATTTGGTGAAGCCAGTGCAGCCAGATGATTCTTAATCTCGACCTTAGTGATAATGACTCTGCAACTGTAATTAGCTTGAAGAGCTTGAAAGATTGCAGCGGCAATCTCAAACAATGTTTTTTAATCGATTGTGGTTCAAAAGATCACGATTTCCTTTCGCAACGAGATATGGCTATATGAAAAAACATCGAGTATTCATTACAATTTCCATTGCTGTCCATCGAGTGAAGCCGGCTTGTTCGCTGAACCGATAGTGTTAACCAGTTGTTGTTGCTACCCGACTCCTTCCGAAGGATGGGGGCATGGCGGAAGACTATGAAGCCCCAGAAGCAGGGCAACTCCCCAGGGCCTCGACCAGAAATCGTAAAGAGACAGAGAGTCGCTAAAGAGCGAGCGGCGCAGAGAGTCCGTAGCTGGACAGTGCAGAATGAGATGAGAGATGTCCTGGGACGAGTGTCCTCAGGCATAGCATGGAGGATTCTTGATTCTGCCAATCCTAGAAAGATAAGAACTTAACAGAAGACTGAGTCCATTGCAGCGAAGACGAGAGAGAGCACAGCGAGCGTGACGAGGGAGAACAAGTTCCCCGACGGAAATCGAGGGAACTTGTGTGTCGAAGAATTTAGATGAGACAGTACGCCTCCAGTCCGAGAAAAGAGAAGAGTGGATACGAGAGATAAAAGGGAAGAGAGACAAGAGGGGAGAGACCACAAGGGATTACAGTGGGCACGAGTAGTGCTCCTTGTCTGGCCAACTCATCAGCCGCGTCGTTCCCAGCGAGAAATGAGTGTCCAGGGACCCATTGTAGACTGATAGAACATGAGGAGAAAGAAGACAGTTTCTGGTAAATCTACCCGAGAGATTGAGGAAAAGGAACGATGGAGGAGAGGACAGGGTGACGAGGACAGAGCGAGAGCCTGATAGGAGGAGAAAAGATGAGAAGTGACAGACTTGTTTATGTTGCTGAGACCAGCAAAGAGCGTGCAGAATGGCGCAGGTTTCAGCGGAAAAACTTGAACATATCGGGCCTGCTGAAAAGGAAAAAGTGGCCTCAGTGCAACAGAGAGAGCAGTTGGCAAGTACGCCGGAGCCGCCTTTGCCAAAAGGAAAAGGAACAGAGCCGTCTGTCCAAAGCACCAGATCATGAGGGAGGAGAGAGTCAAGGTGGGCGAGAGCCGCACTTTGGCGAAAGAGGGGGGGATCAAAGCGAGAGCATGGAGAGGAAAGGGAAGGCAAGCAAGAAGAGCCTCCCTAGAACAAGTAGAAGGAAGCATGAACGGGTGAGTGGACGCAAAAGCTCTCCCAGACTATCTGCAGAGTCTTGGTTTCCCTCCTAGTCTGGCCAAGCCTGAAATGGGAAAGGAGGTTGGGGGACGAAGGGCCCGCTCACAAAATAAAAGAGTGAAATGAGTCAGGGTCACACATAGGGAAGAAAATAAAGCCTCAGAGAGAAGAAGTGGAATAGGGGAGAACAAGAAGCAGCCGGAGATGGTGCGACTAGCCGCTCGGTGAAAGCGTTCCAATTTGGTGATATCGGTATCGCTTAAGAAAGAAGACCATCCGGGTGAAGCATAAGTGAAAAGGGGCCGAAGAAAAAATTTATACAGAAGAGAGAAGGACTCCTTAGATGGCTCCTATGAGGAAGCAGAGATACAAAGATGAAAGGTGAAAGATGACCTTAAGTAAAGTTGGAGTGGGATTGAAACGGAGGCGGGAGTTGAATAAGAGGAGGTTGGGCTGGAGGTTATCTTGGTGAGGATCCACTGAGAAGAAGGAGGTCTCACATTTGCTCGGATTGAGAGGAAAACACCAGTACTCAGACCAGTGCTACAATCAAATCAGAGCTCCTTGTGTGGCCTCCACGGCAGTAGGGACCGAGGGGGAGGAGGACCAAATAGCCAGATTGTCAGCATAAAAAGAGCAGCTGACGGAAGAAGGCAGAGAAACAGGGAGATCACTGATGAAAAGAGAGTAAAGTTCAGGGCTAAGAACGGATTCTTGCGGAACACCTTGACGAACTCGAAAGAAACGACTTTTGTGATTTGATAAATCACGCAAGCGCGTCTACCAGAAAGGAAATCTTTTCAACGAGCAAAGCAAAAAGGGAGCTAAATGGAAATGAGTTTGTGGAAAAGGTTGGGGTGCCAGACAGAGTCGAAAGCTTTCGAGAAATCAATAGTAGCGAGGATCGTCCTAGAGCCCGCCCTGGGTTTGTTAAACCCAACCGGAATGAACTGAGAGGAACAGAATTTGATTTAGAGTAGACCGTCCAGGGAGGAAACCGGTCTGGTGGGGAGAGAGAATGGAGTTAGACTTCAGAAAGAAGAGTAGACAAAATAATATGATTCGTTCAAAAAGCTTTGAGCAGGAAGGAAGCAGGAGAGTAGAGAGGCTTTCCCATCTTATGGATGGTAATAATGGAAGATGTCTTCCAGATGGAAGGAAAGAAATGCAAAGACCAGGAAAAATTGAAAATGTGAAGAAGAGATTCCATGCCAGAGCGAGGAAAGTACTTTAGCATGGAATAGGCAACTTTGCCTGTGTCAATGGCAGTGGACGAGAAGAGGTTAGGGGCAGCCGCAAGGAATTCATCGGGTAAGAAGGGTAAGCAAAAGGACAAGTGAGACTCCTCAGGGCACGTGGCTCGACGGAGCGCGGAAAGGTAACCTCTGGTTCGGCTACGCAGTGCCTTTGGCTTAGAAATGGAAAAGTGGGATCTCAGGTAATTGGCGAAGACCAAAGCCGACTCCGTGGGAGAGGAACAGTTGGCGAAGTTAGAAGAGGAGGAAGATGAGGAAGAAGAGTTAGCAATAGAATGAAGAAGAGAGTACATAGATTTAGGCGTAGATTTGAACGAGAGAGAAGAGCAAGTTGCCTGCCGTGCCTCAGCCTTGGCCTTGGCGATGACAGACGAAGCACGTCGTGAAGCGGAGATGTAAGCCTGGCGATCTTCAACACTTCTGTGAGTGGCAGCGAAAGCCTTAGGTCTTTCACTAACTGCTTCTTCCACTTCAGTGGATCACCTGCTTTAGAATGACGTTTGATGCGGCCGGAAGGAATGGAAGATTTGACCGCATTCAGTGCCAGAAAAGTAAAGAGAGCAGCAGCAGAGGAAAGAGAAAAAGACGAGTATTCCTATGCAGAAGAACGGCGTGAGTCAAAGTAAAAGGGCAAGTGAGTGTCAAAGTAAAAAGCAAAGTCATCTCAGCGAGCTTGCTGGAAATTTAAGGAAGGGAGGACGCTTGTTGGGGCGAAAGACTGGAGAAAGAGGTACAGTTAGAAGAATTGGTAGGTGATCAGAACCCAGCTACCGAAGCACCTCCCAGGAGCAAGAGAGAACGAGAGAGGAGGGAGCAAAGGAGATGTCAAGGGAGGAGCGACGGCCAAAGGGGCGATGGAGAAGTGTAGGTATCTGAGGATCATTGAGGGGAAGGAGATTAGAAGAAATGACCCAATCGAATACTTCCTCCCCACGGGGGTCGGAAGTACCTTTTGAGTCCCAGAGAGGATGATGGCAGTTTAAATCCCCAGAATGAAGATATTTTGGGAGGAGGAAAGGAGGGAGGGAGAAAAGGAGTCGGTCCTGCTATTCGTTCGTAAAGAGCGAATAGGGGAGCATAATTATTAAGAAAATAGAGGGAGGAGGAGTTGTTTAGAAAGATGTTGACCCCTACATAATCAAAGTAGGGATCAAGCAAAGAAAAAGAGGAAGTAGAAAGTTTTGAGAAGGATAAGCTCCGCCTGACGATAATGATGACGTCGCCGCTAGCGTACGTGACATCTTGAGAGAAAATGCCAGACCGGCAATGGATACGATCAGATCGCAGAGCAGAGAATCCAGGGATCCGGAAAGAGGAAGGTGAATTAAGGTTAGATTCCTGGATACAAATAAGGTCAACGGGATGAGACGAAAGAAAGTGTAGAAGTTCAGTGGCACTGGCTCGGAGACTTTAGCATTTCGTTGAAAAACCTTGAGAGAGTCAGGGGGGAAGAGAAAGCAGAAGGTGTAGAGAGACAGCCAGGAGGAAGAGGCGAAGGTGAGGGTACACAGAGGAGAAGATACGAAGTGGGCGGAAGGAGGATAAGAGGTTTGAAGGTGACGATGGGGCGGAAGTGCAGTATTAGCAAAGGGGAGCCAGATTGAACAGTGGAGGTATACAAGCTGAAGGAGTCCTAGGAGGAAGTCATAGTGTTATCTCCAGAAGATGAAGGAATGCAGCAGGGGAAGCCCCAGGAGTGAGAGCTGCCAAGAGTTCTGAATTTAGAGAAGGAGAGTAGTGAGCACTTTAAATGGACCCATTTGGATCTGGTGCAGCATTGCACTAACCTACCCCGCAAGGTCACATTTCCAGCGCATACTGAACAGGAAAAGACATGGCCAGAGTTGGGATGATTGTTGCCGCTGATCAGGAGAAGGAGGAGAATGAGGAGAAGACAGACGACCGATTTTTAAAAAGCTGCGTGCTGCCTTTCTGCGGTGGCTCAGGGGGCAGCAAGGCGAAAAAATGGTTTGTGCGAAAGGAGTGCCCTGGGTAACTGGGACCATCGGGAAGGCCAACCGCCATTTCTACCAAACCCAAACGGGGTCTGGGACCGCACCACCACGTTAAGGCGGCTGTTGGTTGGTGCAGATATTGTTGACCTCGACGTTACTGTTTGGAAGCCTTGCAGACGAAGGCAGAGAGCCGGCTAGTGTACCATATTGGAGTGCTGGTGAGCAGCGCAGTAACTACCAAAGAAAAAGAAGCAATTACGTAATAATTTCCTATGTCTACGTTTACTTGTCTGTGCTGTTGGCAAAATATGGCGTTAGAGACAAATGATCTCCATCCAAATTAAACCACTTATGAGTTAAATAATTTACCCAAAATTGTTAAAATACTAAACTCTCCTGGGAAAGCTCGCGGGCCAGATTGCAGCCCTTCGCCGGCTGGACTTTGGAAACAGATTCTATTTTTGCATAAATATAGATTATATGCTTACAGTTTCAAACATTGTAAATTCATAAATAAAAAGACGTAACGACCAGTTAGCCATTTCCTTTTTTTATTTCAGCAGCAACACGTCAATATACTGAAGTTATAGTTTGACTTTGCCATAAAATCTTCTATTATAATTAGCTGGACGTTTTGCTTTCAAGGTTTTGCCGAATAGGAGAAATTTATTTTCAAGTGCTCCTGTATTAACAGCAACACTGCACACTCATTCCCCATTGTGACCAAAGTAATGTTTCGGGTAGATCTAAATCTTTTCAAAATTTGTTAAAAATATACTATTTTTTTAAAAATTTGTTGGAAATACTTGTTTGGAAAAACTTTTTGCTTTGCCGGATCTCCATACTAACATCATTTTCAAGGATGTCACCATTTCAATTGCAACTGAATAAAAACATTAAAATAATTGAGGTCTGGATTGTGTCAATTGCTTGATCGCGGCTTTGCAATGCTGCCAAAAGCACGCAAAATATTGATGCTGGCAATGAATTTGTCCTTGATAATAAAAAAGTACCATTTTGTTAACTTATCATTCAATTGTACGTTGATGCATGTTTTATCACAGCTTGTAACCAGATAAAACTGACGCACCTTTATTTAGCTTTTGAAAAGCAAGAGCGTGATTGGTCAATATCAGAAACGCCTCAATCGCGTGTATTAGCTTTATCTTTTCTCTTGGCAAAAAAATTTTTGAATATCCCATCTTTCACTAAATATGGATTTGAAACGTTTGCTCGCAATAAGTTGAACGTTATTAAAAGCATACCAAATTATCTACATTCAAAATGAGCGCAGATAATTTCATATTGTACATGACAAAAGCTTTCAGACGTTGGCTCACAATAAGCAAAGATTTCATGTACAACCCAAACAATGCATTTTATCTTGTGCCTTTGGAAGATGTTGTAAAACAAGCAGGCTACAGTTTTTTACGTCACTTAACTAAAGTAAGCCTATTCAAGAATGGCAATCTTGTGGGACCTAAACTAGGTCCACTGCAGTGGAAGTTCTCTCAGTACTCTGCAAAGCCGTATCTCTTGTGAATGAGTGGCGCTTGTCGCAGGTGCAGTGCACCAAACATATTGCCATAACAATCGTGTTGTTACAGCCCAGTGGTTAAAAGTTCTAGGCTATGTTTTAAGTAAAGCTTCAAGCCGCTTATTGGTTGCCTACTGCTCTGATGAACTTGAATACATTTGTAGTATCTGATTGAAAAAGAGGCAAATGCCGTTTTTGCGTTTGGATGCTAATATGCAGTTTTGTCTGCTTGATAAAATGTTCAAGTCTAGTCACAAGATCTTTAGTGTGATGTAATACAGAAATGCAGACTTTTGGGTTCCTCGACGATCCCAGAGCACGTTTTCATCTTACTATTTACTTTGCTCTTGTCACGTAGACTCAAGTTTGGCGTAGTAGGACGCAAATAAAGAGCGAAAACAAGGTCATATCTTCGCCAACAACAAGAAAACGTTTACCATAGTTTTTGCAAACAAGGCGTTTTGGGAATTTCCACTGCACGTGATTACGATGTAGCTTTCAAACAGACATATTTTGAATTTGTATATAAGTATCTTTACGATGGTGGGTGTTTTCTTTGTGTTAGCACTCGATCGAGTAAGCATCTCAAACAGTTACGTAGTAAGAACTAATGCTTTTTTGTGTGTAAGTCTGCAGGGTAAACAAATCCTCCTACAATTAGTTTGAGCTGCAAAACACTCACAAAAGCGTTGAAAATTTTATAGTTTTCATTGGTTACCCCAATTAGTTAATGTTATGACTCTTAGAGTAGTGGGCCCTCAGCAGATAGGCTACGTTTGTTGAATGTGAAGTTGAATAACTGTACTTTTACTTCTCAAGAATTGGTCGGATCAGATGAAATAGTAACCAAAATAAAGCTTTTGAGCTGTTTCACATTTTTAACAGTATGAAAATTGAAAAAGGAAGCAAACGGACGCTATGAAACAATTTCTGTTTTAGTACTAACAATAACATAAGTTTGCCAAACAATATTTTGACCAAATTTACCGAACTAATATTTTTTTGAAAAAACATCACAAGCTGAGGCTAGGCGATATATAGTCATGCTTCAGTTGCTGGAAAACCTATTTGCGGTTAGAATGACAACAAGTTGTATTCGGTCCCACTTTGGTGTGGTCAGTGCTGCTCACACAATGCATTTTATCACAAACGCACGCAGAGCAACCAAGCTAAGCAAATTGCAGTAAATTTAAGTGATATCGACTGTTAAAGCTACGGCCTTAAAATGTCGCAAACCCAATCAAGTATGTGGTAGCATATCAGAGTAAATTAAGAGCCTAGATTTCGATACAAACTTTTGTTTCAACAATCTCAGCTTGAGGAGAATTTACGGTAGCTTCGCAAGAACCTAATTTCGATTTTAATTTGAATGCTTTCATATTTCCAATAAAAACAGGATAACAATCATCTCCACAATCAATACTTTTTGTCCTTTACTCAGTACATTTATTGTGTTATCAAAATATATTAAGCTCTTACTCGCAGCTTGAAGCAATTTTAATTGATTTGAGGTTTCACGTCTGAACTTTTCAGGTGTTTTTTTATCTAGGCTAGGTGATGTATTTACGTCTAATAAGTGAAGGCCAAAGAAAAAAGTGATCGCCGAGATACTGAACGTTACAAATTTACTGAGAATATCAAAGAAGAAAAAAAAAACTAACAAAAGAAAGCATTCTTTCTGATGTTTTGTTATGCGCTCTAGTCAGTTATGTAACAACATGTTTTATCAAGGTTTTATTCGTCTGAGACAATCATTAACCCAAGTCATAATTGGTCAAATGAGTTTGCTGTTTGATAAACAATTAAAGTTGCTACAACATTTTTACTGTTTTGAAAAAAGATCTTTCGTGGGCATCATTACCTGTATGCTCTATATACAGTATATCGATCAACAAAACTAGTTTTTTCTTCGAGTTCTGTAATTCGTACATGCAACGCGAAAACTAGAATTCCAACCGTTTGTAAATATTCTTTTGCGGTAATGAAGCGTAATTTCTGCTAAAAACATGCAAAAAGCGTAATTTCTTCTAAAAACATCGAAACTTTCACAAATTAAAAGCCTAACGAATCCAGCACAAGTTTTGCCAAGAACAATGAAAGATTTGCTGATTTGTATTTATGCATTGTGGGTGTGATTAAAACATATTGGTTGTATTTTGGCATAAATGCAAAGAGAAGTTGTATTCAATTTTTCGCTCTAAATCAATTTTCATTATTCAGTCTTGGAAAAAGGGTGTTGAAACAGAAATTTTCCAATACTCTTCTTTTATTTCTTATACCTACTTGTTCCTTTCCTTTTTTTAGCCACTTTTACAAATCTATAAAATTTTTACAAATTAAAATTGAATTTTCAAGCTGGCCGGGCCACAAATCTTAATGGACACTCCCCCACCCTACAGCAAAGATCCGATGCCTGGCGAAAGCTCTTTAAATGACTGTAGTTTTCCTTCTGCTCCCCCAGAAAGTATCATTTCTTACCGAGGTGAGAAAAATTTAGATTTTGAATGTCTTATTTACGAATAAATGTTTCCTTAATTTTTGACTATTTAAAATTACAAATACTTTTTCTGTTTGTCTGTAAAAAATATCGTTTTTTGACAGATGATCAAGATCTCACATACGAAAACTATCAGCTACAGGCTTCTAGCTGTGTGCCGTTTGATGTTTCATTTCTTGTTAATGAAGGACTACACGAAACGGACTACTTAGTCGCTGAAATGCTAGAAAAACTCAGGTAAAGCTAATTTTTGTGCAAATATATTATTTGGCCAACCTCATCTCTCTGCATATATGTATGACGCAGTGTAACTAATTGAATAGAACGTAAAAAAATAAATTAAAAATGGTATTCAGAAACGTCCATACTTGAAATTGCCAGATACTGCATATTTCAAGCCAATAATCGAGTTAGCAGCATTAAGCAAGGTGCTGGTTAAGGTTCCGATTAGGTTGTGAATTATTCGTATTTATCAGTGACCATTGTTTGCATGGTTGGTATCGATCATAGTTCGATTCCCACTCCCAGTCTTGTTTTTCCACGTTGGTAGTTAAAAGCTGTGGATGTAAACTTGACGAAATAAATTTTAGATGCTGCAAAAAGCTATAGAAATATTTTACGACAAGGGCTTATCTTTTGTGTATTTCTCAGTCTAAACGCTAATTGTCATCTATTTATGTTTCAAAACTGCTCTAAATTAAATCCATCTGGCAACTAGTGACGGTTCAAGCTGTTGATTTCAATTTTCATGAGATCAGTGAGTGCAAAATGTTAAAACTATTATTTGACATATTGGAGACACAAAATGACGTTTATATTATATCGTTTACAAAAAAGCTGAAGAAAATGAGGCGTGCCATTAACGATTTTGAACTTAAATGTTCACCAATTTTTATAAAAACCTTTTACGCTGAAATAAAAACCTACCATATCTTATAAGCATAAGGCTATCACTTTGTAAAATATTACCATAGGTACGGTTGGTAATACTAATGCAAATGAAAAAGCAACTGTTCAAGTGCGGTTTAAAGCCAAGGATTTTCTCATTAAAATATTTCGATGCAAATGATTGTTAACAAAGAGGAAAACCACCACTTTCTTTATTCAAATCTTAGCTCTAATTTTCTCAATATTTTCATATTATTTTACAACGTTACAGTGAAGTGACACTCAACCAGCTAAGGTTGCTGATGTAACAATCATTTATAAAAATCAACAAACGGTTATTGGTTAATAATTTCAAAAAATTTTATGTTTTTCCTCTTCCCATGAATAATTGAAAAACAGCAGTTACAGTTTGAAATGCAAAAGTTACCTGCACTAAAATATCATTAAAGGTAAATTGTTTCATAGTTGTTTCATGTTGAACAAAGAAGCAAATAAACATGATGGGATACTTAAACTTAACATGATGTAGCCTACATTTAAAAGATAAATTATCCGCAGCAATTAGAACCTACGTTGCTTGATTGTATGTACAATAGACAAGAACAGCTGATTACGTTTTTTTCTCTAATAGAGGTCCAGCTACATGGTTTCAAAAGTTGCGCGAAGTATGTGGAGCGAAAATCAAAAAAAGAAGCATTGTTTCAGTTACAGTGAGCTGGATATGGAAGGTAAGCTCATTAGATAATTGCTTCCAAAAAATCTTGCCAATGTAAGTCATGATAGCAAGCAAATCGGATTTTTTTAACATGTATAAACATAAATTGATCAAAATCATTTCACTAGTAAGGCCAATGCTTAGTCTATTTTACAGTATCTATTGATATCAATAGCTTAGTTTAAAACTAATGAGTTTGTTATCAAGAAATTGGTGTTTAACATATGGTGTTTACAGAACAAAGTTTGCAACATTTTATTTATAGAATAATGGATAAATAGCGATTGCAATAACTGCTACGTGCGAGCTTAAAACTAGAAGACAAAATTTACGAAACTGATGTCTATAACCTTCCTGAGTTTGAATCGACAGTCTAAACTTTTTTAGGTGTTTGCTTCTTAGTGATGTATTATACATTTCAGTTTTGCATTACGACTACTGTGATGACTTTGGATGTCAAAAACGAAGCAAAATTTTTTAGAAGTAAGTTATCACTAATTAACTTTTATTCCTTTGATGTACTTAAGAATTTAATCTTACCTTGCTCACTGGAAACTCAATCATTTAGCAAAATATTAGCAGCAAAATGTCAAAGATTGTTAAATAATTAGGTCAAACCGTTGACGTAACGTTGTAAAATTTGGACAAGTGTATGATCCTCATAATTGAATTAGGTCCATTTTTTGAAAACTGCTAAAAATATCATGATATAACCAGCTTTTACTTTTTGTGCAAAGATCTTTCTGGGAATGAAGACATCATAAATATATATATGGCACTCAACGCCGAAAAGAAAGATCAAATATTTCCATTTTGGGGAAGGTAAGTTTATATATAAAAGATATGGGATTTTTATAGATTCGTTTTAAATATCACTAAACAATCCGAATAAAATTTTTCAATACAATGCTCCACAATTTAACTTTTTCATCAAGCGCTACAGCACACTAATACAAACACAATGAATGAAAGATTAGTGCAGTTATCTGTCAAGACAGCAAAAACATCTGCAGTACATATCGGAAGTCATTTGATTAAAGTTTGCCGTGACTTACTACAATAGTTGACATTTTACGAGCTTTCAACCACAAGTAAGAGAGGGAGAAACTTCATTTTTCCTAGCAATACTTCTCTGCTTTTTCCTTTCAGAATCTATGAGAATACTTCATATATTTTTCAGTTTTTATTGTCTTTTTAAAACAATTTATCTTTTTTAGTTGCAGAGTCGGCGTTGTATTGTTTTTCTGAATCATAATACTGTTTGCAGCTTCACAAACGTGGACATCATGTATGATCAACGTGAAATGAAATTCTCGAAAACATTTCTTGATGAGTGCGGAGGATTTTGTGTTCTTAGCAAGCAAGTGGATGCAAGTGAAAAGATGCAACCAATTTCAGAGCATGACTTTTCTTTCAATCAAAAAATAATTGCAGCTTCCAAAAAATATGTGACGATGCACAATCAGAAAGCTGATGGTCGGTCAACTATTTGCTATCAGGTTTGTTTTCATCAATAGCCATGATTTACTGCAGCACGAATCAACACAAAAGTTATATCTATAGCGAGGGAAAGTTAAGCTGCAAAATAACAGCTCACCGTTTTATTTAGCAATCACGAATGGCAAAAGATTTTCGAACGATTGAGAATTAAAATTAGACAATTTTACTTTGTGATTTTCGCAACAACAAAATTTTTAAAGTAAACAAAAGCAAACAATTTTAAAAGACTTGAAATTACTAAATATACCAATTGATTCTAAACTTTATTTTTACAGGAGCAAAAAGTTAGTTTGATTCCTGTTTTTGAGATCCTGTACCAAGACAGGAAACAAAATAAGACGATCCTTCATGTGGTAGGATGCAATTACAAGCTCCAACTCTAGCGCAAAAAAGACTCTTTTTATCGTCCAAGATCAGGTCATGATGAACTTACCGACAAATGTTTGAAATTAGATCAAACGTTTATCTGACGTTGCGGCATGTGTTGTACGCAAAGTCGTATTTTTGCCTTAAAATGTTTCAAAACCAAACCATTTTTCACCATTTACAAATTTTGTCAATAATTGTTTTTTAGAGAATCCTTTTCTTCAATTGCGTTAGCCAATTCCAAAAACATCTCAAAAATGTGGATTGATTACATATTCTTCTTATCAAGGCTAGTTGCCAGAAAGTTGCAGATATGCTTTATACCGTGCATTTTTTAATTTGCTTTTTCTATCTTAGCTTGTAATCTGCCTGGCTTGCTTTGTATTTCACATGTTTTAGCGTATTTTGAGGAATCATTAAAGCTAACATATAAGATCGTAATGGAGAGTCAGCTTGAGAGACAGAGTTGCGGATTGAGTTTGATGAAATTTTTATTTGCTTGCAATGAATGGAGATGCAGAAATGTAGATTAACTAATCTTAAAGCTTGATCTCGAATTTATGTTAAACTGCGTTTTTCAAGTTTATTATGTTTAGCTCACCAGTTGGTAGCGCATTTTGAAAGGAAAAACTTTTGAGACAACATGGTCCAATGCTCTTCAATTTTGCGTTTTTAACAATAGCTTTTGTGCACCAAAAATTTCACTATATTTTTCAAAATGTGCTACCACTTGCTGATGAATGCTTTCAAATTTGTGATCATTTTGTTATTGCCTTTGTATTGTCCTTTTTTTCGCTTGTTTGTGTTTCACGTTTATTTCTTTGTAAAAAAGTAAACAAATGTTGAAAATTGGTTACGTAAAGTAAAAGCTTTGATGGGAAGTTTGCTCATAACGTTCCGTAAGTTCTGGTTCAATTTTGATTCTGTGACATTGATGTTAGAAAGGGGTTGAGTGTGGTTGATGAAATTTTCAATCAATCATTTTATTTTTGCCCAAATCAGCATACAAAGAAAATTAATTTAATGGCAGTGGACAAAAAAAAGGAGACGACGGCAAAACGATATACGTTAATACATGCACATCAGAAAAATTTAGTTTAAATTTGAAGATAATGGTATGGCCATCGCACCTGTAAGGTAGCAGATAAATAAAAACACACACGAAGAAAAGCATATACAGTACAGTATGTACAAGGTGCCGCAGAATTAATTAAAAATAAAAAACTATCATGTTGTAACCCTAACAGGGGAGGCTATTAGGTGCTACACCTTGCCCAAGGGTGACCTGCGGGCAACGACAGCTAAGAGGCAGCTCCTTTACGTCTCAAGGCATATAAATCCTGTCGCCGGTTGTGTCGACTTCTAAATAGATATTGACTTCTAGTATTTTGTTTATGCTAGACTTGTGATGTACTATGCACATGGTTTATTAGTTTATATATGTAGACCAAATGGCCAAAGGAAGAATACTGAAGCAGCTTTGCTAAAAAACTCAACGGGAAGAATATACCAAACAATTCTGGAAATTATCTAGTGTGTGCTGATTTCAGGCGGTCCGTCCACATGTGCTACACGTTTTGGACAGATTGATTGTCAATCAGCAAGATATAGGCACTGCAGTGCTATCTATATTGTGAGTAGGGCTCAGGGTTGAATTTACTGGATTAGCACCGCAGTAGTGGTGCTGCGTAAGATGGTTTTACTTGCTTCCCGGTTTGTACATTGCGAGTAGCAATTTGTATGGCGAGTATCTTCTGCAAAGCGACTTCAAATGATTTCTAAACGGTTAGGCTCCGGTCATTGGTGATACAATATTAGGGTGGGGTAAATGAGATAATTTTTTAGAGCCTTGTGTTTTCTATGGCCATTTTGGATGCTGAGTTCGAATCCGTTGGAATTTTTGACCTATGATCTCATCTGACCCCTTAAATGCTAATTTATTCAAAATGGCGGCAAAAATCGAGATTTTTGGAGTTTTTACAGCATAACTTAGGAATATATCGTGTAATATGTCTATATGTATGCTTTTTGGGTCGTAAATTACAAAAATGACACTTTCGTGGAGCTCCCGTGCACGTGTGGCTTTCTATGTCGTATTCTTACTGATTTTTGCTTGTTATGTAGCCATATTTGTGATATTTGATGCTTATATTGCTTTACTTTAATCCTACTTATTTCAGATACATTACTAATAGGCATGTAAAGTGGGCTAACTTGCTTTTAGACCTATTTGTTTTACAGGATGAGAGCTGAAAATTCGGTGTTGTGCTAGGTATTAATGCATCTAATGATTTGTGTACTTTCAGATAGATAAATTTAAATATGGCTGAATCCAAAAAAGATACTCGAAGCAGCATCACTACTGTA
This sequence comes from Trididemnum clinides, assembly GCA_963675345.1. Taxonomy (NCBI): domain Eukaryota; kingdom Metazoa; phylum Chordata; class Ascidiacea; order Aplousobranchia; family Didemnidae; genus Trididemnum; species Trididemnum clinides. The sequence goes on from OY776286.1 coordinate 15,218,055, forward strand.
AAATTACAACTGAAAGAATACAAAGCGATAGACACTTATGAAACTAAATCGAAACTACCATCTGGACAGTACTTACTTGGACGTATGATACATTTATGCCAACCTGTTTCTAAAGGAGAAAAACAAATCAGTAAGAATGATGCTAGTAAGACTGTCGCATTTGAAATACGTAATGATTGGATATCAAAGAACGTCTACCCATTGACTGAGCCTGCGTTGGCGAAAAAGATTAGGGACGATTATGAAACGTTAATGGCGCTAGTAAGATACGAGCGCACAAGTCACAAAAAAGATGATAAGTGGGCTGAGAAGGCTAAAAGCCTCAATGATGCTATGTGTGCTCATGGGTATGATATTAGAACTAAGAATATAGATTTTCAGAGGAGCTTGGAAGCAGAGACTGGAGTGAAAATGACAGATGAAGATGAGAATTTTTATCTTGACAACTGCTATGGTGATTACGTAGCAATATGTTCACCTACTGTCCCGAAAGCCTGGACTAGAAAAAAGAAAAGAAAAGAAACTAGGAATCTGTCAGCTGAAAGAAAGAGAATGAAGATAGATGAGCTGAGAGATGCTGATAGTCTTTCATATGAGCCTGATGTTGAAGATACCATTGCTCATGACCAAGACGACCATCATTTACATGATGAATCTTTTATACCCATCAAGGTAATACCGACCACACCAACTAATTCTAGACAGACAAGAAGCAATCCAGTGACTCCGTCTTCAGCCTCTCATGATGATAAAGCTGAACTCAAATACTTTACTGACGTTAAAATCAGAATAGGAAGAAGGACCCTGAACGAAGCTTTGGTTAGGTATATAGTGCAATGTGTGTCGGAATATAAAGTTAGTCTTGCAGATATTTCTGGCATTATAGTTCGCTCAGCAGATATGATATTTGATCAGAACTGACAGATATTATCTGATGAAAATGTTGATAAGGACGATGAGGCTAATCAAAGTGATGATGATTCTGGAGATGAAAACACAGCTACTAGTAGTACTACCCTGATACGAAAGCGAAAAAGCGTTGGTGATTTAACATATATCTTCCCCAGTAAACGATGCATCTCCATGTATCTGCAAGATGCTTACCTTCTTAATATGAAACATGCTGTGTCCTACTTGACGAATAAAAGCAACAATGTCATAACAGTTGGGTTGGACGATACGACAAAAGCCGCCGGCCATAAAATGTACGACATAAAAGCTGATCATATAACAGTTCATGGACCAGAAGGTAAAAAATCTCTCACTACTGGTTTTATGGAAAACATATCGCATTCTGGAGAAGATAGTGCTGCAACATATAAAGAGAAACTTAAAATCTTGGAAATTTTGGGTGACTCTACACTTGGTGAAATAAAAAACGAAGTTGATTTTTGGATGAGTGACAGAGCGGGAGATAACGAAACGTTTAGAGAAAGTATGACTATTCCAGAATCTAAAATACTGTGCTGATATAACACTTGGTGTTGATAACGCGTGTGATAAAGTATTCAGGGAGGCCGAACAGAGAATAGGCGTTCATAATCTGATAAGTGTGAAAGTCGGAGAAAAAGCTTTCACTTTATCCGGTTCTACTATCCACACCCTAGGTGAGATAGCTATATCCAAGTTGTTGAGTCCAAGTCATGCAGCCCACAGTGTTTCGCTGTACTCTGAATTTGTTCAATTGATGGAGCAAGAAGGTATTGAGAGACAAGGTTTCAAAGGCTTTACAGCGAACAGGTTCGGACGTATAGCTCAGATAGCAAATCAATTCCTAAAAATGAAAGATCAGGTCCTAAAATTCTTTGAGTCTGTGGTAGACATTAACTTGAATAAATTGGTCCTGGCTGTGTCCGTTTATATTCAAAGTGACAGGTTCAGTTTGTGCTGCGAACTTTATAGGAAAATCGCTGATCTAGTAATTTTTCCCCTAATGGACCTGCTAGGAATTGATGAGAGAGGGAAAATCTCAAGAATGTCAGAGACTGGTAAGGTGTGCGAGATTTCTTTAAGCTGAAACTACCCGAAATTGATGACCTTTGTGGACAACTAAAATCTGGTAATGCTAAAGATCGTCTGTACTCTGCCATGCTTAAAGAAACGTCAGAAACTTTAAGGCGCCAGCTGTTAGCCATGCCATTTTTCTACGACATTCTGGAACATGATGAAGCACAAAACGACGAACTACCAGATCCGAATAAACTAATTTAGGCTGCGAGAGCGAGTTTGCTTGGTTTGATAATCGCGTAAAAATTAGCGCTGGGACAGAATCGGTCCAATCAATATTCAGAAAAAGGGTGATCTGTATCAATGCACTCGTTGTAGATTCATCATTCGACAACTTAAGTGATAAAGAAAGATTGGATAGTTGGAAGTGGGCGAGAATCTCCGAAAAAAGCTCAGAAGTAAGGAAGCTAGAGAGAGATTTCTTGGCCACTGTGAAGATGTCAAAAAAACTTGTTCTCGCTAAGAAAGAAGAACTAAAAACAAAGAAAAATCTAAGTTTATTGCAAACTATAGACATTTGTAAACAACATGGAGGACCTTTGACTGACAATAACTTGGAGTTGGTTGAATTGTTGTCTGAAAAACAACTCATCTCTGAAATTGTGTTCCTGCGGCTCACCGCTGCGCCAAATATTCGTCAACAGAGATGTGTCAAGGACTCCAATACTGGAAAATTTCGTGTCCAAAAATTTACTGCTGAAGAACTTCGTACAAGCATCAGAAACGCAATAAAACCAGAAGATGAGTCAATATAATCTCAGTGCTTTAACGATACATAAATATCCTATGTGTCAGATATTGATAAATTTAGTAGATATTTTAGAGAAAATTTTCATAAACATCGTCAATAGTGTATGAAAGTGTCATTTTCGTAATCTACGACCCAAAAAACATACATATAGACATATTACACGATATATTCTTAAGTTATGCTGTAAAAACTCCAAAAATCTCGATTTTTGCCGCCATTTTGAATAAATCAGCATTTTAAGGGGTCAGATGAGATCATAGGTCAAAAATTCCAACGGATTCGAACTCAGCATCCAAAATGGCCATAGAAAACGCTAAGCTTGTCCGAAAGTTTTGCAAAAGCCCGTCATTTACCCTACCCTAACAATATTTCACAGGTTTTGAATAGAAAGGTGAGATTTTTCCTTGGTCTTAATGTTTAGCTCAAGCTTGATTTCTCTTTTGTTTGGAGGTAGAAAGCTAATAAAAGAGTCTTGGATTTATTCAACTTTTTATCTAGTTCTTGAAGCATGCTAACACGGTCAACATGTAACAAAAATCATTACAATAAGACTGAGTGCATTTGAGCCCAATTGTTAGCTTGAACGTGTTGCAACTAGACGTTGTTGATTGAGATCATTTGTTGATGAGACATCGAGCAATTAGTAGGGTCAAGACAGATTCTTGAGAGAAGCCGTTTTTAGGTGCATCGTAGCTTACTTTTTCCGCGTTTAGTAGAACGGCTCCAGCTGTGATTGTAAACAAGCTCTATCATCATCTTGGGTAAGTGCCTTTCTGACAGAGACGTAGAAGCCTGCATGTTAGTGATGGTTCTAAAACGTCATTTTTTTCTGAAATGATGCTAAGAGAAACAGCAGGCAACGCCGGCTTCCTTCGTTTCCCCAAAGCAATCTTCAATGCTTGCTTCGCGCGTTAAAATCATGCGGTCAACATAATTTAATTAAAAGATGGCGGATTTTTCAGAAAATCCGCTTGCTAGAATAGAAAGACTTGATAGATCATTTATTTGATACAAGTGAACATACCCAATGATTTTGTTTGCGATGCGTAGGTGCTATAGCTCCGAGAATTAACAAATGGATTACTAAGCTTTGGCATGGCGGTGACTTCAGGTCGTTTTTAGATCATGAAAATAAAAATTAGACTAAGGACATGCGCAAGAGTAGCGCGGCAGGGGGAAGGAGGCAAGGGTAGCTCTGGCCCCTACCGGAAATTTAAAATAGGGGTGTCTAATCTGCAACCAGCGACGTTATGTGGATGTCAAAAGTGCCAAAAAAAAGAACCTTGACGTGAATGTTGGATGAAAAATTTGTAAAGTTTTTCTTCACAAAAAGATTATTTTCATCTTTTTGAAAAGAAAATGCAATCATTTCCGAGCTTGCTTTTGTGTACCAAAAGTTTGGCACGCAAACTCTGACTGGCCAGAAAAAATTTTGACCGGTCTATATTGCTATTCCCACTCTGAAGCACTTTCTGCTGACATCCTTGGACATGCTGCAAGACATAGGATGCGAAATTAAGATTACAGTGGTATGCCTAATTGATGTATAAACTACATAGGCATGCGACTTGGGCCTAATGTTTACCTGCAATTTTAGGGGATTCAAAGCAAATGCAAATTTTTTCGGAAAAAATATATCACAGATGTTGTATGGAGCTGGTGTGGAAAACTTTCATTGTTTAAACTCCTCTTTAGCTACTGAGCGGATTACGTTGTTCAACAGCTGAGAAATAGACCACGTTATGCATGTACCAACGTTGCGATGCAACAAAATTTAAAGTAATTGGGTCTTTTCGTATAGGTTGTTTAGAAGTGCCAGCTAGCCGTTTGATGGTTTTCAGGAATACACTGTAGATGACTTGATTGTATGGAGAAATTGTTACGTTCCACAATAGAAATGGTTTTTCCAGCACTGTGTAACCTGAAGTTCACCAGTGCAGACCAGAACACTGAGCGCTCCGCTAATAACCCACAAAAGCAGAAACGGTATTCGTTTGAGGATTGAACAGCTTGAGTGTATAAACTTGATGTTAATAAAAATGGCTTTCTATTATTGTGACACCGACCTCCTAGTTTTGTTGTTAAATTGCATTGAAATTTTGGCAAGTAATGGAAGCAAGGCCTCATACCCTTTCAAGTAAATGCCGTGATGCTCTTCGCGCTTTTTCAAGCTAGAAACTCGAAAAAATTTGATTATCTGAAGTTGAAATCAACAAGCACAAAATACCTGACCTGAAATTTAAAAAATCTTGATCTTGAAAGGAGTGGTATGCGGACTTATAGTGCACGATGGTGTAACAAAGAGAAATCATCACCATTATTTTGAAATAAAAGTGAATAGAAGCAAATTTTGTAGGATCACTGCATTTATTTCCAAAACCGGAAGCTTCGCTTTTATTTTCTTTTTAAAGAAGGGTGGTGGTAAATGCGCTTTTTTTGAAACAGCCTATTTGCTCCTATTTCTATAATTTTGTTTTTTTCAGTCTCTTTTTATGTTTAGGGATCTTTTTCAACAAATTTGACTAAGCAAGAAATTGAATGTGACGCAAAAAGTGATGTATTGCATTTTAAATGTATGGGTTTGGTTTTGTAGTATTACTTTAACAAGCCAATTGCATGGATTTGTGCTGTGCTTAAAGAGAGACCGCTTTTGTTTTGACCACATGAAGCGAAGCGGGGGCACCACTAGACCTACTCTTTTTCAATTTGAAGAGGAAGCGAGAGCTCAATACATTTTTGAAGCAGTTTGTACATGAAAGCAAAACCCAAGTGAGGAGTAAAAAAATGGTTTTCAACCCAAGTGGGGTGTGAGTTACTAAAAATTTTATTGAGATCGAATTCGGTTTATTCAGATAACCAACTCAAACTTGGTAAATTAAAATCTTTGAGAAGTCCTTTCAAACTTTGCAACGAGTAAGAAGTGATGGGTTTCACCACCAAGCTTTTTTTTGCGGTATGGCTTGCAGAACTTTCGCCACAAAAGAAAAACTCATTGTTTGAAGCAAAACTATCCAACTTATAAAATCCTGTTAAATTTTGATCATATTAGTAAAATATCTATTGGGAGCGCTCCTTGGCAAACATGGTGGTGGCTGTTACACAAAGCATACAGTCTAGAGCTTTAGAACCGGGATCCCGGTTTCGGAAATTCCTGGGATTTAGAAACTTTTTAGTTTTCCCGTTGCCCGTTTCCCGTTTCCCGTTTTTCTTGACTAAAAATTCCCGGTTTTGTGAGCTAGTATTCTCACGACACTTGTCCTGAATCAAATTGATCGTGATTGTTCTCACAGCAACGACACAATACTTGATGCCTCGATTGTTGAACTGTTTGTTGTTGACTAAAGGATAACAGGCTTGAGCCAGTTTATTACAGTCATTGCACTAGAGCAAGTAGCTGAAATTCAGTTGCAGTGCCATTTAGTTTTGGAACGAAGTACAGTAAGCGCCGCTTATTATGACCACGGATAATATGACCAGCCGCTTATTATGACCAATTTGGTACGGTCCGGAATTTCTTCATTCAAAATTCTCCGTTTAATATGACCAAATTTCGGATAATATGACCAACATTTTCTTCATCTTTCTTGTTATAGTACAGTATTTTTTCCCGCCACGCACTTATAACTTCGCCTTTTCAACATATTGTTACACACTGTACTAAATTTTACCGTCACTTGTAGTGTTAAAGTACTGTACTTTGTTTTACTGCCAACATCACACTGTTACTTCGGGTAAACGATGAATTTGACGGTATTCGGACTTCTTGTGGCTTACGGCGTCGATTCAGGAGCTGTTATGGCGGCTTCGGTTTTTATAACCATTCGGATATTATGACCAAAATGGTCTGGTCCCAAGGTGGTCATATTAAGCGGCGTCTACTGTAATCAGTCTAAAGTTCGGAAACATTTTACACGAGAAGGTGATGACAGTGACAGAGCTAGTTGTATTCATTGTTCAAAAATATTGGGTAACGGTGGTTCAACTAGCGGTCTTTTTCATCACCTGAAAAGCAAGCACAACCATAGCTTAGAAAACAAGATCAACCTTGTACTTCGCTTAGTGCCAAAGGCTTTCGTCTTCCATCTTCGGACTCAAATAGTATGAATTTAATTCACAGTAAATACAATGACATTCAAAAAGAGATAAAGGCCGAAATTAAAGTAAAAGTTTAAGCCAACACTCGTTTCAGTGTGACTATGGACGAGTATACTTCAGTTCTTTGCCAAAGACACATGAACATCAACATTCATTGCTTAAACGGTGTTATAAATTTGGGTCTAATAAGAATCCTTGAATCACGAGGTGCTGAGAAAATTTTACAGTTGTTGGAGAAACAGTTGGCTGATTTTGGAATAAGCAACATGCAGACATCTCTGTTGTCAGCATCGTCTCTGATGGCGCCTCAGTAATGAAGAAAATTGGGTAAAATTTCTCATCTTAATCACCAACTCTGCTATGCACATAGTATGCATCTGGCTGTGTGGGATGTATTGCACGAAAACAAAAGTGTGACTCATAATGCTGGTGGAGATTACGATTATGACAATGATCAAGATAAAGAAATGTATGAAGAAGGTTTTGGTATAGAGATCCCCGGAATAGCACCAAAGGAAGTACCAGTTTTCAATGTAGAAATAGAGAATGCACTGTACTCAAAAAGGTGCGAAAGGTAGTAAAGATATTTCCATGAAGCCCGCTAAAAAACAAAGTCTCGCAGACATATGTGTTGTTGGAACAAAACAAGAAGTTGTCATTTGTATTAGATTGTAAAACTCGCTGGAGCTCCATTTATGAAATGACCGAGAGGTTTATATGTCTAAAAAAGTGTATATCAAAAGCTTTACTCGATTTGTCGATTGCACATGATATACCAACAGCTGATTTTTTTTTCTTAACAAGCTAAAATGCACTCTTGAACCAATAAAACTTGCGGTCGATGCTTTATGTCGTAACGATGCAACGCTTTTGACTGCGGAAAGAATTTTCCAATTTTTATTTTTTGAGTTGAAGAAGAGGAAATCAAGCCTTGTGGAAGATTTACTTTGTTCCATAAAAAACCGTATACAGCAAAGACGAAAACACGATATGGCGACTCTTGGGTACCCACCAGTGGCTGTCGCCTTGTTGGTGGTGGGGCTACCAGTCACTTATGAGTGGTTCGAAATGGGCTGCCATCTTTCCCCTAGCCTAATTTCAATTAGGTTGACGGCGTGAACCTGAATTGATGTTCGTGCCGTACCTCCATCCCGAGGAAGAGGAGGTTAATCACAACAATAACACGATATGGTTGTCTTGATACGTTATCTTCAAAATCCAAATTTATCGATTCATGATGAGCATTACGCTGATCACACATTGTTATTAGGTAGTAACACCAAAGATGGTTTTGTGAAAACTGCTACCACCTTATTCCACCGTCTATTTTGGGAAAATGACAATAATAAAAAAAAGGTTAGAATGAGAACGAAAATATAGAGTTAGCTAACAATACTAACAAAAACCAGGAGCATGAAAGTCTTTTCCGAAGACTTTAGACACACATTGAACATTCCACAAACTCCACTCCCACCCAGTTGGAGACATTTGTTGATGATAGAAGTCAAGTTAGCCACTCCAAACTGTAATCAAGCAAAAAATGAAACTACTAGAAGCTACCGGAAAAAGACCAAGCAAATAGGAGCAGTTATTCAAAGCGTTATTGACCATCCCATCAACGTCATTTGAAGCAGAACGGGCGTTTTCTGCTGCAGGATTGTTTGCCACAAAACTACGGTCACGACTAAGTGACAAATCTGTTAGTGCACGCGGTTTACGCAGTCATTATATGAAAAATAATTAAAGCAAACTTGATGCATTACGTTTCGTTGTTTGTATTTTATACAATCCCAGTTTTTCCCGGGATTAGGTCAGACATTACCCGAATTCCCGAATTTTTTTTAAAACCGGGAAATTGGAATCCCTGCTACTGTCCACTATGTGAAAGTTTTCATGCTTTACCGGTTTGCGGCAAAGTTGAACAGTTTTGATTTGCTGGTGACTGATCTTATTTGCAATGTGTGAGCTGTTCTATGTTTTACAAGGATTTAGTGTTGTGGGAACCGTGTGGTAAAGATTTTCTCACACTGTTTCAAACTGACCTGACTGTAAGATGAATATTTCTAGTCTGTTCTTTTCCACATTAACTGTTGCCACCCTTCTTTTCTTGGCGTTACATTCATGATATTTTGTAGTAAAGGCTTTACTCTAATTTGAATACAACTTTTATGATCGTAGTTTTTCAAAACGATGGCTGTTCACAAAAACATTATGCTTTTATGATTAATCTCGCTTTTGGTTTGCTGAAGTGTTTACATGCCATAATTGATGCATGAAATAAGATGCAGCTTAGCAAAAATATTTTGTCGCTAGAGAGCGCTAGCTAATTTCATCATTCAATGTGATCTACCTCAAGGTAATATTCTCAACCCCATCCTCGCCAAGGGTGTATTGATTCGATACACATCTCATCACAAAACTTGATTTCACAAAAACTAAAAGCGTCAGGGCTTTAAGATATCTTGACTTTTTCTAGAAAGAAATTTGTCATAACGTGAAAAATGCTGTCGGAATACCTTCTAGTTTTTTTGAAAATTAACGAGTTTGTAAAAAAATTTCATTTAAAGTGCTTGCTTTTGAGTTTGTGTAGTTGCATGAGTCATATTGAGTCAGCGTGTACTCGGGTTGCGAGGATGCTGTTGCCAACAAGGCAGCGTGATATGATTTTGCTAGCTTGGATCGTTTGTCATTAATAGAAATACGTGTATAATTCCTGAACTGAAATTTTAAAATAAATTGAACAAGTGGATCTTTTGTTATACTGTATATAGAGCTTGTTACTGATAAAAATTTTCATTTGGAATCATCGAAGCATTTGTACCAGTGGTGCATTTTTCACTTTTCTTTACAAAAAGCTGTTTGGTGGCAAGCTGATAATTTCCGCTCAGAGCGTGACGTGTCTGCGTTGTTTCGATTCTGCAGTAAAGTTTACGAAAATCGCACTAGTTTTGTTGCTTATAGGTGTTATTGTGTAGAGTACAATGGACTTATACTAAATTGATATTGTAGTACAGACAGGAGGGTAGTACTGTATTTTACTTAAACCTAACTTGAAGATGTACATTTCTACTGAGTATTTTTATGTGATGTTCCTGACGTAGCATGAATAAATAAATTGCAAGTTATTTTTTGCGTGGCCATCTCACTACATAGCTGTGTAATTATTGTTGTGGCGTCATAATCTGAAGTACTCATGAAAATGTTTATTTTTTAGGAGATTCCCACACTTGGATATCATTCAAAAATTGTATGCCTATGGCTGAGGTTATAAGGTAAAAGCGTTATCAAATATTTTTGATTTGATCAAAAATATAAACCATTCTACACTTTTTCTGAATGAAAAAAGTGGTAGTTTGTAGACATTTCAGAAAGATTTTGCGGGAAGGAAGTTTTTTAATTTAGTATACTACTGTTGGCTATAACTTATTTTATTCGGATCACCCATTAAACTCACGGCATATGACTGACAAGACCAAAGGATTTATCTGCTCTATATTTTAAACCTTTCCAGTAGATAACTTCATAAAAGTTGAAACAAACTTTTCAAATATTGAGAGACTGATATATACATTTATTACTGTATCAGTTAACCATTTTACCCATTTTCGGTTGATTTCTTCATATTTTGGGCATTCTAAATTTTTTGCTTAGCACGTCATAATGGCTTACAATTACTAAATATTTGGCGAAAAGAATGTGTCAGCCAGTATAAGTACTTTCCAATTTCTAATCAACCAAATGAGCAAGAGTTTGGCTGATGAGAAAGTTAACCAACTTCCAAAGAATCGTTTTTCACGCTTGTTCACTGCAGAAAGACAACGAGAATCGGTGCAATTGGTGTAGTGATTGGAGCGTCCGCTTTGTAGTCGGTAGACTTGTGTCAATTCTCTTGTCGACTCACACCAAAAATTTAAAAAATGGTATTCACAGCTCCCCTACTTGACGCTCAGCATGAAAGGGAAAATGTGAAAAAAAAAGCCGGGAAGTTCGCTTGTTATGTCCTTGGATGGGCAATTATCGGAATACCTTAGTTTTATGTGGTAAGCAGTTACAATGATATCAAACAGTCTACTAGGCGTGTTGGCCAGTCTGACAAAAGACTGGCAATCAGAGCACAAGTTTATACGCATAAATAAATGAATAAATTGTTTTTTACTTGCTGAGAGTCATATGATCTAGAGCAGAGCCACTCAACTGATTTTAATGGAGGTCCAGTTGGATAAATTCAGTATTTTCTGAGGTCTAGTAAAATTTTTGACTTACAATGACAAAAATGAAACTATAAGTTTCAGTAAATACAGAAAAATACTTGGATTTTCTCTTTGTCCACACACTCTACACTAATCATCGAAATCAAAAATAAAATGAATTTATTCGACTTTATTCTGTCAATTTTGTGAAAAAGCGCATTTCTTATTTTTAGTCAGGTCTAAAAACTTGATTTATAGAAGTAGCAGCAAATCAAAGGTGGTGGTGGGGCGTTTGGTCTTCGTACAGTAGGCTATGGTGTGCGGCAGTAAGATCTGCCAATACCAGGCCTGATTTACTGTTTTCTTCAAGACGGCCATCAAAATTATAGGTTAGTTTAAACACTTGGTGGGTTATGCATTGACTATGCCTGAAGCTAGCTTGTTTATCAGGAAGTTGGGGGTGAAAAACAGGTTCTAGACGCCTCAAGAATAATCGCTCAGAAAGCTTGTAAGAAACGCTCAGCACTGATATGGGCTGGAAGCTCTTTCAGTCATCACCTGCTTTGCCAGGTTTTGATACCGAGATAACTGTGGCCGGTCGCTATTTTGTGGGGATTGTTTGGTAGCTCACGCAAGCTGTGTAGAATTTTTGAAGCCATATATCACATTTCGGGCCGAATTACTTTAAACAATATCCGGCGAGATATTGTCTGGGCTTTAAGCTTTATTACACTTGATCAATTTAATTGCAGAGGCACATTTAGTGGACTAAAGAAGTATGGATAACAGACTTTCAACACTATTAAATAGGTTTTTTTCCTGTTTTTCATGCTGATGGTGTTGCGTTGTTAGTCCTATTTAAAGGTGCCTTTAGTCAACGCTAAGAATGTGCAGTTGCGCCGAAGGCGCGAAAAGTTTTTGATATTTTGTTTGAAAATAACTTAGTATTGAGATTAAGCCAACAAAGTTTGGTAAAATGGGCATGGCATTTTTCGCAACTTGTGGCTGCACCTACTGTCTCTCATCCTGGAGCTTGAGGCCCAGTCTCAATACTCAAAAGGTCCGGATTCGGAGCACGGTAGTAGCCCTGATCTAAAGGTAGATCAAATATTTATGCTCTTTTTATAGTGATGGGTGATACGGATAATTTGGGATCACGTCTAAACAACTGGGCGTATTGCTAGATAGGCCAAATAATTTACAGCTGTAGTTTAGGATATAGCTGTGGTTCTCAATCTTTTTATGCTTGCGCACCACCTGGAAAATTATTACGGTTGCTGCGTACCACCAGATGCGCAACCAGGAGGGAGAGAGAAAAACCCTCCCACTTCAGCCATATTCTTTACCATAAACCTAACAACTTTTCTCAGGACACCACGTAAGCATTTATCATTAGAAAATTTTCAATCAAATATGCCTCAAAAAATAGTGGATTTGCGGCCTGTGATTATTTGACTCTGAGCATTACAGAAAATAAAAATGTTGGTAATGTTGATGTTGTGTACGTAATTGACGTTGGAGGAAGAGAGCAGGAAAAAGAATGTTTCAATTTGTTGGAATTATTAATTTTCCAAAAAAAGAGGAAAATGCAAGCTTCAGCTTTTGCTACAATTAAAAATTTTCAAAAAAGAGCACGAAAAAGCAGGGTTTAGCTGTTATTCAACACGTTTTTAATCAAAAAAAGCAGGAAATAGTAAATTTCAGTTTTTATTCAATCCATTTTTAGCTATAAAAAAGCAGGAAATATCCAGTTTTTGCTTTTTTTCAACGATTTTTAAAAAAGCCCAAAAATGCAAGTTTGAGCTTTTATTCAACAGTGTTTGAACTAAAAAAGAGCAGGAGAATTCTAGTTTCAGCTCTTGCTTGATATACTGTAGGTCTATCTCAACGTATAGTTTAAAATCACAAAGTGTAACTATTAACTGCCCCCTCCAAGTACGACTAATTTTGTTTGTCATAGGTCTATCACCAGTTTTTTTGCCATGATATGTTTTTTCTTTCGATCGCAATAACCTGCCTTAAGCATACATAAATACGAGGAATAAAGATGTGTATTTTAGGCTCTTAATTTACAAAGATAACGGCATTAAGTGGATTTATCACAAAATTGTATTTCTTACAATGAATTATCTATCCAAGACTCAGATTGATTTAGTGTCCAGCATTTAAAACTTTTAAAGTGATTTAAATTTATAGGTCTGTAGCAAAAAACTGTTTAAAAATTGTCCTTTTTTGTCAACTTTACAAAACTTTTTTTGGGTTCAAATAGAAAAAACTTTAGGGTCTTCCTGTAAGCAAACCTATTAGAAAAAAGAAAAGATTTGCTAACTTATTTTAGACCTCACTATCACTAGCGCATTTAAGTTAGAGGTTAATTAAACAGTTGGTGCTGTGAACTAAATAATTAGATACCGAACGCCAAGCAGGTTCGCAACAAATACTTTCGTAATGGGAGAGGGGCCTAGTCGAGAAACGTTTTTGATCTCTAAAATATTTCTCCCTACTTTAAATGTACTGTACGTATATTCTAATGAGTATTTTCAAAACAGATATTTAATCGTTTCTTTTAAAGTAGAGTTGCTAGGCGTATGGCTCTAAAAATATGGCTATAGGACATATTTTTTATAATCATACGCCCAGCAACTCTACTGTAAAAATCGAATGTAGCCAAGAGAGCAAGTACAGTAAGGAGCTTTTATCACACATGTTCCCTCAACAACCAACAGCTTTTTGAAAACGTAATATTGGATTTATAGTTCACATAAGTGTTGAAAAGATTTTTAGAAGAGGGAATGAGCATACAGGTAAATCAAACTAATTTTTGCTTTGTTCTTAAGAATAAAAGGAGGCATGACACAGCGATAGCCACAAGAATAGACGCTATAAATTTATTTGACACCAAACTTCGCATTTAACCCGGAAATTGGCTAGCGCACTACCTACAAAAAGATAACTTGCCATGGGTGGTACGCCTACCACAGATTGAGGACCACTGGGCTATAGCTTTATCTGCAATTAACTACTTGAGGCAATAATGCAATGGCTTCTTGACTGTTTTTGAAAGAATGCATAAATAGCATGTCATTAAAACAATGGTTTGTAAATATGTACAAAAACTTAGCGTGGTCGAAAAAAGCCCTATCTGCAAACTCCTAACGGATACTTCGAAGCCAATGTACAATGCACTAGAAATGAACTTTTAGGAATACACATTAGACATCAAAACGTTTAGGTATACATCGGTTAAAGAATGTGTGTTTAGTGATCAATACTTGCAACTAAAAATATCCTAAATTAAGAAGTATAATATCTACTTATGGGCTGCTGCAAAAAATGATTACCCATTTCTGTGTCCATAAACTAATGGTTTTTGAATTGTAATACGTGTATCTCAAATCCGCTATGGTTGTCCACCATCTTTGCGTTGGTGATACGCTAGCACACTCTAAATCAATGCGAAGTTTAGTGTTAAATAATCTTATTTTGTTTATCGCAGCTGTTAAGGTAACTAGCTGTTGTTTTCAAATACACTAAAGTACTAATTAACAAACCTTATGCACACACGCAACAAAAACTGCAGCGAGGTAAAAGAAGGTACTTATCTAAAAACATTTTTGAATCTCGGTAATAGTTTATTGAGCGATTTTTAGAAGCACATTTTATTGAATACTAGCCGGCTCTGCCGACGTCGCCCGTAGGCCCATCAGCAATGTCGAGGTTGAAGATATCGGTTTAACCGGCTGCGTCGGCTTCACCAATTAATATTTATGAGAACAGCAATGAAAAGAGAATGTTTTCTTGACATAGCCAATTCTTATTTTAAAATCAAATCGGTGAAATAACCATTAAAGTGGTTTGCACATGGTTGATATATTTCTTCTGATATTTCTGGAGTCCCTGGTTACGTCTTGATTACCCTGTGTCCAGCACGGCGTTCTTTGAAACTGAGCCTGCTTACAATTGAAATAGCCAACGATTTCAAAATATTTTATTCGTTCATTCATAAAGTACTGTACATGGAAGCATAATTTCAAAGTTCTGAGGTGGAGGGAGAAAGGTGTCAAAGTGATTAATGCGTATTTTCAGGAACAACATATCAAATGTTGGGGCCACTCTTTACGACTTTTTTGTAAATGCATGCGTATTTCAACGATATAAAATCTTTGGCTGGGTGCATGTTGCTTGGTCCTGGTATAAACGTAACCGTGTAAAAAGCTAGCTAACCCGAAATGAAGCACTTAGATAACACGTAGCTCGACACTGATATTTTGTTACCAAAGACAAAACAGAACTATCTTTACTCCCCCTTCTATTTGGAAGGGTATTATCAATTTTTTGCTTTTTCTAGAAATCGAAATTTTGTGAAGCCCCGGCACCAAAATTTTGAATGTTTTTGACTTGTAGGCTACATTTAAAAATTTTTGGAGACCTCATTTATTGATGAATCTTTTTGATAATTTTGATAGATAATGTCTAAAAAACCACGATTTCGATTAACTATAGTGAAAATGCACCAAAGTTCTAATTTTTTATAAAAATCCCAAGTTTTTATGCGTAGTAGAAAAATTTTCAACTAAAAAAGGAAAATAACGTATATCAATTAATTTTGACCAGCCATTATAAACCAATCCTTAGCCTTGACATATCATAGTTGCATTGTAACAATAATAATCTCTTGAATATTCAATCATTATCCCGTGTCGACGTAGTTTTGCTGTTTTGGTCATTAATTCCGGTATTTCCCCGTATACAAACTGTCGCTTATGTATTTTATTCTCAAAGCAATTTTATTGGTAGTTATTTCCTGTACTCCCCCCGTAGACAAGCCTTTTTAATTGATTTTATATGCGTTTTTATTGATTGTTTTTTGGGTAGCAGTTTCCGGTATTCTCCCGTTTTCAAACCTTTTCTTGTTAATTTTTAGTTTCTAGATTTTTTTTGATTGGCTAATATATTTGGGAATGTTGTTTCGGTTACGTTCGAATGGGAAGCATATATATACGGGTGGGTCATTTTGAAAAAACTCAGAGAAAGAGAAAGAGATAAAAGCAAACAGACGACAGAACAGAGAAGAAAGAAAAGAAGGAAAAAGGGTGAAGAATTAGAAGGCAAGGGCCAAGTACTATTAGAAGGAAGGGGGACTATCGGCTGCTACAGCGTGGTGTCCGTGATTGTCGGAGCGCAACCGCTTATGTATTAATATAAGTTGTGGTGTTAAAGAGTGGGCTGCAACTTAGCTTCATAAGCGCAAGTCCTTAGGCCGAAGGATAGGGCATAGAAGGTAGTCGTTGCACTCTACCGAGCTATCTTCTAGTCGTCAAATCGTCGCCTGCCGGCCACTAGGATACAGGGCAGGTGACCTAACCGTATTCGGCGACATGCATGTTGCTGGAAAGCAAAAGTTCCTTCGCTTTCAAGCGCTTTACCATAACTTTTATATATTAAACTTGCTGCTTCTCACTCAGCTTGCCACTTTTTTAAAGGGACAAAAAGTTACACTACATGTCTTAATGTTCAATTTTTTTGATATCAAAACAAATAATAAAGGCACATGTCACATATCAACAGAATGGTTTTAAAATAACCTTCAATTAGCCAAACAAATTGTGAAAATCAGTTTAGAAATGCGGTCGCAAATCAGTTTTGAAGTTAACTGATTTCGTAAAAGTGTTGCATCGTTTGAAAAATGTCGTTAAAAATAATGATCTTTGTCAGCGAAAGACTGTGTTGATCGTACCAGACATATTATGACATCATGGAGCGAGTTTGAAGTGTGCAAAAAAAATGAGAAGCATGCTTTGAAGGCTTAAAATGCTTCAAAACGAAGTCGGTTTTTGCATCGTCAATTGAGCTTTAATTGTTGTGGAGTTTTTTATTAAAAGCATCTTGTTAATATCTTCCAAAATAGTGTTTAATCGCGTTTCTACGATCAGTACCATTTGAGTGAATAAAGAAAACAAATTTTACAATTAATCGTTAATTGTGACGTCGTGGGAGATGCTAAAGAAGTGAAAGTTGTTGAAGTTGGTAAGTCGGGTACTATCTTTCGTTTAAGCTGTAACCACCATTCCTCAGTCAAAAAATGAGTCAAAAGAATTATCTTCGAATATGACGCCATCATGACGTCACGAACCCCCTTATGACATTTATCCCGGGGTGGTGATCAATTGTGCCAAGTTTGATGCTTGTGCATTTAATAGTTATGAGGACACACAGACAAAATTGCGCTTTATAGCATAGATCTCCAAAAAGGATAGGCTTTTGATTTTCGAAGCCGAGTGGTTGGGCGTATCGCTTTAAAAAATATGACTAAATAGGGTGCTTCAACACATCAACTGCCTCCTGGTCACGTCTTTGGTGGTACGCAGTCACTGTAAAAACTTTCAAATGGTAGGCAAACAAAAAATTAGAAATCACTGCTCCAAGCCAAAAAAACATACTTTTGAGAGATAGAAAAAAAAAAGAAAATATGAATGCTCTGGCGATTTCACCGAAGTTAACTTAAGCAAACGCTCGATATGTGAATCGCAAGAAGTTTTTGAGGCCTGCGATTATTCATATAAAATCTGTCTACAACAAAATTTGAACTCACTATGTTGATCCCAAACAAAATCAAGGTCTTAATTTTCACAACGAACAAAGAAGTAATAAGTATAGCGGTTACATGTGCTTGAAAAAAAGTGATCTCCAAAAAAATCTTTGAAAATGGAATTCTCAAAATCGGTTTGAGCCTCATTTAAGGTAGAAACAAATACCTTCCAAAAGTCGATCTCCAAAAAAATTATCTTCACCTTGGCAGCGATCAATAAACACTAACTAAGACCAGTTAAACCCCCCAAAAAATAGCCTGCATGCGGTCTGTCAAAATTTCAGACTTGTAAAATGAGACCCAAACCAAACTTTAAACACCTCTGCTATATAGCATTTTGCCGGCATGTAACAACAATAAAAATCTTGTCATTTTTAATAGTTTCAAAAAAGTTATCATTAATATTTACAAAAATAGTTGTGGGCGGTATGCGATGCTGAAAGCCGCGGGTGAGAATTACTGCGCGCTAAAAAGCTCCGCTTACTCAAATTTGAAAATCTATTCCATGCTTCAATTAAAATTTTGTCTGCCAATGGCCCTCACTGTTCAACAAATAAAAAATTTATCCATAAACATGTAGAAACAAAATCCAACATACGCAATCAGCAGTGGCGTACGCACGGAAGGGGTTTTGGGGGTCAAACATTTTATGACAATTGATGGTAAACAATTTTTTAACTCAATAAGTGATGATGTTGTTACTGTTTAACTTTTCTTATGATTAAGTAAAAAAATACATGCAAGCACTACCCTAGAAGTTATTCCAGATGCCTATAAATGCATATTTTTTAGTGCATTTTTCTAAAATTTTTTCCTGGGTATGCACCCGGACTCCCGAAAATAATTGTGCCTCCAGCACTCTCAATGGGAGAAACCTAACTTTCCCATGACAAATTTTGCGAACGCCACTGATCGCCAGACTCTTTTTACTGATGACATTTACTAGTTGTAAGATATAACTTTTCGACTAGCTTTTCGATGATGACAGTAAATTTTACATAGAGATAAATATAGAGGAGATAATAATGCAGAGACGTTGGGTTGGATCTGCAAAATTAAGGCATTCAGTGGGTCTAAAAGATTGTTTTTTGCGGATTCGTTGCTTTTTTTGTTCAGATTGTTAATATTTTTGGTAAAGTTTGCAAAGCTATCTTTTTTACTTCTGTCTACTAAATTTTATTTCCGCTTCAAGATCTATCAAAAAATAAAAAAATTTGTCGATTAGTTTAGGGTTTTTTACACGACTACAATCACCTTTTGGGAAATATACTGGTTTTGCCGTGAAATGAGTGACCAGGAAGTGATAATAGTATTTGTAAAAGAAATAAAATATAGAGGTTGCTGATTGCGTATGTTGGATTTTGTTTCTACATGTTTATGGATAAATTTTTTATCTGTTGAACAGTGAGGGCCATTGGCAGACAAAATTTTAATTGAAGCATGGAATAGATTTTCAAATTTGAGTAAGCGGAGCTTTTTAGCGCGCAGTAATTCTCACCCGCGGCTTTCAGCATCGCATACCGCCCACAACTATTTTTGTAAATATTAATGATAACTTTTTTGAAACTATTAAAAATGACAAGATTTTTATTGTTGTTACATGCCGGCAAAATGCTATATAGCAGAGGTGTTTAAAGTTTGGTTTGGGTCTCATTTTACAAGTCTGAAATTTTGACAGACCGCATGCAGGCTATTTTTTGGGGGGTTTAACTGGTCTTAGTCAGTGTTTATTGATCGCTGCCAAGGTGAAGATAATTTTTTTGGAGATCGACTTTTGGAAGGTATTTGTTTCTACCTTAAATGAGGCTCAAACCGATTTTGAGAATTCCATTTTCAAAGATTTTTTTGGAGATCACTTTTTTTCAAGCACATGTAACCGCTATATACTTATTACTTCTTGGTTATTGACATGATGTAATAGATTGCTGCATGGTACGGTATGATGTTGGTGATCATTTTTGAGCAAATTTTTCTATTTTACCTTAGTGTGATGCTGGAGGCAGATCCCTCTT
This sequence comes from Trididemnum clinides, assembly GCA_963675345.1. Classification (NCBI taxonomy): domain Eukaryota; kingdom Metazoa; phylum Chordata; class Ascidiacea; order Aplousobranchia; family Didemnidae; genus Trididemnum; species Trididemnum clinides. The sequence goes on from OY776286.1 coordinate 15,237,699, forward strand.
AATAGGAGATCTGCTTGAAAATGCTAATTAGCAACTAGCAACCTCTATATTCTATGGAATGATAAGTCTTGACAATGATCCTACACCCCTATTAGGGCTTACCGATGTGACTTGTTGTCCATGTCATGTGTGTGTGTCCTTGAATGTGACCCCCATGATATAGGTATTGCTGTATCATATTGTTTTATTGCATTTTTTTTGCACCCAATAGCAAATTTGTTTTATTTCAGCATGTTTATTATTGAGTGTTTTTACACCTGCCTGATGAGACCCAATAAGGTCGAAACCGGTCGCGGGTTATTGACATGATGTAATAGATTGCTGTATGGTACGGTATGATGTTGGTGATCATTTTTGAGCAAATTTTTCTATTTTACCTGAAAAGAAATAAATCAATTTCATTTAGGCAATCTTCGACCAAACGTTGACAACCTCATCTCGTCAGTCTGAAATCGCGATAAGTGAGGCATAGAATGTTGCAGTTTTGCTTAATAATGGCGGTATAATCCAACGTTTGCAAAAAAGATACAGTATGTTTAAACTGCCAAACTTTTGCAGTTTCTAAATTAAGTAAAAAATTTGTCGAAAACATTTTTTGGTTTATTCGACAAAAAACATATTTTTTCCCAACACGTCGAAAAATCGCTAACTTTCGTCCAGAGATTTTCAAGTAATTGCAGTAACACAAAGTGTGTGTCGATTCGATACATTGTTGGGTACATAGCTGAAGAAAAAACCTCAGGGAGAATGGAGTTAAAGTAGATCTCTCATATACATCCAATTCATATTCTTTTTTTCCTGATCTCATTTAAGAGCTTAATGCTTCATTCACAAAATTAAGAACTTCTATATTTGTCAACTTTTCTGTCCATTTTACTCTCTCCATCTTTCCCCAAACCCTCATTTCTAATGCCTCCAGTCTTGCAGCATCTGCTTACCTAAATTCCTTTTTGATTTGTACATAAACACACCTCGCAAAAGCAAGTTTCATGATTACGAAAGTTATCTTGGTAATGATAAATTCAATATAGAAGTAAATGGTCAAAAAATTGGTAGGTTTCTGGTAAAGCTAAATTTATCTTGAGATACGTGTCCTGATTTCTCTCTTTTTCGGCATCATGGCTGTTTCAGCTCACGATGTACTATGATGCTTTTCCAGTTTGTTCTGCTTCGGGCAGCATCCCATAATTGTCCAGGATTTTGGCTTAATTGTTTCAGGTTGATACTGATAAACATTGTTAAATTCGGAGGCTTCATCAGTAAATTACAATAAAAGCTGAAGTCATCTGAGAAACTTATAAAACGTTGTTAAATATTGAGGCTTAGTTAGATTAAGCTTCACTGAATAAAGCTAGGTGAAATAATTTTCATTAACTGACATTTAAGTATTTGTGCTTTTGCCCAACCACCAAGAAAATAAACCGTGTCCTTATGTAGTTTTCTTAAGAAAAAAACGTCATATGCCGGTGCCCTTTGAAGGCGTTACTCGCTAGATAGTAGCTGCCTACCTACATGCCTGTCAACTGTCAGACCGGGCATGTTGCAGTTTGCTAGCTGTTGCTTCTGAATCATGCCTGTCCTTCAGAATTCATGGATATAGTTTTTGAAATTTAGTTTAATTTTCACAGTTACGACAACATATTGCACAGGTATTTTGATATACAGAAGAAAACATTTTACACCAAAACAATAGCAATTAGAAAAACAACAATCTCACAAAAAAAGAGAAAAATTACAGAAAGAGTGAACAGGAAGTCGAAAAAAAGTAACTTAAAAAACTTACAAACACAATACAAAAAATAAAAGCAAAATCAAATTAACAACACCAGTTTTATTAACAACATCAAAGCATTCTTTTGAAACAACTTAAATTTTTTATTTTTAGTTTTTCAATTTAATTTTCTTTTTTTATTTTTTTGTAGTTGCCATACACACTTCGTTACGATTTACATCTTATGAAATCAAATAGCACTTTAGATATATTGTTATTGCTTTACAGGACACCCGATCATAACTATAACAAAACGGTGAAAAACAACAAATTTGATTAAAACAGCTCTATGACATCACAAATAAAGAACGCTGCAAGTTGCAGTGACCGGAAAACGCTGCAGTCATCATTGCTGGTCGTTTACAACCCTATTGTTTTGTACACGCCAACCACGTCCAAACCGATGCCATACGTGCCATCATACTTTCTATACTGCAACCAAATTTGGTTACATAATGGTGCAATCCACGGATTTATAATGGCCAGCATCGTAGATGTTGTGATTGGTTCCAACAACCCAGAACAATCTCTCCTTCCCAGGACGTTCGACTGTGACTTCGTAAACAGGAATGACATCAATGCGTTGGCACTAAAATTTGTAAAAACAGAATAACAATTACTCGCCGATCATTACAGTAAAAAACTTTAGTAAACAAAAACGTATGATGCTTATGTACAAGATGAAAAGGAAAGCAACAAAACGATAAGACAATATCATTTCTGAGTGGACAAGATTTAGGCTGGCTCAGGCTCTGAGGAAATCGAAGAACCAATGCAAACACAAGAAGATTAAAACAATATCTTTTCTGGTACCCTCCAATGTTCAGAGCACTACAGGATAAGTGATGCAAAGAATACATGCAGCCATTTTCTGTAGAGTTAATATGCAGTGAATATTCTGGTGGACTGGTTGGTATCAACATTGCCCTATATCCCATAGATAAGAAAACAATATTTCTTCAAATAAGGTTTCTGCGATTTTACAGAAAAATTGCTACCAAAAGAACTTACCTGACTGACAATAGAGCCGTTTCTCTTTTTTTTGTGGGATTCTGTGAAGTGAGTTGAAGCATTTACAACATCTTTGTAAAAGCACTCATTGCTTGAAACTGGGGGCACAGCTCCAGTACGGGCTGACTTTTTGTATACTTCAATGCCTACGCAACGTTTCAGAAAAGAGTCGGAAAAAGTGAGCTTGTTGCAAAATTTATAGTCTTGCTTTGGATCCCTGAAAATAAGTTACTAAGAAATATTTTCTGATTTTGCATTGCACAGTTTTGAGATATAAGCGTAACTCGACTACACGCACGTCGGTAAAATGGCTATCTTACTGGAGCGTCATTATTACTGCAAGTATGCTAATTGTTTGTTTAACTTTCTACCTACTTTTGTTAGAAGCAGAGCTATACGATGATTTCATGCGTTTCACAAATTTTACCAAGCATTCAAAACAATTTAAACATTTTAATGCAGAATGTTTGTGTAAGTGTTTTTTGGGATTGGTAGCTAAATCACATTTGAAACAGTTGTAAAACTGCAAAATCTTTTACAAGCTTACCATTCTACAATAACTTGATCGTAAGATTCCACTTTTCCTGTTCCCCGGCACTTCCAGCAGGAGCTTACTGCTTCTCCCAAACAAGAGCGACATCTTTGCCAAAAAAAAATTGACAAAAGTGAAATCAAATAAAAAATAATTTGTTAACTCGTTAAAAGCAATATAAAAAGAAAAGCAAACAGTCCAACTTTTTATAAAGCTAACTCGCGTATCTACTATGATTAAAGTATAATATTGGATGCAGTATGCTGCATATGAAAAAGCATTAAATAATTTCATTCAACTTTTAATCTGATTTTTTTTAAACCTAAATAACTGCAGCAGCTGAACTTTCTTACCTCATCTTTGTTGTGCCAAAGCAACCATCACATGGTTCCTGTCTTTGGTGATGACGGATTTCATGTTGGTCTGTACGAAGATTGTACTAAAAATATATATTTTGGTAAACTAGCAGCTCCCTACATATTAGAGCAGTAGAATTGTGTAGCGATCATTTGGTGCCTCATTTACCGGTTACTAAAATTAATCGTGTTGAGGGGTTAACGAAGAATCAACGTTAAGCAAACCACGTAGAAACTTACGTCTCTAATTGTGTCATTGACAATTTGATGTCCTAACCCTCCACAACAATCGCAGGAATGATTTCCATCCCCGCGGCATGTTGAACAAAGCAAATTTCCTTTTCCGTTGCAGCTGCAAAAATAACAAAAATTATGATGCAAAATGAGCCAGTTATCAATATTAGTTAAAATAAATAATATTGCAACTTGCCACAAATAGTTCATGTATTGTATACATCTAAACCCTGCAGTACATAGCCAATCATGTAAAAACAAAGATATTGGAAATGAGATGAATAAAAACTAAAAGGCATTTAAAACCATGTGCTGGTATAGTGCTTTTTTTGCCAGCGGGAAGAAAAGCTTTTTCAGGAGTGCCGCAAAACATTTAAAAATATTTCAATTTTTTGCTGGGCAGCATAAGTATTTCATGAAAACCAGGGCGGTTGCCGTAAAACATTTTTAGTTAATAAAATTTTTTTGAAGAGCTACCAGTCGAGTAAGACCTTTGATCCTGTTGCAAAGGTAACCGTTTTTGAAATTGACGAAGTCGAGGAATAAGTTTTGCTATTCAAAAATGTATTACGAGTCTTTTTTTTCAGCAAACGTGAGCCACCAACTGCGAAAAGTCAAGAACCTTTGTGCTGCTGGTTAACATCAGTGATGACTAATTGAAGGTATTCTCTATTTGTCAATGACATGTTGCCGTACATATATTGTAGTACGTTTAACATAATAAACTTCACACCTGTTACAAGAGGACACTGATTCGCTTCCAGGCATCCTAAATGATCTGGGGGTGAAATCATGAGGCACTTCCACTTCTACATCCCATTCCGAGAGTATACCGCGACGTCTGCAGTGTTTCGAAGATTCTAAAATACAAAAACAGCCTTTGCATCACAGATGGTGGCAGCGTATTTTGATCTGAGTGCTGAAAACCAAAACTGCTCTACAATTCCAAGTTTGAATCTGTGCAAACATAACTTACATTGTGCTAGAAGATTATAATTAATTGATTTATTTTTATTCTTGACCACCACACATAATTGGCAACTCAAAACGTAACATGCAACGCGTTAAATTGATCTCAGTAGTTATGGCAAGAGTGCTCGACAATATACACGATAGAACAGAATAACTATTATTACCAAAGATCACAAAACATATTTCGTATTGTATAGTAATGTAAGAGGCTAGCGATGCACTTAGCAAACTGCATGGATGGTCTGTCAACCTCTGCGAAGCCGTATCACTCGTGAATATTTCATATTGATTATAAATTTATTTACGTTAGAGCTGCTTTGCCTGAACGTTTTTCAGGCGTCTATCAAATCTGTACAAATGAAAGCTTGTTGAAATGAAATTAAAATTAGTAGATTTAGTCAATATGAAATATATTTTGTTATCTTTTATAATATTACCCAAAAAATAAATTATATAGTGAATAATTTAAGAAAATGCTATATTCGACTATCAAGCTTACCACTGTATGGTTTTTCATGTCTTGCTTTCTGTCTTCGTTCGTAAATGGTAGTTAACGTATACTAAAACACAAAAAATTGAATAAAAATTGAGGGAGATTTTCGCCTAATGCCTATAAATTTTTTATGTATTTATCAACAGCTTTAGGAGCAGATGGTAGCACATATGCTGTAGTTTCTAAAGGTAATTGAAGGTTTTTAAAATCACGAGTTTTACGATTGTCAATATCAGCTCATGAAAATAGCAAAATCATAGTATAAGCATTTGGCCTACGCTATAAATTTTGTAATACGACACTTACTTTCCACACGCAAGTTTGTTTAATGTCTTTGATGTTGTACCGTGCCGATTTATTGCTGCCGAATTGCAGCTTATGCTGTTTGCCATGCAATTTAGCAAAAGCTGCATGAGCTTCACAACGCGTTAGAGATGGAATTCTGTCAAAAATAAAAAGCAATTGAAAGCAATGAAGTCTTTACGCTAATTGCAATCTGCAGTGTTGCATCAACATTTGCTTTTCAAAAATGGACCTATGAAGTGAGTAGGAAGGCCGAGAAAGAAAAAATATCAAAACATGACATTTCAATCTTACTTCAAGTTTTTCAAATTATATTTAGGGCATTCTCACTTAACTACCTATCAAAAAAATTTAAGAAAGCTCCTGGCCACTAGTGCAAAACATTTTAATGTTCTATTTGCTAATTTAGAAAGCAATTTGTGAAATTCTACTTTGCTTATTGGAGGTACACACTTCGCATTTGTTAAACTAATGCTTTCGTAGTTTTTATCGGCTTAACGTACAATTAGGTAATTAAATAACTACACCAGCTGATGTCAATTAATGGAAAATTTTGAACAAATGACGTTGAGTTAAATATGTCGTAAGACATTATAACGTCACAGTCTGTTTTTCATGGCTTTGGTGACAACAATCGACTTAAATGTGTATAGATTTTTAAATTATTGTAAATTGATTTTTAAACTTCAGCAAATGATGCCGGACAGTAAGTATTCCGAAGTGATGTATCGTTGGTAACGTCAAAAATAACTGCTCTGGGGTAGAGATTTATCGTTTTGTCGCGAATTGTGTTTTTTCATCTGCACTGTATATTACAACAAACAGAAACATCTGCACCGTTTGCAGCATTCGCTTTGCAATTTGTTGTTAGCCTTAAAAAAATAATCTAATTCGGCTAATAAAGACTGCATGTTGACAATTGAGTATACTTTGCATATTAATCAGCACTCCATATGTTTTGTTTTACAAGGCTGTTGAAATGGCAAAAAAAGAGCGATAGCAAAATGCTGTTGAGAAGCTACGTGATTAATAAATGTGAATAATGTTATGAAAAGAAAGCAAATATTCTATATAGATATTTATCATACTGATCAGTTTTTGTTGTTATTTTTTTCATCAAAAAAGTGTAAATGATTTATCAGGAGGCCATATTTTTGATTCAACCAATTTAAACGCTGACGACAAATTAAAAATTAAATTTAGCCAGTCAAAATGTAATAAGATATTATGTTCCAAATCTTTGTTTTCAGGTGATCTTTTTGCCCTCTTACAAATAGCAATTAAAACGCAAAACTTCTTATAAGTTTTTGAATTAATTCTTTTTTGAAGAAAAGATTGGTAGGCTAAAATCTTTCGTTCTAATTTTGAGGAAACAGACTAACAGAAAATATTTTTAAACCAAATTTTTTCAGAGGAAAATATATAGACTTAATGCAGGAAAAAACAAATTGGTAGTTTAAAAAAACAAACCGAACTTTTTCAAAGTATCTGAAAATGAATTTAAACCTACAGCTACTCGTTTTTAGCAATTTAAAAAGTTTGGTATGCTAATTGGTCTACTTCTTTTTTTATCATCATTTAATTCCACAATTGTCTTAATATCTAAATGATTTATTAAACTCGGATTGATATAATAAACGACATTCGCTTCCAGAGTACGTCATGCGCTAATAGCAGCGCATCTATCATTTAACTTTTGATATCAATTAAACACGATTTTACTAAAATTGATTTTGCTTGTGGACTGTCAAGGGTCTGGTCAAGTTGAAAAGCAAGAGTGTTTCTGCATTGACAATCACAGAATTGTTTGAAAAAATACAACAATCTCAAAGCAAACTACAGGCAAACTTATATAGCACTTATATTTTTCAAACATTCACAAAATTGAAAGCGACGCTAGCCTAAGATAAAAACTGTCCATGCCTGCTTTGTAGTTTCAAATCTCGACATTTTTTGATTTAGCTAATCAAGGCTATCACGTATTAAATGAAATGACTGCTAGTTAGAACCTGTAAAGCAGGAAAAATCACCGTAAAGTGCCTTTTTCAAAAACAAGGCAACGCAGCCACTGTGAGGAGTGAACGCAAGGATATTTGATCATTGTGCAATGAAACGGCATTTCAACCCATCAGAAAATTTATATTTCTGTCTTACAAACATTGTAAAAAATTATCACTTCAAAACTTGAAAACAACGTTGTACTGAATTTAATGGCTTGTCACTGTAAAAAATTAAGATAAAATTAATTCCAAACTTATGGTTTTAGTAGTTCAATTCACTTAACCATAAAATGAAGTCACTTACAAAGTGCAATTTATGGAATTCCACGCCTGAATAGAACAGTGAGATTTCTTGTTTGATTTTGGTTTTATTTCAGGTTCTCTTTGATGCGGTTTTTGATGATTGGGTTTTGGAGCGTAGGAGTGATCAGTGCAAGATTTGTTGTCACTGTGCTGATTACGAGGGCTACATTTTTGAATACATAGAGCTGGATTGTTGTCGTATCTGTCCGCTTGTCTTATTTGACGGCTGGGTGCACGACGTTCCGTAGGATGCTTCAAAAACACGGAATCGTTTTCGTCATCTTTTGACAGATAAACGGGTGGATCTTCTCCAAAATTGCTGGATCGGAAAGAACTCGAAAAATCGCTCTCGCGATTGGAGCACGCTTCTTTGTAAGATGGAGGGGGGCTGTCATACCGAGAATCCAACATAATCGCCGGGGGAGCACTGGGGATAGCAACTGGAGCAAACCCTGTCCGCATTATACAAATAAACAACAAAAAATATTGGCCTATAACACAGAATTTACAAAACAACTGTGAAAAAAATGCATGCAGCTGTAACCGTTGGATTTTAAAAACACCATAAAACTTCAAACCAGCAACTGAGAAAATTAGCTGTCAGCAAAAAATTCTCAAAATTAAGCTACAGGCTTCATGAAAGAATAAATTTAATCTCATGCAGAGTTTTTCATCTTATAAACAAAATTTTTCGATTTTTTCTGCAATTTACTTTTCTATTGTTTTTTGATAGGCTTACTTTGGATGCAACTTAAACTATGGCAATTGACAAAAACTTTGTTGTCGAAAACTAAGAGGTAACATTTGGCCGCTTTGGCCAATAAAATTTGTAATACAAAAATCGATTCGGATTTGTGGTAGCTGCGAAAATAGGAGTTGAAAGTTATTAAGCGAAGAAGGAAATTGTAAACCTTGCAACTAATTGGCAAAGCAGCATACGGGCGTAAGGGGCATTAACAATTATTAAAATGAATATGCCAGGAAACAATAATGAGTATACCACCCAACCAATTTAGACGAGACCATCCCTGGACGCGTTTCGTCCTTTTGGACTCATCAGCAGGGCCCGTCCCGTCACAAGCAAAAGTAACCCACTCATTAACGTTATCCTTAAAAAAGAAAAAACAAATCCAACACATGCAGAAGCACTGAGACTTCAACCGACGACGTATTGCTTTGCTTAGCAGGGCGGGACCCGCCTTGGCAGGGCGGGACCCGCCCTGCTAAGCAAAGCAATACGTCGTCGGTTGAAGTCTCAGTGCTTCTGCATGTGTTGGATTTGTTTTTTCTTTTTTAAGGATAACGTTAATGAGTGGGTTACTTTTGCTTGTGACGGGACGGGCCCTGCTGATGAGTCCAAAAGGACGAAACGCGTCCAGGGATGGTCTCGTCTAAATTGGTTGGGTGGTATACTCATTATTGTTTCCTGGCATATTCATTTTAATAATTGTTAATGCCCCTTACGCCCGTATGCTGCTTTGCCAATTAGTTGCAAGGTTTACAATTTCCTTAAAATAGGAGTTCAAATAACTTTTGTCAGTAATGCATTTTATGGACAGAACTTTTTTTGTGAGGGTCTGTTGAAATATCTTCCTTTTGCTTACGCATCTGCCTGTGCGTTGCTTCTAATTATTGTTAAATCTTTTCTGATGAAAAACTTGTCTATGCGCATCCAACTGGACAAGAAAATTTAACAAGTTACTCTTCACATTCGAAATGATTGTTTTGTTGTTCGATTCTGAACATCAAATTCTGCTTTGTCTAGTTTGAGTTTCTGCTTTTTATAATGCTTTTCAAGTTCCTTTTTTTAAATTCTTTTCTCTAATTTGATTTTGCGCAGTTTTCTGGCTGGTTTCGTTATGATCGCGTAGCATGTGAACTGTTTCAGCTTTTCGAAAAATTTCCTGCTTGTCTCGTGTTGCACGATTCTCAATTACAAACCACATGCTTTCACGCTTTTTCTCACTCCGCCCAGATGAAGTGCTTTGAAACCACAATTGTCAATCTTATTTGTTCGATATTTCGCGTCGAAATGTTGCAATCCCCAACCAAATTAGATAATGACATGCAGAGATTTCATTCATCATGAGGGTAAAATCAATAAAAGTAAGAAAACCACAAAGCTTGACAACTGGATAATCGACCACTCTCTGTAAGACTACAGTACTTTTCTTTAGTGTAACTAAATTCAACACTTCGCTTTCAATCATCGTAATTCCCTGATAAACACGGAAATGACATCATTCAAACTATTGTACGTTTCTGCGCCTTCGTGTCAAAGTGACCTAAGCGAAATTTTTATCAATTTTTAATTAATATTCTTTTATGGTAGCACATAACCCTAGCTATCTTCCTGAGAACGGCATTCTCTCCCGTGACTTACTAAAAAATGTTAACCTTATAATGAAATCTGTCCAACAAAATAACTGTTTTGTTTCAATAATTAAATGATAGAAAGTTTTCATCACCTCCTGCACAAATTATTTTGTCGCTTAGGACATTTTGACAGGAAGGCACAAATTTATCGTGGCTGTAACAAGCAATAAAAGAAAAAAAATCAAAGAGTTTCCTTGGAGTCACTTACATAAGATCTGCTTTACTTATGTTGGTGTAAGGCTATCGTGCGTATAGATACCGATATACTGGAATTTCAATAATCAATTATAAAAATTCTTAAAAATTTTGACAATAACGTTTAATTATCAACATTTTTCAAGTAATGTTTAAATTATCAAAGCTACTTTGCATTGGTGAGGAAAGAAAAAAATACTTCTTTACAGAAACTTTTTCTACATCATTACACACATCTATTGCTCTTTATTTCTTTAATGCTTTATCTGTTCATTATAATCACCAACTAAAAGCGAACAACTTGACAGCCAACGCAACAGTGGCTTTGAAAAAATGCGCTCGGGGAAAAAATAAATCTCTAATAAAAGCTGCTTTAGTATGGCTAGCAATCGCAAGGGCGTAGCCAGGGGAGCACAAATGCAATGGCCCCTTGAAAAGTTAGTACCCTAAATTTGTATTGTAAACCAATCTGTCGTAATTGAAATAAAGTAAAGTATTGCACCAAGATTCATGAATATTTGCCCCCAATTTAAAATTCTGACCTTGCCTTTGAGTGATCTTACAAAACCTTGCTATATATGGGTTATTGCTACGGATAATCATTGTCATTTTCCCACCATACTGTATATGACTACCTTCAGCGTAAGCATTGACTGAGTTGCTTTTCATATATATGTTTACTCTAATTCGAGTTGCCTACAGATATTATGGTTGTTTGGTTTTGACTCAACGCTAACCACTCTCTAATTAGCTGCTGCGGTTTGGCACCGTGAGTTGTATTTTACATCTTTGTCAAATGATACAAAATTTACTGCCACTTTAATATTTACAAAATATGTTTTTATCATGTAAATCTACTCTACCAAACACAAAGGTGTTTAGTAGAGTAGATTTTACTTTTCAAAGCTTGTAAAACTTTTCCATTTTCTTACTACTGGTTATGATTACATGGTACATTTTACAGAAAAAGAAAAAAAGGCATTTGTGAATGTGCAACTCAGTTTGTATTTTGTAAAAAAGATGATCTGATAAGAGGAAGTGTCACAATTCGTCATAACTAAACCTGACAACAAGCTTGTAAAGACTGATCTGCCTGACTAAATTACAAAAAAAAAAAAAAAGTAACCTGGTAAAAATATTTGTTTCAGAAATTAACTCTGTTACATTTACCCACATGAAAATTGTTATTAATAGTATAGGTCTGTTTGCTAATAGCACTACTTCTTTTTAACTTCCAGAAAAATACCTGCAAAATGTATTTAAAAAAAAGAAAACAACTTTGCAATCAGGTAAACTACGTTATCGCTTCAGTGCCATGCTGCAAAATGCAAAGTTTTTACCTTTACGTTAAACGCTCAATCTTAAAAATGTTTCAAACTCAAAGTTTTGAAAGGGAGCAAAATGTTTTCGTTTCAAACACGAATTAAAACTTTACCACAAATACCTTTTGTTTAGATACAGAAACCATTTAGCAGCGATTTGTTGGCAAAGATTTTGAAACAATAAAAGAATAGACACAGGATACTCACCTTTACTTTTCAACAAGTACAAGCCGTTGAAAGAAAATGTAAGTTTTATGTACTATCTTTAAGAAAAGAAGATTACGTTTAACCGATCCCCAACAACGGCATCCATTTATTTCAACTTTTACTTTGATTAAAACGTTTTTGTGATTATTTTGCTGAAAATATCGAGTTGCTTGCCAAATGATAAACTGACCCAAACTTTAATTATGTTTCGTTTTTTTCTATGCCGAACAATTATCGCAAATCAAGGCTTAGTACATGGTGGTTTGTAAGTGTGTAGAAGCTCACTAATATCAAAACCACATTAATACAATATGCTGCCATAGATGTTACGCGTAATATGTGCTACTGTCTTAACTGCACTTCAGGGTAATCACTGAATCATGTCAAAAATAAAGTGAGAAATGAAAGGTAGTTTTAATTGTTTGATCTAGACTACTTTTTTAAGTGGTGACGTTTAGTACTGCAAGCCTACGCAATCAACATGCTATAATGTTCGACACCAGAAAAACTATTAAAATAGCATATCATATATGAACATGGAATATTTTGGTAAATTTGTTTTTTTTCGGCAGAGTCTTCCGATTTCTGATCAATATTTCAAATTTCAAAATTAATCTACTACAGAATCCACGCTGAACGCAGAAATCAAATAAATGTCCACATGGACTGCTTTTTGACGATTTTTGCGCGCAGTTACCTACTACGGAACTGACTTGATGGATTGCAATCATTGTGATGTTACGCAACTACAGTCACGATAGGTATTTTTACCAATTATAGGTGAAAGAAAATTCCCGGTTTTGGTTTAGAAAAAAAGTTGAATTTATTCTTTGGCACTGACGTAACGAGAATATTTGAAGGGATGAGGCATAACCTTTTTAGATATCACTCAAAAGTCTATCAAAATCGGCTATTTTGGGGGTTTACATAAGAATTTTATCAAAATAAGCATCCTGAGCATAAAATGCTTGAGAAAGCTATTATTCTGCTCAAACTCACTCACAAAAGAGACTTCAGGTGATTTATTTTTTGATTTTTTGTCGAAGCCAATACTAAAAGGCATAAAAAATGCCTTCACTTTCTAAATACGCTACTGCCACCACGTTTATAGCACTCAGCCAACGGTATATTGAGAGCAGGAATGGATGAAACAGCAATTGTACCCTAATAATTTGAAAGCTGGCATTCTGCGCGTAAAAAGCGCCTAAGATTTTACACCTGCTCAATTCGCACTGAATTTTGTTGCACTACGAAGCAAATATACTTTTGTAATAGACAAAAACAGGCAAATATGTACTTGTTTTTATTTTCAGATGCACATCTTTAGAAACATTTCCTGGTCGAATATACTTTTACACATTGTCTAAGCAGACTGCAATGGTACAGGATACAGGGCTGAGTTAACTGGCTGCATTCCTCGATTGTTTCCAATGCTTCATACAGGATGCTTTTATCGTGAGATGACTACTCTAACACATGATAGATTTGTTCATTGCTTTTAGTCATCAAGTGCTTGCACATTAGAAAATAAAAGAAGTAAACAATTTTCACAAGACAATTATAAATTTTGGCAAAAATGCAGAATGCAGACCAGAATCGAGTCAGACAAATCGCGTTGGCCTAATGAAGCAGTGATGCATTTCACACAATACCGTGGAACAAAACTTGAAAACTTAAAAAGTTTCACCGCGGTAGAAATCGCTATTTTTGATAAAAAGACGACGCCTTTGCCTGGTTTAATTTAGATAAAACTATATTATCAACAACAGCGCTTTTAGGCAAACCTTCAACTTCAAAGTGACAATGAAAAACAATGACGTCACAATCAGCGCCTTTCGACGCCTGTGAGCTATCACAAGCAGTTTAACGTACAGCTCAAAACGTGACAATCGTTTCTGTCTCACGCCTCTGCTACGAGTACTGACGTGTCAACATGTTGTAACCTCCTAAAACAAATGGTGCAATACTCCTTTTAAACACTTGTTAAAAATCTCCCGGCAAAAAGATATTTATCTTAATATGCGACTACATAGAGAGCGACTTTTATTACTTACAGGAATATACTTCAATAAAGTGACCGCCTTGATGTTTTACGAGTACTACCACTATTAGATTTAATTTATATGAAAAGTTACCTCATTGGAAGGCTTTAAATCTCTGTATCTGGTATCTGTTCTTGCTCTGGTTGTGGATTAAAATCCTAGTACGTATATTTAAGGTTGGCCCCGCCTATTTTGCCATACTAATGTTGCTCATGTTGTGACTCTTTGTAAAAACTAAAAAAAATATATATTGAGTTATTTAATAATATATACAGACATGTCAACAGTTGTTTTCATTATACATAAAGAAATCGTGCCTACAATTCTTCAAACCAATCACATTATGGCTATTTGATTTCAAGGTTGGAAAATATGAATTCAATCATTTATTTATTGTACATCAATTATTAGCAGTTATTCTGGTGCTACTATAGCGTGAGTTCTACCACACTATAGCGTGAGATCTACCTCCGGTTACTACTATAGCGTGAGGTCCACCACTAAATTATTTATCCCTCACCCCTCTATAGCTATACTATAGCTACACACGTACTACTATAGATATAATAATTCCAAACACCACACATACATTCCACACACAAAGGTAAATTTATTCTAACGATACACACTTCGTACATCTTCTAAGAATGACACAAATAAATCATTGGCTAGGGTTAGGGCAGTGGTTCTAACCCTAATTCTAACCCAATCCTCACGCTGCCAAACCTCACGCGGTTTGCACCTCGGTAGGTGCGAGTCAAGCGGTAGACCTCACCCTGCGTCTCGGTAGGTGACTTATGTCGGTAGAGCTCACGCTATAGTAGCGCCGTTATTCTTTAAAACTATTCCAAACAGTTTTATACACAACCTCTGCTTGCACTGTAGAAAGTTGGCGGTTTTCATTCGTAATTGTCAACCGCTAGACTACTAGCATCATTAATTTAGTCAAAAACGAGATTTGTTATTTTTGCAAGTTTGAAGTAGTTGACTACTAATTAGCTAATGAGAGCACGTATTATAGACCGACCCGGTCAACAAACAGCAAAGCTGCATAATGGTTACCAAACAAAAACACTAGAATAATGTGGTAGTATAGATCTGTCTTTGAATCATGTGTAGAAATACCATAAAGCTATAAAAACGTGTTTGCCCCATATTCATATCACTAAATGTAACTGAATGTAATCTGTAATGTAAAATAATTTCATGTCAGTAATTCGAACTTTCCCTGTTACGTGACGTAATTATTCATGGTGTGAACTCTGTATCGAGCGAAACTAATAAAAACTTCGCTGAGTCTTTTGCTAAACTGTTGTTATTCACTTTTCTTTCCTTGGATGGAGGCAAGGCCTAAGCAAAAACTTAGCTTCACACCTTAAACCCAATTTGTACGATTTTGATTGTACCAAGTCGTCGTCAAAGTGTTCGAGTGTGTTGAAGGGTCCTTAATGGTGGTAATAATCAAATTGATCATTCATTCGTACTTTACGACGGCTACGTTGTTTCGTCTTGGGCAAAGACAATTACCGGCAATTCGTCCTCCATAATTGCACTGCTTGTTTTCGAAGATGTCTAGGTGTAACCGAAAAAAATGTTTTCCTGCCACCAGAAGTTAAAGATCGCCAATAAAAATATTTAAGCTCCACTTAAAAATTTTGGATACATATTTATAAACATAGCAAGCGTAATTTCTGAGCATTATGATGGTTGAACTTGTTTGTTTTGCCTTCGCTGTATAACTTTCAAACTATGCAATTTCTTTTTCACAACAATTAATAAAAATAAACTTTATCTATATCTTTAAGCTATAATGTTATTCAGTCATTGACTTGCATACCAAGTACTTTGCAAAATACATTTATGGACTATGTAAATAGTCAAAGAACATTTCATTGCACAAGAAGTATGTGACTAGGGAAAACGTCGAAAAACTTTGACGTTTGGTTCAATTCCACTTCAACTTATGCAAAAACCTTTAAAAACATTTTTACAGCTCAGCATGAAAGGCTAGAGTAGAGAATATGTGAGCAAGTTTGCTTGTATCGTCTTTAGGTAAGGTACTTAACGAGATATCTCCCCTTCAAGCAATCTCCGTCTTTCGGCAGACAGATGCTAGGGCCGCGTAGTCTACCCATCGTGATGGCCCAGTCTGAAAACGACGTGCAAACAGAGCATGAGCTTAATAGGCAAAAATAGAGTCAGAAAATTCTATGCGCGGTTACACATTGGAAGGCCACGTCAACAGCTCTTGCAGTGCAGCTTAAAGTAACTAAAGACAGAAAAAGCAGTCAACAACAAACAGGAAGAGTAGATACCGCACTGTAGCTATCATCTGAAGCAGTTCCATTCAAGTTTGGCGCCAACAAAGTCATGTTAACAAGAATGTGAAAGAAGGAAGTAAGTTTGCTTTTAACATTTAAGCATAGTAAACATTTTTCAGCGACCAAAACATAGAGGCTTTGTAAAGCGATGCCAAATGATCACATGGTAGTTTGTAGATTTCGCGAAACTCTACTCCCTTTCTACTGCTATTTCCCACGCTCGTCACCAAAAACTGAAAATAACTTTAAAGTGTATATCAAAAGTAAACACATCGAAAATCAATTGCAAGCAGCTTTGAAGCAACATTTACAATTAGGAGAAAATACATTTTAAATTTTGCGATGTCATTTTACATTCGCAGCCTAGAGATGTTTTAACACCAAATGAATAAATAAATTATTATGGGTCTTGTAGTCTGTAGTCCTTCTTGCTTTTAAGGTGTTTTGTAGAGTTCTTTCTGTGCATGCGGAAGTGTAAGTGCAAATGTAAGCGCAAACGTAAATGCGATTGCTTTTACTCCTCCGAAATACTGGGCATACAAATATGAAACTCCCCACACTTAATGACCGCGGTTTGAGTGCCATAAAGGGGTTAGAGACGTCATCGTGACGCCACAACAAAAAATCTTTTTTTAAGATTTGGTTTTATTGATTGTGGAAAATGGTTTCTTGCTTAAACGAAAGCCAGCGCCCAAGTTACTAACTTGCAAAAATTTTCCTTTTTTGCGTTGCAAGGTAACGTCATTGCTTGCACTCCATTGAAGAATTTGTTTTCTTTGGAGTGAACTGCAGACAGCGACACTGTTTCGACCTGTGAAGTCTCTTCAGTGCAGTTGGTGACCGACAAGAAGCTTGAGCCTTTTAATAAAGCATAGCTTAGGACGCCACACTCGTGGGACCTAAATTAGCTCTTTCAAAAAATGACGCAGAAATGTGTTAAAATGATTTTTCGAGAGAAGGGGAAAGCCATTTAATATTGATCCTTGTGCAATGCGGACCCCTTATCATTTTAACATGAAAAAGACAGTGCCACGCTTTTATTAGTAACAGGTTGCATCCACGATTTCAGTGAGTGAGAGAAGTGACAAAATGCTTGCTAAGTTTTTGTTTTTTTGAAGTCATAAAAAATGAAAGAAATTTAGGGTGCTTCAGCATTTGTCTTTACTGCTTTGACAGTGCCATATTTGAAGGTGTTCACAAGAAAGAAAGTTTGATTGATAGATTTGTCATAAATATAACATACACCAATCTTTGATGTACGCCTTGAAAAAATTGGTTATGTATTTTTTATTAGTTGCTTCAAGGGAAGTATCAATATCTATATCCAGGGTGAGTCCACCATATTACACAATCAGATGTGTAGTAGGGACCATTGTTTACACAACATAGAAAAGGAATTGTGTATTAGTAAAACTTGCTTGAAGTTGATATACTGTAATTAAGAAATGTAGGGATGTACAAAGACTAAATCATGCTCAAGCATTACTTTTTTGAAAAGCCAACAAATGGAATTAGCGTAATTTATCCTTAGGGGGTCAATATTACAGGGCTTTCCCCCATTAATGTGGTGCTTCTGGTAAAAACTTTTTAAAATTTGACTTTTTTTGATAGAAAAAAACAATTCTTTTCTATGATCTTTGTAATTTTTACGAATTCTTTTTCCATATTTTCTTGAACGCTTCAAAAAAGCTCTGTGACGTCACAACGATATGCCACGATTTTAGTAAAACAGCAGCAGGCAGCTGTACTTGCTGATTATCTACTTTCATTGTGAAAGCAGAGATAAATTGCTGAGATGTTGTCTGTTAAAATACAATGAAATGTTACAATTCTAACTTACTGGAGTAAATCTGCGTTTAAAATAATGAGACAGCAAGTCGGAAAATCACTATATTGAAATGTAAGGGACTCCGTGCTAGAATATCTTTTCATGGTTATGTCTTGCGTATTGTTTGTCTTAACTCTCAAAACAGGTTTATAACAGGTAGCAAAGTGACGCAAAAAGTAAAGTTGTGATGTAAGTTTCTGCTGAAACCCCAATAAGCCAACGCAATTGCGGTTAAAAAGTTTTTAAACATGAAATCACGCGCAAGGTTGTCATTACAGTTTTAATCTAATTTCAGTTTCCTTCAGGCGCAATTTTCGATAAAATCTTGTTGCAAGTTTTTGAATGTTTTTATGATGTTTAGTTTTGAAAAAAATGCATTTCTATTAAGGGTAGTAGATGTTTATTGTGATCAGTTGTCATTTGAGGTGGTAATCTGTTAAACGATATTTTTTGGATAAAAGACCGCTTTTGATTTATGATAAGAGAGGTTGACATTGGAACCACTGTGGCGCTACTCACCATTTAAGTTAGTTTCCATTCCCTTTTTCAGGGAAAGAAATAGATGAATAACTTATCTGTAATTGGACGAGAGTTTGTAAATAAGGCTCATCTTGATTTATAAATAGGGAGGTCGGGATTGGAGGCAAAAGTTAAATCAAATAAAATCCCAAGTTTAAGAAAAGATCAAAATTAAGGCAAATAGCGCAGCCAAAGAATTATCATAAATATAGATACAAAACAAAGCCCACCAAGAAGAGAAATACACTTGTCACTACATAGGTTATTTCCGAAATCGTAAAATCGACCACCATTTTGACGTCAATATCATTTTTGACTTTGTTTTTCTTCTTACTTTTTTAAAAGACTAACTAATATTTTTTGAAAACGTACTTTGTAAGTATTGCCAGTTTTGATTAATAGCGCACGATTATTACCATTACGAATGCAGGAAGTGTGGCTTCAATTTACAACAACTATTGGTAACTGCTCTCTCAAATGTTTTTATGGTGAAGCTGGCGCAGCTAAACTAATGCTGTTTGACTTGGTGCAGCTTGTGACAACCCTTCCGGTGTATATCCTCTTTGCCCCTACGCGTAAGCAATGAACAGAGCACGTAGACCTAAGGCGTAGCCACGACCTTGAAGTCAGAAATTTAATTACAAAAAGGAGTGCACCAAGTCGTGAAATAGATCTACTACTTAATACCCAATCTTTGTATTTTTAAAAACAACCGGTACTTTGGTAGTGACATTCCCCTGTTTAACTTAAATTGAGTCCCTTTGGCTACTTATGTAAAGAAATTGAGAGATCGGGATTATGGAAATAAGGGCTACGTCTATCCTGCTCATAATATTTTTGACTAAAACACTATTTAAAGTACGCTTGATGTAGGAACGAAAATTGGATATGCATATAAACATTAACTTTTCATTACTGTTCTGAAAACGACACATTGGGTGAAGCCGACGCAGCCAAATGAACCGTTATTCTTACTCCTGCAGGCGACACTGTAGCGGTTTGGAACCCTGATTTTGTGTGAACAGTGCTTTTGACCAAAGTTGTCTTCTATCACCTTATCTTTTCAGCGCTTTTGGTTAATTACTTTGCGCTGTTTAGTAAATTAGGGCACACCTTAAGTTTTTGATTTTGTTTTAGCATATTTTGAATTGGTTATAATTATTTGACTTTGCTTTTACTGTGTTCATTTAATTCAGTTTAGTTCAGTTGGTACCGTTTTGCTTAGTTTCATTTAGTTTAATACTTTTTTTTTAATTTGTTCTGTTTAATCCGCTACAACACCGCCAAAGTTTGCTACTACTATAACAATAATAATGATGATAATAGCGTACTAAAGTTCGGGTTAATTTAATCATCAACTCGCAACCATTTTAGTTGCACTATATGAACTGCACAGAAACTGATATTGATGATAAGCTACCTCTACAAATTTATGTGGACCTTTTGTTAAACAACGATGTTTTATCGACAAAAGATCAAGATGTGCGAATAGCGCGAAAATTTGAAAAACTTTAAATTATCAGTGATATTGTTCTTGCCCCGAATCTATACTTCAACCGCAAGCTCACAGTTTTCAATCTTTTTCGATGGAACATTATCCACGTTTTAACAAATCCCAAAATCAAAGCTTCCCACCTAGTTGGCCCAGACCTTTTAACGGGTGATGTGGGCCAATATATTAAAACGAAAAATTATTTATATTATCTACTGGTTCGAACGTACACTAGAAGTTGAAATCAGTAGACATGATTTCTTTCGGCACAACACTCAGCGCATGTAGCGTGAATCCCTTACCCATAGAACACTTTTTTCGTGATGTCAAAAAATTTAACAAAAATTTCCATAATTTGTTGGGATGTAGGAATTACACTTAATTGTAAACGTGCAAAGCTTTTCACAATAAAGCAAAAACTCCAGCAATTAGTTGGATACGTTTTTCATTTCAAGCTTGTATGGATGTAAAATTGCTAAAGAAACCGGAAAAGAAAAACTTGTCTACACAGCTGAGTTGACTGTTGCTAGTTTACATTACCAGTCATTTTAAATAAGAATGTGCGTTCAATTTATATTCAGCTAGGTAGCCTTCACTCACGAGATAACGGGTCACGCTGTTTTCATCCGAAAGCAAGCGTGGGCTAATTACAAAACAAATTGGAAAATACTGTTCAAAACAGTAAGTTAATTGTAGTGACGATAACCTATCTACTGTAGCATACTTTTGTTTAATGATAAGTTTTAGGTTCGAAAAACGTGTGGTAGCATAAAAAATTGAGGCTCTTTTCAATAAGATAAATAGATGTGATGGACCACAGAATCTACGAATATCATAGACTTTAGTCTAAAAGTGGTGCACTTACATTTCAACAATTTTGATTCTGTTCGTCGTTTCTATATAGTTTTCATTTGGGGGTACACTCAAGTAAGAAGTAAGATTTAGGGGTGCAAAAGTAGGTATACAGTAATGAAAAAAGAAAACACTGATAGTACCCGTTGGATTAATTTTTCAAATAAGCAAAGATTGTACAAGCATTACTGTAACAAGCACAACCTCAATGCCTCAGGTACTCAAATTACTTTTTGCCAGCATTTACAGATTTCTATAATCGAGAGCCGACATTTAAGCACACTGTTGAACAAGGCCTATACCCGCACTAATTTCCTGACAAGCCTGAAAGATAAATTAAACTATGTCTTCAACTATGAGTGGGTTTGGTGCAAAAATTTTATTCTTTACAACACCCCAAGAGAAGAAGTCCATAAGGATTAGGTCAAGTGAATGTGGCGGCTACTCGACGTCCAATCTATTTGTTGAAAAATTCTTGATCACGAAGTGCACAGGCTGTGAGTGAAAAATTCAGAGGCGCACCATCCTGTTGAAAACAGGACTTTTTGTCTAGATATTTTTCACGTTTAGTATAGTAAAATTGTATCTTTCAACATATTCCAGTGGACAGAATGATCAAAGATTGTGTGCTGAATAATGAATCCAGTGACACCTTTACAAGAAAGTTTTGCCCACACTGTTACCTCAGTTTAACAGAGGTGTTTTTCCACAGTGATGTGGGGGTATTCGGTTGCATAGTACACACAATTGTGACAATTTACTGCACCTAATAATTTAAAGTTTGAGTCGTCGGACCATGCAGTTTTTAAACACCATTTCACCTTCAAGTCCTGCATTCGAAATCGCTTTGCAAAATGGCAAATGACGATCCTAATCATTTTCCAATAAACCATGTATCAATTGAGGTGTGCAGGCTGCTAGCAAGGAGAGACTGAAATCTAGACAACCGTTTGCTCCTGCCGCGCGTACACTATTGCACGACTTATCTGAGTTGAGCATCCCCGCTGCCCAATGGACGAACTTGACATGGGACGCAAAGTACTCCAAGAGTATATTAGCGCTCGGTGTCTACATTCCTAGGGTCAGCACAAGACCCATTGGAATGAGTTTGACCAGAACAGCTTCGGTCAAACTCAATCGCCTGCATACTAGCGTTGAGCGTTTCGGTTCGTCCATGCACAAATAGGGTCTCGCTTCTTCAGCGAAATGCGAGTGTGGCGCTAGTGAACAAACTGCAGACCACGTTATTTTAACATGTCCCACATACATCGGGTACCTCGAGAAATAATGGGTCTGACAGTTTTGGACGACGAAACAAGGTGCTGGCTCAACTCCATTACTGCCAGCATTTGATCTAGGCAACACAGCAGGTTGGGGTGGAAAAGGATAAACCCTAGGTCCCCATCCTTTTTTTGTGTCTGAGGATCATAGATGCCCTGCCATACGACGACGAATAATTGAGGTGTGTACATTTTCTGCGCTGTACGATACTTTAGGCAGCCCAGCTATCTGCATTTAATTTCAAGTTCACGCCCTGTCTTTACATTTCTGCTGACTTTACGTAAACCCCTGAGCTACTTCAAATTCATTTTCTAGAGTAGTCACTATAATTGGTCATCCCCTTCCCGCGCGTTGTGGATGGTCCTTGTGCGCTCAAATGTTGTCACGTGGTCAATGAATCGTGAGTCTCGTTGGAGTAGTTGTAGCAAAGGTTTCCCTCCACTGATCTCTAACACTTTTGCTATGCTTCCTCTTCCAGTATTGTTTTAAAATCCATTTGCGTTATTCCTCTGTCAAATTACACCCACGTTTCAAAATATGATGTGCTCCAGCAAGCAAAGGCCTTTATTATACCGACCGAATACTAGGTCTTTTGTACCTGTAAAGGAGGCGTAATATTTCTAGTTCAAATAAAAAACGGTCATTGATACCCAAACTGAGAAAAATGAGTCCATTTAATTCAGTGGGTTACTAATTTCACTAATGTGTTACAACTCTATAGCCTTCCTACTTTCGCACCCCCTGTATGTATAAACATTTTGACGGCATTGTTTCTCATTCGATTTGCAAACCACAAATCTGATTTCGATTGTAACGTGTTCCTTCTTTCTGGTAAGTTCTCTGCTTTTGTACGAAAGGCTACAAATGGTAGTCGCTCCAGCTATGGGAGAGCTGCAAGGCTGTTATCCGCTGCATTGAAGCGCAAAAAACCAAACAGACTCAATGAAATGCTGACAAGACATGTAACAATTGAGATGGAAGAAATCTTTTTTTGATTAATTTATTTTTGGCAGCCTATCTAAGTAAATGAAGAGAGGTGACAGTTGTTTAAAGTCCTTGCAGCAACTATGCCCAGAGCTATTTCAAATCTTCAAAAATGTAACCTACACTGTACTAATGACAAAGATAAACTGAAAGAGCCGTGTCAAATGAGATCATTGCCATTAAACAAATGTCAGCCTTCGCAATCGCGCTTTGCTTTGAAAACATGGTAAGGAACAACTCAACCATAATCTGCAACCTGCCATACGTCAAAGTCTTTCAGTAAAGGACATTAAATGTTCTTGCTCGACTGAGTTTGGAAAGTCGGTAGCAGAGTTACATCAACTTGTGTTTTACCAAGTTATCTTTTTAAATTACATCAAGTTGTGTTGAATCAACCCAATCAAAGTGTTTATCATCAGTATTAACAAATATAATGCTGTCATGACAGTGGTAGGCCTACATAGAAATAGAAAACGTGAATGTAAAAATGCTGGGTTAAGTTAAATCATGTGACAAGCATACGTCTGAAAACCATTCAATCATTTTCCACACTTGCTATTTTATTAACAGTAATATGCTATTTGAATAAGTTGCAAAGTAAAGCATCATTGTCGGCAAATACCCTTTGACGTCAAAGCAACAAACCGGTACAAAACAAGGTCGTTCTTTATCCGGCAAATTACAACGATCATGCTGTAAATTAGTTCAAAGTACCAAACAATTAATAAGCGGTTAATCGCAAACTACAATCTCAACCATCACAGACAGCGTCATACAATACCTAAATTTCGCATAATCCTACAACTAGAACAAAATGATTAGCTGAATTTTATAAGCATCATATTTCTAAGCTAATTTTTGGAATAGCACAATAATCCTATAACAACGGGTTTGAAAAATGTGCTGTTTGCTTGGTCTTAAAATGGCTTGGTGACAAATTGATTTCTTTCAACATAGGCCTATGTGTAACCCACTGTTATGTCATTATTTCACGCGAGGGGTGCAGAGTAGTGGGGCATTTAATACGAATAAATATCCTTTTTTTTTGTAAACGAACAGCACAAAAAATTATTTTGGGAGGTCTGTACGTTATGTTGTGTCGTACACAAATTTATATATGCACAGACTGAGGTAAGCTACAGGAAGCTATTGCCAATTCATGACGAAGCAATGTCAACAACAATGCCGTAGCGACGTGACAGTGGTGTCAATGACATATGATGGCAAAGTCAATGAATGAGCACTGGCAGCATGTTTAAAGCGCTGCCATCAGTTTCAATCGAACCGACAAACCAGCATTCTGTTAAAAAACGCGCAAGCTCGTGAACTAGACGAGCTGGAATCGTGTTAGGTTGCATGGCTTTTTTCTAAAAAAGTTGTATTTTTTCTCCGCATGTGACGTAAGTAAAAAGAAAAAGCGTGATAATTAGACCAAAAATTTACAAAACTTTTCCATTTTTGAAACAAGACGTAGCCATTTCATTCAAAATGTTGTTTACAATTTAGTGCTACATAGCCTTGACATGGAAAATTACCACATCGTTTCCTTATAATAGTTTACTTGTTGGAGAGTGCGTCACAAGTGAGCGTAATGAAAATGACGTCATCCCTGTCAAAACGATTGTGGCTATAACATACCATTTGAAATTAGAAAGTTAAATGCAGCTGTTTGTGATAGCAAAAACAAAATGCTTAATTTTGTTGGTACTGAAAAAAATCTTTCTTTTATCTTCAAGCAATTTATCTTTACATGATTAGAGGAAGGCTTAGGCCAAATTTTTCTGTCTGTAGTCTATCTTACTACAAAATATCTTGAGATTATAGTAATTGAAATTTCTTGACCTATTATAGAAGAACACAAGGTAAAGGCTTTGAGTTTTTTTTTAAGTCAAAATTAAATCTTTTATAATCATAAACAAGAATTTAAGCTTCTAAGGTAATAACTTTTTGTTTTACAGACAATTTATTTCGTAACAGTGGGTTGATATGCAGAAAATGAATAAAATTGGTCATCGAGCAGTCATTTAGTACCTCCACATCAGGGGCTTAACTCCAAAGAAAATTCAGGAGGATATGATGGTTACTCTACAAGACAATTCTCCTTTATGCACTACAGTTAAAAAATTGGTGGCCGATTGCAAACGGAATAGTGACAACTTGGAAGATTGCCCTCGTCAGGGAAGGCCTGCCACAATTACCATTCAATAAACCATCGACAAAATCCGCGACATGTTGCTCAACAGGTTGGCCTTTGACTGAATGATATATTGCGAAAGAGTTGGGCATCTTCCAGGAACCTATTCATTTAATTATCCGCAGCCATCTTGAAATGACAAAGATCTCAGGTCAGTGGGTCCCAAAACTTCTGGGAGCTGAGCAGAATTGGCTGCAGTACAACATGTCAAAGAACAATCTCGAAATTTCTGATGCTGATTCAGAAAGATTTATCCGGAAATTCGTGACCAGGGATGAAACTTGGGTTCACCGCTTTCTGCCGTATTCAAAAGAACAATCAAAACAATAGAAGCAAAATGAGCCCCCTGCTCCAAAGAAAGCCAAGCTAGTGATACCAGCAAAGAAGGGGATGGGTTCCAATTTTTTGATATTCCTAAGGAGTGATATCGGTGGATTACCTGACAGAGGACCAACCCATTATTAGGCAATACTATGCCAATCACTGAAGGTAGCTTCGAGAGAAAATTAAGCAAAATGGGCGTGGAAAGCTGTCATCATGATTGCTTTTTCATCATGACAATAATCCAGCACACAAATTCGCTGGGGTTCTCGCTACCAATCATGATTGCGACTTACAACTTGCTAAACCTCCGTCCTATTTACCTAATTGAGCTCACTCAAATTATTTCCTATTCCCCAAAATGAGGAAAGAGTTCAGCGTCAACATTTGGCAATGGAAAATGACGCCATTAATGCCATAGATGCGTATTTGGAGGACCAAGATTCAAGCTTCTATGAAGAGAAGATCCGTAATCTCTATGACCGTTGGAATAAGTGTGTAAACCTGCAAGGCGGTACATTGAAAATAAGAATGGCAACTTGACATGAAAGCTTTTTGCGTTTTAAGCCACGTATTTTTCAATCAACCCTTGTATATTGAATAGCTTGACAAAAATTTTTTTTTAAAACTTGATCATTGGGATAGCTAAATGTCTGAAGCACGTTAACTGTTTATACAAATAAATTTTAAGATAAGTGTACCAGCAGACCACACTTTTTACAAAACTTTCCTAGCAAAATTTGAATTAAAACTGTTTGTCTGGGATTTTGCATAAAACATTGCATTGCTGCAACTATGCCACAAAACAGTTGTTTGGATCCTTTAGATACAATTATTGTATTTAGAAAAATTTTGATAGAATTAACCGCTTTGTTAAATTTGGAAAAGCTTTACGCAGCAAACCATTTTTATTAAGCGTAATTATGGTAAATTTTTACTAGTGCCCTAACAAACCAACCTTTAAGAAACTCGTTTGAGAAAGAACAGGAGGAAAAGCAAAACAATACAATGTTTTACCAATGACAATGGTATACCGGTATGAAATTATGAGGTTTTTAACACTGAAGTAGAAATATTATTTTTCCATAAAATAGATGAATTGCTTAAAGTAATGCAAGAGGCTAGCAATGCAAAAAGCTAGTGATGCAAGAAGTTGTGATGCAAGAGGCTAGAGATAAATTTCTGTTTCCTACAACACAATGTTTACTTGGCTGTCGATTAAACCTCCCTAGGGGTATCTGCCTTCAACATAAAAAAAGAAAACAACACTGTGGAATTATAATTCAGAAGATTTTTGACTATTCTCAAAGAGAAGACTTGTTCGGAGGTCAGCTATTTTTGACCCGTTTTGGTCAGCAATTTTAATTTTTGGAACTTTTTGTAGGCTGTGTGAAACTTGTGATCAATTCAGAAAAGAACATTGGGAGAGTTTTTGCTGTCCGCGTAGAACAGTTATTTTTCTTGCAAAAGAAGGACGTATGGAAGCCCTATTTACGAGTAATTTACCTGTACTGCGTTTGCCAACTTTATGGCATACCACTTTACCAAAAATTCAGAATTAAACCACATCTAGTTCTTATAACTCTCAACCGGATAAAAAGATGGCTGGAAATAGAGTTTGAACCTATGCCTATATCCGTGCCAACTGATTGAACCATGCTTCGAGTGATCTTGCATAAAAAGGTAATTTACCACAGTTTCCTCTTCTTGATCGGAAGCTTGCGGTAGAAGCGCAGTGTGCCAAGCGTACTGGCTGGCAGCTTTGAAACGAGTCTATACTTTGAACACGATTTGTTTTATGCTTAACCACAAAGATTTTTTTCACCGGAGAATTAAAATAAGCTAATAATTGAAAGTTTATTGGCTTACTGGTATACTACATGACTTTACCCGTTAAGTTTGTCCCTATTATGAAGTATCTTGAGACACAACCGGAGGCAACCTTTTTGAAAATTTATATGTTGCATACTACGCCCAGTGTCTAGGCGCTGAAGTTAGAGGAAAATTTGCAATGCGACAGATTGGTTTTCCACCGCTTAAATAGTGAGCACCTAAGCGGAAGTCGAGAGGTTGAAATTTTGTATTCCACCGGAGTAACTTTTAATCCTTCGCTTTATTTGATGATATAAACGACTCCAAAAACTTTTTTGTGATTGCTGCGTTGGTTTACAACTTCGCAAAAAGTTTTTAAAAAACCAAACAGTAATTACAAATAAATTATCAGTTATTTGTTATGTAATAAATTTAAATTACCAGTTATTTGCAATGACAGTTTGGTTCGTCAATAATTAAAAGAAAACTTCTTTCTTTTCGAAATGTAAAATTTTTTTAATCTATCGTTGAGATAGCAAAATGTCTGAAGCACGTTAACTGTTTTCATCAAAAAGTTTAAAAATAAATATGAAAAAGCCTACCAGCAGCTTAGATTTTTATAACCTTATAAATTATTATAAATTCTTATAAGTTATATGCTAATTCTTATAAAGTTCTATGCTACGCATATTCTGACCGATTGTCGTTCACCAACTGCAGTGATGAGACAAGAAAAATTAAAGCATTGCCCACTGTTTGCAATTACTTTCTAAAGTGAATTGCTGACTTCTTATGTGTATTGAAAGATTATTAAATTCTATATTTTATTGATAATTATCAATAAACGCTATCCTAACACTCTATTTTCGTTAAAAGAGATTTATATGGCATTTTATTTAACATTACCTTTTGATCTATCTGCTTTGATGCTTTGTACTCTCAAGGAATACACGAAAAGCGTTGACATGTTGAAACCCATTTTGGTACCAAAGTTTTCTGGGGTCAAAATCAGTGGTAAAAAAAATAATTTTTATCAGAAGAGCTTGTTGTGCTGTTAGTTGTTTTGCCAGATAGGACATACTATTAAAACACAATTGATTTCTATGGCATCACTAGTTTTTAAGAACGATACTACCAGTTGTTCCGAGACGGGACAAGGGAGCCGGTTGCCCCCAGCCTTTTTTGCTAAAGGCGAAGTGCCCTTTTGCCCTAATGCTACCTTCAAAAGAAAAGGCAAACACCTCAATTCGGAGTAAAAATAGGTTATCCCGGCCGTTCAAAATGGTAATCTCGAAAAAAATGATCCTCGCCATAATTTAGAGTAAATTAGATTACTATTGCCTTTCTACCTGGTGATTTCTAACAGAAAGTAAAGAAATGTTCTTAAAAAATCCATCACTAGCCTTTGATCTTAAAATGAAGTGCCCTTTTCGAAATCTTGCCCCACCTTGCTCATTCAACGTTCCAACATCCCTGGGTACCACCTTCTATAGCCAATGCTACTGGCATTTACTGAATCAGCCTAATGAGCCTATCTGCCCATATATATAATCATATGGAAATGATCACAATTTATCTATGTTATATGTTACTCTATCAAGAGAAACAAGATCTAGAAGTAGATTTAGTTAGCATTTCTCTAGACACGGTAATAAGTTCTAGAAAACATGCTCAGCAGTGAATTCAGCAGAGAAGATGGAGTAAGTATAATTTTTCACACATTTATCATTAACGTTTGGTATAAAGAAAAGCAGTGAAGCTAAGCTGTTGTTGCTGTTTGGCAGACGCTTAGTTGATCATAAATTGTTATGAAGAAACTACAACAAATATTAAACACAAAATCTTAGTAGTTTTGTAACTTTTAATTGCAGCATTGTTATCGGTGTAAACGTGGGCTATAAGACCGAACTTGTACTCACCAACATTACAGAAAAACATTCCAAAGTTTTGATGCATGCAGGTCTACTAATTAATTTGAGATGGGTAAAATATATTTTATTTCTTTTGCATGTATACTGAAATAAAAAACCCTGGAAAAACCGATAAAATAACGTCAAAAAATCGTAATCATACATAGTCTATATCATAAAGGAACAAATAACACTAGCCAACAATTTTTTAATATTTGCTTGCTTTGGAAATGAAAAGCACCGATTCTTATATATTTTCAGCCGCTGTATTAAAAAAAGGCCGGTTGAAATTGCTGATTGGCTCTAGTTTAAAAGATACAAAAGTTTTTATTTTTACTTGTGGATCTATCCATGTTGCACTTTGCCACAATCAATATCATTATTGCAAGCGTTTTGAACAATGAACACAGAACAAGTAGCGAGTAATTGTTAAATTGCTGATCTATGTCTTTTTTTGCCATGTGGCTTGGAGCTTGTGTGCAGTAAGTAGGGCATCCCAAGTTGCCATCCAACAAAAGTCTGCAAGCATTGATGGGCCCCAATTTTCCTGGTGCCTCTTTTCCATTGCAGATACGTCTTGGTGAAATTGCTCACCGTGGTCATCACTCACTGCCCCACAGTTCGGTGGAAAGAAATCTAGATGAGAATCCAAAAAATGTATCTTGAAGGACATATTGCACCTCATACAACTGTATGCTTTTATGGGGATGGACACCAATTCCGTGTAGTTGTCTGCTCTTTTATTCTCTAGAAATTTTGTGACCATCAACTTAAATGCTTCCCATGCCATCTTTTCTTTGTCAAATAGTGCGTGATTAAATTCACTGTGTCGGAGAAGCTGCCTTATCTGGGGACCTATTTACCAACCTTTCTTTATTTCAGCTTCACGCTATGTGGGAAACTTTGTAGCGTCGCA
This sequence comes from Trididemnum clinides, assembly GCA_963675345.1. Taxonomy (NCBI): domain Eukaryota; kingdom Metazoa; phylum Chordata; class Ascidiacea; order Aplousobranchia; family Didemnidae; genus Trididemnum; species Trididemnum clinides. The sequence goes on from OY776286.1 coordinate 15,268,246, forward strand.
TTTAAAACCAGCGACTGTTTTGTCCATGGCTTTGGCAAAGCTTTTCATTAACCCCAATTTTATGTGCAATGGTGGCAACAAAATCTTGCTGGATTCAACAGGTGGCGGATGTTGAACCTTTTTCTTTCCAGGAATCAATCGTTGGCGGGAATGCCAGTCTTTCTTGATACAGTAGACATTTTTTGCTTGGCTGTTCTATTTACAGAGAAAACAATAGTATTTCGTATAATCTAGTTGCAGACCAATTACGAGAGTTACTACTTTCAAATCACCACACATCTGCCACTGATGTTGGTCATAGTTTTTACACCAAAAAAGCTTCTTTTTATTGTCATACATCTCTTTCAGATGGACTGTCTAGCCTACTGGAATCGATAGTAAGGTATTCTCGTTACGCAGCAAAATGGCCTTAAGGCTCCTCTTAGATGAATCAATGAATAGCCTCCATTCAGATGGATTATAGCTAAGGTTGAGATCTGCCATTAATTAACTTACTTTGCTGCATGCCAAAAGATCACCCTTTATGAAACAGAATTATTCTAGTTCTTCTTGTCGGCCACGGTATTTGGATGTCCTTACACTATCTGCCAAACGATTCCATTGCTGGAGTGTAGAGCCCAAGGGTTCTGCCATACGTTTGGGTAGCTACAATTGCCGGATAAACTCATGCAGTTCATTTTGAGTTATAAAATGTAGCTCATGGGAAATAGATGGTGAAAAGTAAGATTCCTGCGACATTGACTATCCACCATTACTCGTAAAAGTTACACTTTGTTCATCATTTGAATCAAGTGTAAATTTTTGAGGTACCTCGGGTACAGGAGGTGTTTCTCCATGCAGTACTGAACAAATTGCTGATGGAATGTCAGGATATTAAATTTTCTGCTTCTTCTTCTTTGACAAGCCTTTTCCAACTGTTGGGGTCATGCAAAAGTTGCAGTTGTGGTTGTGTCCGTGGGCTCTCTCCAAACCATCGGTACAGCGAAGGGCATATATTTTCTCTTCCTGCTACGCCATTGCCAAAGGTTTGTAGCACAGTGTTACAGCATATGTGAGGGGCCCAACTCTTGTCCTTATCACCAATTTTGCATCCAAAATGCAAGCGGCATACCTTCTCGACTAGAGCTGTTATGCTGCACTTTTGCGAAGTAAAAGTTATTTTACCACATATATAACAAAAATGATCCGCTTTGTTTACACAATTACGAGGCATCTGCAGAAAGAACTGAAAAAACTAAATACATGACTACAACTTTTATCGAAAAAGTAATCTAAAACTAACCACATAACTCAAACTCTAAGTACCAGTGCGCAAATGTAAAGGAATAGAACAGAGATCACCTTCCCCTCGGACAAATATACTCTACGCGCAACTCTAAGCAAAGCGGGAGAATATATCAAGTTTTATACTTTTTTTACCTAAACCCAAAACACGCTTTTTGTTGTAGTCTCCAAGCCATACCATAGTTAGGCTTTTTTGCAAGAGAGTTTTTGTACGCATGTAACTTATCAATAAGGGGTAGAAAATGAACTGTTGTATCTACTATTTCTGTTCAATGACATTTTTTTATTGATTTTAATTTTTGGAATGTCTTTTTAGTTTACACACAGCTCTGTTTGACTTTTTGTCTGTGTATACTCTATATGCTTGACTCCTCTAAAATTGCTGAGCGCACAATCATGAAACTCAGCACAATTGATTAATACTTAGGAATAAGTATTATCAGAAGATGGGTGACGTCATGATGCCGTCATAATTAGAGATGGTTTTTTAAAAATTTGCGTCTTTTGAGTAAAAAAAGCGAATAACGACTCAAACAAACGACACTAACTGACTTATGGACATACTAAAAAACTACACTTGGGAGTAAAATGACGTCAGAGTGAACCCTTCTTTGTGAAATTGTTTTGTTTATTTTCCCAAAAAAAACTGACCGTTGAACACGGTTGAAAACTTTTGCAGTAAGTATTAAAGAACTTCCGCCAATTAAAAAAAATTTTTGTGATTGGCTGTGCCATAGCACGTTAGCAATCAATTATTTTTGAACGCATATTTTCTGCTAATCTACTTAGACTCGCTTTAACTTTAACTTTTAGCTTAAACACTCGCTCCAATCCAACAGTTTATTGCATTGTATCTGATTATATGAGATGTAGTTCATATTGTTCAGTTGTTCAAGAAGTATAAAGTGGCAAAAAATAAAGCTGTGTGTTTTTTCTAAATTATTTCGAAAAAAGAGGAATGAAAAATTCAAAAACGTGTAAGGGAAGAACGCATTATAAAAGTTTGTTAACCGCAACCACTATAACAAACAATCATTTTTTTTGACACCCTCACACACAGGCCACAACTCTGACTTCTCTCTCCATACTTACTCAAATGAATAAACAGAAGTTTGCAAAACGATAGACTGTTTTTGAATAAGACCAGTCTTAATTGATGAATAGGGGTTGGGAATTAAGGACATAGCTAATGAAATTTAAAGTTTGAGAAGAAATTAAAAACAATACTCCACTGTAAAATTGCTTTGTAAAGAAAAATATTTTTGCTTGATAAGCCTGCCTACCTTGACCGAAAAAAAATTTGGGAGGAGGTATGGACATTTTTACCACACTTGGCATCAGTGCATATAAGCGCAGCTATATAGGGACTTGATGTCACATTTATAACTACTACAGAGATCGCGTCAAGTAGCCAAATAGCTTATTTTTGAAATCATAAAAACAATCACTTTGTTGACCACCATGCTTAAATTTGACTTTGTGCCCCATGTACTTCTTAAAAAAGGATAAAAGTTTGTGAAATCATGGGGTGCTTGTCAGTAAGATTATTTTTCATTCAAAAGTGCGATGATTAAAACTAACTGCGTGAAAAGGCTATGCCCCCATTTGCGGTAGCCTTTCCTAACTTTTCTCAAAAATTTTCCTTGTGTGAAGCGATTTTTTTACTCAGACATAACTAACGTGTAGCCCTGCCGGTGGAGCCGGATAAAAAATTGTAAAATACAGATCTATTAATGAAGTACTGGCACCGCATATCTACCTAATTTGAAAAACATCATGGTACCGCGTTGCTTAAAGGAATGAAAAACTGATTTACCTCATGAAGAAGAAGTTAAATATTGCTTGCATATATGCGTAAATTTTTGTTCGGTGTTTGTTTTATTGCTATTTAAAACAGCACACAAAATATCTAAGGGTCAATCTATTTGGCAAATATTTTATATGAAACGGAGAGCATGAAATAAGTCAACTCTTAATTAATATCCTGGTTTGGCTGAAAGACTAAAGTTTGAAGCATGTGATATTGTTTTGATAAATAGTGGTGCAACATCAAGTTTTTGATTCTCATTGGTTGATTCTTTACAACGCCTTTTCTTCCTCATCCCTATGCATTAAGTTAACGTGTAGGCGGAACTAAATCTGCTTTCATAAAAATTACAAACAGGGAAATCACCCCTAAACTTTTTCAAAATGTCAAGAAAAAAGTAATTATGTGACTGCTGCATTTTACACGAAATGATTTCATCAATATGACGAGGTGTTAATATTAAGTTAGTGGCCTTTCGTATCTCGTTTTCTTACAATACTAACTTATACCTGCTGTACTTACTAGCATACCCTTCACACACACCCACACAACCAAAAACATCACAAAATTTTTATGTCACTTCCCGACGTGGTCACTAGGAAAAAAGAAAAAGAAATGAAAAAATGTAAGTTAAAAGCGCAACTTGATATTCAGCATCAGTGCATTGGATCATGTTATTGACTAACACAACGTCTTTTTAGTTCTTTCGTTATTGATTGGGTCACAATCTAGTGGGTTTAAGATGAAATCTAGAGAAATGGAAACTAATGAAATTTCTGCTTTATCATGGCATACGAATAAGTAGAGTAAAAGTAAGGCAAAACCAATTGCTCTTTAATTTCGCACTAAATATAGTAGATTTTACCACGCTTGATTGCTTCCCTTATTTTTAGTTTCGTACTCACTAATGTGGTAATGAGTGCCTGCATGATTGTTCAGCAAATGGAGACCTAAATACATTACATCATAGCAATGTTTTAACATAATGATGTCAAACTCAAATCTACAACTTGCGAAGAAAAAAAATATATATACCATCGTTGCACCTAAAAAATCTATGAAATCTATGTACAGTTCACAATAAATAGAATACTCCCAAAAGCTTTTGTTTGCTTAATGTTTTGTTAATAACGAGATACCGTAATAAAGTGTCCAAGGGCATGGGTTGGCAGAAAAGCTAAATTTGTGTGGTTGACAGGAGAGAATGTAATTGCCGGTAAGCGGTAATCTCTTTATTTAAAGCCTCTAGCTTCTTGTCGGTCACCAACTGCACTGAAGAGACCTGATAGATCGAAATAGTGTCATTGTTTGTTTTATAAGAATAGTTTCTTTATATTTTAGTTTGTTTTCTGATTTTCTGTGAGTGTTGTCAGGAGCTTAAAAACTGAATAAAAATATACAATCATTCAAAGGAAATTCTGCGATTCACTAGCTGCTGCAGTAACAGCCATCATTATAATTATGATCTAAATAGCAAACTTGTGTCTAATATTTATTTCCATAATCACAAATCAGTAATCACTTATTACATTCAAGAAGTTGTTTAGAGCAGATTTCAACGTTTTGAGTTTAATCTGGAGCAGTGTTTCGCAATAAGAGTGGTTTCGCAATAATAGTGGTTTATATTTGAATGACAGCATGGCTACATTTAACTGATAGTCACATTTTTTTTGATGAATGCACATGATTCATTTTATCATTCACATGAGATTTCTTAGTCTCATGTAAAAAAAACAAATGGAAACAAACAATCATAGGCACAGAAAGCATAAATCCGAAAAAAATTGCTTCAATTCATTCATAAGAAACGAAAAAAGCTATTTTTGTGTTGTTAGGAGTGATTTGTAAATGCCGGACACCACAAAACGCGAACCAACAGATAACGGCAAATGCAAAAAGTTTATTTGCTTTTATCTGACGATTCTGAATCTGTAATTTTACAAAAGTGATGTAAATTTTCAATGACTGCTTGGCTTATTTTTTTACGTGTTGATCGGGTTGAAGTGACGCAACAATAAAAAAGGAAACTAAGAGCAATTGTTGAAAACTTAATCTTAGCCTATCACAACTTTTGGTTATGCCGTGGAATTGTTCAATCCAGGTGACGACTAATAAGATCTTTAATTCGATTTTGGATAGCATTCATGCATTTTCATAAGATCTGCAGACCAATTTCAAATTTCTCGTCAAGTTTCGGTGTGAAACTGGCCTTCAACCTGCTATTTATTTAACTATGTGATCAATCGATCTAATGATTCTTATCAAAGGAAGATGTAAGGTGACGTAACAATCGATACTATGCTTTATCAAACTTGACTTGATACTTTATCCATTCTGAGTTGGAATCCAAGTTTTAGTACTTAATTGATAAGAAATATTAATTGATATCAAAATGTGATTGAGTGATGCCAAAAAAATATTCCTTGTTTGGTAGTAAATAGAGAGAAAAACAATGGGAAGCGATGAGCCTATGCCGTCCCATGTCTTCGACCGTCTCGTTTCCTGTGATCCAGAATTGGCATGGGAATTGTGCAGGTTTGGTCCAGTTGTAAAATTTTTGAGTAAAATAACCTATTCTGTTTATACACAGTAATTGGAAAGACACAAAAAAGAAGTTGAAATAATTTTAGCTTGTCTATTGTGTTAAGAGGGTAATTGATATACAATCATTGTGAATTTTTGCTCAGTGTGAAAAAACGACAAAAGATCTTTTCGTTTCGACTTGGAGCATATAGTTTTCAGCTCTTGAGCACCGTGTGGTGGTTACTAAAATACAGCATTTTTGGTGAGATTAATGATACTTGGAAACAAAGATTGTTCACCAGTACATGAACCATTAAAGTTGTGACAGAAATACTTATGCATTAATTAGAACGTATGTTGGATACCAACTTCTTGGAAGAGAGCCAGTGACTATTCCTTTCTTGGATGAAGCATATCATTACGTTCCATTTGGAGTCATCGTAAAAAAAAACAAAACAGTAAATTTTTCTTTTGTTTTCGCCTTTTACTAGCCGACCTTGCCGGCATAACATGGCAGTGCTACCAGTCAGTTGTGTTAAGTTTGAAGTATTGGTTCAGTCGAGTGCGCCGACAGGACGCAAATATCTTTTCTGAGAGCAGAAACAAAAAGTTGTTGTAAATATGAGCATTGCCTCCATGCCCCTTATCCCAATCATCGTACTTTAAATTAGGACTGGTCTTACTCAAGAACTCTCGATCATTTCGAAATTTTTGTTCCTTCCCTTGCGATAAATACAGGGCCATAAAGTCGAAGTTGAGAATTGACGCCATAGTTGTTTTTCTTTGATGATTAAAGAAATAAGTTATGGGTGGTATGCATATTTCGCGATCTGATGCAACTTCATTCGTAAAGATATTTATGACACCCAGTCTCTTGGCTGCACCTATGCACCTTAATCCCGAAATATAGGATAAGGGCTGCACTTGCCCCAATTGCATCACTCGTTTGGTGTAATAATTCGTTTGCAAAAAATTTCTCTCCACAAAATACGGTTGTATATGTGGTGACTACAATTTCACTCAGTAGTGTAAAACTACAGGCCTATTTTTTCTGTTGATTTACCCTCAAATTTTGAATTTCATTAACCAAGCCCATATTTACCAACCTCCGTACTAATACATTAAGACTGTGCTTACTAACAAATGGCAAATAATTTCACAAACTTCCTTGCGTTTATTTAATTAAATCCATAGGAGCATAAATTCAAAGTTGTAAAAAGAACGCTAAAGTGATTGATGCATTTACGAGAATAAAGTTAAGAAGTAATAGGCGAACTACTTGCAAATTTTTCGTAATTATAGGCCTAGTTATAAAACCTAAAGCATCTTGCTGCGCATATGTTCCATGCTACAAGCATAAACGAAGCCAGGAGAGAAGAATTGACTCGGAGCCCAAAATCCAGCTTCTACGAGTTGTTACGATAAGTTAGGTTATGGCGTGGGTAACCCATCGACCAGGTATTGGTTCCAAAGAAGAGCATAATTTTTTTGTAAACCCTAAAAGATTTCTCAATAAAACTGCATTTTGTTGCACGTTTGCCACAAGTGATAAAAATTTCTTAGGTTTAACAAAATAAAAACTGATAAAAATATAAAACTGTAGTACAAGGGCATTTTAAAGGTAGAATTCACCTACAATTCAGTTATCATAATTTTTGTAACTGCCACCGCATTCAAGTTCGTGTTCGAGTTCTGTGAAGTCTATCTGCTGTAGTAAATCATTGTGCTTTAATAGACAGGGCATCAGTAATAGATTTTAATATTTACGTTTGCTTTCAAAATGACAGTGTATTTCAAGTGCAGCTGCTACCTGCAGCTGTTTTCGCTAAAGCTGTATCAGATATGAAGAAACAAAGATTTTCGAAACGTATAACAAAAAAGCATGCTTAAATAAATGCTTAACTGCTTAATCGCTAGTTGCGTTGCCAATAAAGCTGAAGTTGCAGTAAAATTATTTTTATCGGTGGAATCTTGTTAATCTCTCTGGAAAAAGCTTATAATCGCATTTCTGCGGCCAGTATTTTTCGAAAAAATGAAAAAAACAAACTCTACGTTCAATCGCTGATTGTGACATTATCTAATCATACAAAGAGGTGCAATTTTTTGAAATTTACAAGTCGGTGCTGGCTTTCGTTTGGCCAAGAAACAGGTTTCCTTGGTCAAGATATGCAAATTCAAAAAAAATTATCTTCAAATGTTATGACACCTTGACGTCATTGATTCTTTCGTAATACTCACTTAAGAGTGGTGAACAATAGCGCCGAGTTTCATGTTGTTTGTACGCCTGTCAGTTTCGGGGGAAATCAAAATACACAGACACACAGACAGACAGACAGATACATATCCACACAGAATTGCACTTTATGGCTTAGATATAACCCCTTCAAATACGAGGTATTATTTATCTATATGAGACATATTTTTGGAAAACTTTTATTTATTTCGAATAAATGACTATCAAAAACACAAAAAATTAATACTTTTTGTCTTGGTTGTAGAACTTCTACAATTTAATGACCAATCTATAGGGCATCGTGATACAATTTTAACTGATTCATGAATAGTGATAGTCGAAAAAACAACTGAAATATCAGTTAGGCATATTTTTCGAAAATTTTAGTTCATTTCAAACTGGTGACTATGAAGAACACCTAAAAAATTAATATTTTTGTCTTGGTGGTAGAACTTCTACAATGTAAGGTGCAATCTATTAGACATCGTGATGTAATGTCAACTGATTCATGAATTATGATAGTCGAAAATACAATTGTTTTGCCGGCAATCACGATATCATGACAAAAAACGCGAAAAACTAGCTGAACCCACTTTTTGTAACAGGTTAAGATCGTATGAAGCAAAGCAAAAACTACTCAAATGCTATTATGTCTTTATGACGCATATCAAAAATATCCAAGATATTGAACAATACGTCTAAAGGAGTGCAAACTATTACATTATCTACCTTTGGAGAATTATAGCTTGATTGTAGGCTTAGAACAGAGGTTTTCACCTTCCACCCTGAGAATGACATCAAAAGAATTGAAAAATATTTTGGACCGTAAATTTAAACCATCGATTCAGAATCGGCTATTAAACTAGGCAAGCTTTACTTTAAGGCAGGGGTTCTTAACCGGGGGTAACTTTGTTAGCAAAAAATTCACACTTTTACCTATTACAATAGGCATTTGTAGAAGTGAAAAATATGAAAACATTTGGTGGTAGATTTTACTTATGAAATTTGCCAAGGGATAAATGAGAAAAAAAAGGTTGAGAACCCCTACTTTAAGGTTTAAATATTGCAACCAAATGCGAATGATATGAGTTATGTCCAAGGGCGTTGGCTGAAATTTTTTCAGGAATGAGGGTGGGCACAAATGCAATTGTACGAAAGTTTACTCAATATCTGACTAGTTCAATTGTATTACAACCAAAATGCCAGGCGTGCCAGGTTTCCTGTTTGCCCCCCACTAGACACCCATCATTGTGTCCATCCTCTGACGATATGATTATCGATTTTTTACAAAAAATTACGTAACGTATAAATCAAGAGCGCAAAACAAAGGTAACGGAAAGAACCCGCTGCTTTATCAGTTTTTCGCTTTTTAAAAAATCTTACGCAAAATAACGATCAAGTTCTAATTTTAAAGAATTATATGATGCAGGCGCAGATATTAATTGAAACTTTTGGCTTATTTTACGATCTTGAGTCCGGCTATGGTGGTAATTATCATTGCTCAATACAGCATAGACGTTGAGTCAGCTCTACTTTAAAAATACAATTCAATGCAAAGTGTTGAACAGTAGCACTAAATTGAGATTGCTTCAGGATTGTTCTGTTCGTCGAGAAACTACCTCGGACAAATCTGCTTACATGATCATCGGATCCATGGCTCATGTTTTAAGTCCTGGAGTTGACAAAACACAGTTTAAACAAAAACCAGAAAAAGTTCATGAAATGAAATTTAACGACAGGTTTTATAATCTTAGTCAGTAATCAATGATTTTACAGCATAGATATTTTGAACTTGGGAATTTGAGTTTTCATATGCTATATATTTTTTAGTCAAAAAACAAACATAGGACAATCAAGGGATAACATTACGGTTTTACATAAAGTAACGTGATTTGCTGATCTGCTTCAAATTTACTTCGATATGCTTCTTGACTTTCTGTTTTGCAGATATGTTTACAAAACTTCTGGAATGAAAAACGGAGTCAAAAAGTCAATAAAGATCAAAATTAATGGGACTGACTGCTATGACGTGTCACTCACCATGGAACTCGGAAAATTGATTCTTGACAAAACACTTCCAGAACTGAATGATGTGAAAAAAATTTTTGTCATTTATGAAGTTTACTACGCTCAATCAATGAGCGTTAGCGTCACAATAGGTACAGTTGATAGTCGTTTTAGTTTGTCAAAATGATATCAGGCTCTAGCCGGCTTTTCAACCGTTGGGCCTCCATCAGTAACCTCTGGGTTGGGAATAACGGTTTACCTGGCTGCGCCGGTACACCCAATGGGCAATTGTGAGAACAGTAACACAGAGTTAGTGCTTTTTCTCCATATTACACTGTAGTTACTAAATCAAGCGTACTCTGAAAAGTGATCGAGTCAAAAACATTATCACCTGGATAGGCATAGTCTTTATTCCCAAGATCCCAATCTCTTATTCCTTTAAATAAATTTAGTATTAAGTCGTAAGCGTATTTCACGACTACATGTGCTCCATTTCATAATTAAATTTGTAGCTTCAAGGTCATGGTTCCGCCTAACCCGTATGAGCTCTGTTTATTGCTTTAGTATATTCAGGAGGACAACGGCTGTCTTGCGTTTCCCTTAGTTTTTAATCTTGTTCCTGGTAGACTTATTTAGTTACTTTCAATCAAAGTAGCAGAAATGTACTCCACAAGATGGCGTAGTGGTTAAAGCGTCCGCTTCGCTGTCGGTAGACCTGGGGTTCAATCCCCTTTGTTGAGTCATATCAAAAGATTTAAAAAAAATGTTATTCACAGCTTCCCTGCTTGGCGCTCGGCATTTAAGGGAGGTTGTGGAAAACAAGCCGGTAAGTTCGCTTGTTGTGCCCTTGGGCAAGGCACTTAACGACATACCTCCGCCTTTGTGTGGAAAACAGGTGGCACAGACACATCGCAAATTGCAACTCCCAAGCGAGTGCGGACGTCCCGTCCAAAATATAGCGATTCAATTCACTTTCTCGTGAATGGAGGATAAATATGGCAAATTAAAAAAAAATGATGCGATTTCACGTAGGAAAGCTGTTTTCTATTGATTTCCCATTAAACTTTCTCAAGCACCTGCTGCCTATCCCTTGATTTGCTGTTCCCTGCCTATGCGTACTCAGGGGAGTAAAAGAGACCTTGCCTTTTTCCCAAATTTTTTACTTTGACTCTGTTAGTTTTAAGAAGCTACTTTCAAGCAAAATTGTAAAAATTTTTATCTCAAATTAGAGCAACTTTATTCTTGCAGAACTAGCCACTAGCTATGCCGAGTCATGCAGAATTAACTAATAAACATACGAGGGGCGTTCAGAAAGTAATGCAACTCATTTAACTTCTTGCAGCATTCATTAGTTAACATTTGATTCTTTTACAGATTATTGGTTGGTAAATAAGTTTTACGTATTTTTTTAAAAACGTAAAGTTTAAATTATTGCAACCTGTCTTTCAAAGTTTAAGCAACCTCTCTGTGTCTTCTTTGTTAGAGTAAAACCGGCATAATTGACGCAAAACAATCTCGGCAAAAGCAAAGAGTTGTTTTTGAATTTCTACTGCTGGAGGGAAAAAACAACTCTTAACATAAGCAGAAGGCCAAAGCAAGTGTTTAGTAGCAATGCGGTAGACTACAGCAGGGGTCGGCAACCCCTGGCACGCGTGCCACTTGTGGCACGCGAGAGGATATTTCATGGCACGCCAAGTGATTTGACGCGCATGTGAAATCTACACTTAAGATTTCGCGGTGCAATCACAAGCTCAAACTGTCTACACAGCACGAAATCAACAGTCTTCAAATTAGTCAAGCATGCAATTCACGAGACAATTTCTATGTCGGAGATGTCTGTTCTGGCTCTGCCAGTCACACTCACAACTAGCTCCTTGTGAGAGCGAAAAAAATTGGCTCAAGACATGCCAGTCATGTGAGCTCCCATGAACACAAACAAATTAGAATAAACAAAAATGTGCGGGAGCGACGGCGCAAGAATGAATAAAATTGTGGTGAAGACACGCCATAATTTTTTTGGTATGGTATTGCAACAATAATTAAAGCAATGCTCGTTATATCTACTGTTGTTGCTGAACAGTTGTGTTAGTTATGTACCGCATATTCCTGATGAGGGCTGAATGTTTGACCGATAGCGTTTGAATAGTTTTTAATAAAATATTTGCTTGCTTATTGCTTTTTTTTAATTGATTTCAAAAGCAGCCTCTTTACCTAAAAAAATTACGGATTTAGGCTTTCTAAGAATCTCAATTTAGATGTGTGATCTTTCCAAGAATTCTGCACGACAGATTTCAGATTTGTTTCTCGAGACGACAAAGCTGTGTGTGCTCTTTCTTGTCAAAGTGTCGTTTGCCAAACATCTAGCATAAAACGACATTTTGAAACGAAGCACAAGAAGTAAGGACTACGCAGAGAAGATCGAATTTTTAAAAAAGGCTATGAAAAGCTTTGCTTTTCACACTATGAAAAGCAAAGCGGCATTTTCAAGAAAGTGATTTGTAGCACGAATCGAACAATCAAAGATAGCTACAAAATCGCAGAGGGCATTGCTAAACATCGAAAACCATTTATTGATAAATTGTTTGTGAAGGAGGCTTTTATCAGTTGTGCTGAAGTGTTGTTTGATGATTCGCCAAACAAATGCACACTAATTTGGAGGATCAAGGATATGCCTGTTTCTCCTCGGACAGTAGAGAGACGTATCACGGATATGGCTACCAATGTAACTGAGCAACAAACTGCTGCGTTAAAAGCAGCGAATGTTTTCAGCATAGCTCCTTGACAAAAGCATATATATAAACAATAATCCACGTTTAGCAGTTGTAGCTAGATACTGCAGTAACGGAGAAGTACATGAAGAGCTTTGTTGCTTGAAACCTATGTATGGCACTACTAAAAGAAAAGATATACTTGACTTTTCACTAAGAACTTCGAGGAAAGAGAGATTCATATACGCGAGATATTCTCAGTTACAACAGACGGCGGACCTGTTATGATGGGCAGCACCTTGGATTTGTTACTATGGCTGAGCAAAAGATTGGGAACCCTGTTATGAAGTTGCACTGTATTATTCATCAAAAAAGTATTTGTGCAAAGAGATAAAAATTCTGCTCTTCATGACGTAATGTCAATAGAGAGTTTCCTTGTCGCACACTCTGCTACCACACACAAACAGTTTTGATCTTTGCTTGAGAAGATGGAAAGTGCATAACATGATATGCTTCTGCACTGCAGTGTTGGGTGGTTAAGTCGAGGTAAGGTTCTCTTGACGGTTGTTGTTGTTGTTGTTGTTGTTATCCGACCCATTCCGAGGGATGGGGGCATGGCGGAAGACCATGGAGCCCCAGAAGCCGCGCAACTCCCCAATGCCTGAACCGGAGATTGTAAAGAGAGAGAGAGAGAGAGAGAGAAAGAGAGAGAGAGAGAGAGACAGTCGTCAAAGAGTGAGCGGCGCAAATAGTCTGTAGCTGGACAGTGCAGAATGAGATGAGAGGTGTCCTGGGACGAGTGTCCGAAAGCGCTGCAGGAAAGATTCTCAATTCTGCCAATCCTGAAGAAATAAAAACTTAACAGAAGGCTGTGTTTGTTGCAGCGTAGACGAGGGGGAACACAGCGAGAGTGACGAGGGAGCACTCCAGTCTGAGAAAATAGAGATAAGTGTATACGAGAGATAAGAGGAAAGAGACTATAAGTGATTGCAGAGGGCGCAACAAGCGCTCCCTGTCTTGCCGCGTTGTTCCCGGGAGAAACGAGCGTCCCGGACCCATTGTAGCCTGATAGAACAGGAGGAGAGACAGTTCCTAGAAAAGTCAGTTCTTGCCAGATCTGCCAGAGAGATTGAGGTGAAAGAAAAGATGGAGGAGAGAATAGGGTGGTGAGGAAAAAACGAGAGTCAGATAGGAGGAGAAGAGAAGGGAAGTGGTAGACTTGTTGGTGCTTCCGAAACCAGCAAAGAGTTTTCACAATGGCACAGGCTTTATCAGAGAAGCTTGAGCATACTGGGCCTGCTGAGAAGGAAAGAGTGGCCTCGGTGCCACAAAAAGAGAGCAGCCGGCAAGCACGTCCGAGCCGCCCTTGCCAAAAGGAAAAGGAACAGAGCCGTTAGTCCAAAGCACCAGATCGTAAGGGGGGGAGAGAGCCAAGGTAAGTGAGAGCCACACCTTGGCGAGAACGAGGGAGATCAGATCGAGGGTATAAAAAGAAGATGGTGAACTCCACAGTGAAAGAAGGGGGGGGGTTTCCAAGGAGGAAAAGCAGGGCAAGCAAGAAAAGCCTCCCTAGGGCTTCCTTCTACTTCCCTGGGGAAGTAGAAGGAAGCGTAAGCGGGTGAGTGGACGCAAAGGCTCTCCAGGAAGATCTGCAAAGTCTTGGTTTCACTCCAAGTCCGGCCAAACCTGAAATGGGAAAGGAGGTTGGGAGACAAAGAATCCGCTCATAAGATGAAAGAGTAAAATGAATCAGGGTGACTTGTAGGGGAATTTGACGTTTGTCGAATGTCTAGTTAAGATAAGAGCCTTTTTAATAGGACAAGGAAAGGCCGACCCTGAACTGGAGGATGAAAAGTGGCTAGTAAAATTGACGTTTCTTGCGGATATCACCATGCATCCTAACGAACTTTATCTTCGTTTGCAGGGTACAGAACAAACAGTGATGTGAGTTTTTGAGGTATGGAAAGGATTTGTATCTAAACTAGATGTCTACACACAGGCCATCCAAACTGCAACTTTTTGCATCTTTAATATCTGAAGGCTTTTTCAGTGGATCACTATGTTAATGCAATTGTAATTGACATGTACATAAAGGATCAAATGTCTCAATTTTTCAATAGATTTCAAGATTTTCAGCATTTTAATTCATTGTTTTCTTTTCTCATCAAGCCCGAGAGCAGCAAAGACCTGAAATTATCTGAATTTGAATGGATCGATATTGAAGACTTTCAGATGCTGCTGATCGATTTTAAAGCATCTTTATTGTTGCCATCGAAATTTGTTGATGAGCGGAAATCGCTGGAAACGATTGAAAACAGGCAAACAGCATTTTAACAGTTGGGAATCTTTGCCGGAGAAATTTAGCTGTCTGAAGAAGATGGCAATAGCTTGACTGTGTGCATTTGGATCCACTTGCTTGCGTGAACAAATATTTTCACACATAAAGTTTATTCTCAGTCCCCATCGCAGCCGACTTACGAAAGATCATACGGAAGCATATGTGTTTAACTGAAAGTGTCCAAATTTAGTCCCAATGTTATAGAGCTGAGCAAAAACAAGAATCTTCTTAAAAAGCTACTCTTTTGATTCTATTTGACTTTATCCAATGAAGTCAATTAAATAAATTTGTGTCTTATTCGTTATCTATTCAAATCAGGTAGTTTGCTGTGCAAACCTAACACATAAAAAGTTTGGCACGCGAAGTTGCTCACATTTTGATATTATTCGAAAACTGGCACGCCGCGTCCAAAAGGTTGCCGACCCCTGGACTACAGCACAGTGACGAGGTGGATCAAGCGAATCAATGATGGACAGGAAGAACCTAAACCTGTCAGAAATTGAATATAATCGCAGACTAGAATTTTACTATGATAGAATATATCAGGGGTGGCCAAACTGCGGCTCTTTGAGCCTTTGATGGCGGCTCTTTAATGAATTAGCATTGATAAATTAGACATGCATTTTCCCGGCCTTGACGAGTTGTTTGATCAGATTATGAAACAATGCGTTCTATCACACGTAATAACAATGGACTGATTGTTGGTAATAATCTACTAAGTGCACTCCGAAAACTGTAGTTAAGTAAACTGTAGCTGTTAAGTTAAGTTAACTGTAGTTAAGTAAAGTAAACAGTCAGATTAACTGTAGTTAAGTAAAGTAAACAGTCTGATTGAAGCTGTACGTCAGGGCTGACCTAGTTTCACGTCTTGGTTACGGTTATACTAATAATTGCAAAAAAAGTTTAGCCAAGAAATGTCGTTGAGGAATAATTGCAAAAAGAGAAAGTATGAAGAGGAGAATAGTAGTGATTCAGTTTCCATCCGGTGTTGTCCCTTTAGCAGAGATGGCCGGATTTACCCCATGGATGGGGAAGAACTTTTAAAACAGAATGGGAGGAAGAGTTTGGATTCACTGATAACGGAGGTAAACCTGTGTGTACTATCTGTCATGCTTCGCTCAACCATTACAAAACCAATAACTTGAAACGCCATTACGAAGCTAAACACAAAAACTTTCACACCAACTACCCACCTAAGTCGGAATTACGAAAGAATAAGCTTATTGAGCTAAAATCTTCCCTAAATGCCCAGCAGAACCTGTTGAAAACATTCAGCAAGGAAGCTGACACAACCACTGAAGCTAGTTTCATTATATCATGGAATATAGCCCGGTTCAAACATTCATATTCAGATGGTGAATTCATTAAGAAGAATATATCTGAGGTGGTTGCAGAGTTAGATCCTAAGAACACAAAACTTCAGCAACTAATATCGCAAACTCCAGTTTCACGACATACAGTTGAAAGACGGGTATCTCGGATCAATGTTGATGTCGAAGACAAACTGCAAAATAATTTAAAAAATTCTACTGCATTCAGTTTAGCTTTAGCCAAGTCGACGGATGTGCGAGACAATCCGCAACTGGCTGTGTTTGTTCGTTACGTTTCCAATGATGTTGCTGTAAAAGAAGAGTTGTTGGACTTAATCGCATTAAAAGAAACAACTCGTGGTGTAGATATTAAAAATGCGCTTGACAACATTTTAGTAAATGCTAAAGTTCCGCTAAATAAACTTGTCAGTGTTGCAACAAACGGAGCACCAGCAATGGTAGGAGGCAGTCCCGTAGCACTCCAACTTCGAGCCCCCCCCAAAGTAAGCGCAAGAGCCCCTGCGCACAGGTCATATCACTTTAGAGGTGTAAAATTGAAAAGCTGCATTAAGAAAATACACCACAATTTGTACATAAGTAAACAGGCTAATGTCAGAATAAAGCATGCCGATACCGAAGGTGCAAGTCATAAAAAATTCGGCATCGATGCCAGAGTTCAGTAGGACATTTATGCAGACACTGCGAAACGAAAGCAATGACACTGAAAAACATGAAAAAGTTATAAAAACACAGTATCATTTAAATAGTCTGGAGCGAACCTTTTTGTTCGCAAATGCTGTTATGACATTGTCATAATCAAGAGATCGGGCGCAGTCATTTTCGATTGACAACATGGCTAATGAAGATAGTCTACTGTCTGTCATAGACGTTCTATTAAAAGTTTTGATCAGTTTCAATTTGCTGAAGCTTCTTTCAGCGCTGGCAACAGTCACGGGGCAAGTTAGTAAGATTCGAAGTGCAATGTACACATTCGGATACAATTCAAATAAATGAGTCTTTAGAAGATAGTTCAGAAAGTCTTGAGCCGTATTGAGATTGTGTTTTTTTTTGTAAAATTAAAACAAACCGCTGTAGCTCAGCGCTCATTTCATCAGAATCAATGTCACCGAACTTTTTTTGGAACTCTTTACAGCAAGTAAGAAGAGCATTTTCTTGTTGCACAAGCAAAAGTTTGTCTCGTGTGTACAAAAACGAAAAGGCGGAAGAAACCTTACGTAACAAATTAAAGCGCTCCTTTATTGACATAATAGCCTGGTCTACTAATGGATAGAAAAAGTTGCTTTTAAATTTCAGTTCAGGAGTAGCTCGTTGTTCCTCTTCACCTTGGTAATCAAACAATCTTCTTTTCTTTCCACTTCTTGACGGAGGAAAAGAAGGATCAATATCCAATTCCTGTGCTATTTCAACAGCAGATGTTGCGGCACTGTCATAACCCGTTGTGCGATAGTTTTGCAAAAACTTTTCAGTTGCCTGGATTTCCGTTTCCATTGTATGAAGGGAGACTCCATACGATTGAAGAATCTTGCTTGCTTTATTGACTTGGAATAGGATATCATACCAAATAAACACCGACAAAAGAAAACTCCATTTTGATAAATGAGCTATCAACGATTTTGTTTCTGAGGCAGCTCTTCCATCTTTTCTTTCTATGGAAATGGCTTCCAAGTCTTTCAGTGCCAGCAACACCTCTTTTAAATTGTATCGAAGAGGTTTGATGCATTTAATTCTGCTTTCCCAACGAGTATCAGATTGTGACTTTATGGACAGCTCCACATGTTTCTTCAAAATTTCCCAACGCTGAGCAGAGAAAGAAAACAGCACATACAACCTTGTAAGTACTCCAAAAAATGTCAATGCTTCCGTCGATGAATTAGCACTGTCAACAACAACTAAGTTAAGGGTATGGTTTGCACAGGGCACGTAAACAGCTTTGGGATTGATGTCTAGCATTCTTGCTTGGACCCCAGAATGTTTTCCTTTCATGTTAGCACCATTATCATATGACTGACCTCGACAATCAGACAATTCGAGTTGCAGTTCGGTCGCTTTTTCTAAGAAAGCGTCCAACAAGCCTTTCCCAGTACTGTCACTTATTCTCAAGTAGCCAAAAAATGTTTCTTTAACAACAGCAGCTTCTTCATTACATAGTACATAACGGAGAATGACAGACATTTGTTCATGATGTGACATATCTGGAGTGCAGTCCAAAATTATAGAAAAATATTTTGCCAATTTCAATTGCTGTAAATTTTCTTTTTCAACTTCTGTCGCTAGCAATTCAATTAGTTCATTTTGTATGGTAGGACTCAAATAGTGATCTTTAGTGTTTTTATTCTTGATTCTGTCTTGAAGCTCTTTTAGGATCGGATCTCTTCTTGCCAAAAGCTCAAATATACCCAGAAAATTTCTATTGTGAGGAGATCCTAAGACATCTTCAGATCCTCTAAAAGCAAGATTCCTTTCCGATAGAAACAAGGCAATGTCGATAAGTCTCTCTAAAACATTTCTCCAAAAACGTCTTTCATTGAAAAAAATATTCATCTCGCGTTTGTCGATAGTGGATGAATTTCTTATCCCTTCAGCTAGCAACATCCATTGACTGCAGCATTCTTGGTGGGAAATGCCGTTTTCATGGTCTTTCAGTTTTTTCGAAAAACCCTCCCATGTATTTATACCACTACAAAAGGGGCTTAGTGTTTTTCCAAATAGCTTACAACAAAAGCAAAAAACTTGATCTGATTCCCCAGAATAAACTAGCCACGACCGTGAAACACTTTCACCATTAGGTAACACACGTTTATAATGGTTGGAGGAAAAACGTCGCCTTGGAGTTGTGTTATTATATGGAAAATTCATTATTAGTTGATATGGTCCACGCTTTACTATATCACATCGTTGAGCATCAAAAATACTTTCAGGCCATTTACATGGGTCATCAGGGATAGGGGTAAATTGAGATTCAGTTATTTTTGATATTGAAGGTTGCGTATTGGCAGGTAAATCACAACTTACATTTTCTGGAAATTCACAATCACTTTGATGCTGATCGTTATAGTCTTCTTTTTCTTGTACACTATAGTTTTCTTCATCCCTCTCGGTACTAGTGCCAGGTCTACTCTGCTCAGTAATCTTGAAAAAATCTGTCATCTTGGGCAATTTCGCTACAGCATCTCGAGCAGTGGCTGCTTCTTTTCTCTTTTGAGCACCACTTTTTGAACGTTTCATTCTATACAATGTCAATAAAATACTTTATCTGCACTCTGCAGTGTATATATATTGTCCCGGTATTTATAGCCAAACAGAATTCCAGACCATTCTATGATTGTTGCGTAACAACGGCATTGTTACGTCAATCGAATATTCAAGATTCTACCAGAAAATCAATCGAAATATTCTAGATTCTGCGAGATAAAATGACGTTGCATTCACTTATGATGTCACAAGCCAATTTCTTCCTACAGTTTAAATCGGTTGTAAACAAGTCTGCTGAACTGAAAATAGTCACGTAGCCAAAAAGCAATTTCAGACTAACTTGGGCCCCCAAAGTTGGCCTGGTCCCCCCCCAATTGGGGGGTTTGGGGGGCGGCTGCTACGTCTCTGGTAGGAGGAAATGCAGGTTTAGTTGGACTCTTGAAAAATGATGATAACTTCCCTGATTTTCTTTCTGTTCACTGCATAATTCATCGTGAGCATCTAGCAGCAAGATATTTCAAATATGAATACGTTATGAAAACTGTTCTTGAAATTGTAAATTTTATTCGCAAACATGCCAAGACCCACAGACAATTTAGAAACTTCATTGAAGATTTGAATCTTAAAGATAAGCCTAACGACGTCTCATTTTACTGCAATGTAAGGTGGCTGTCGACGAGCAATGTTTTGAGTAGATTTGTTGAGTTGTTGGAGCCAATTAGTATTTTTCTTAAAGAAAGAAACAAACCTTATCCGCAGCTGGAAGATGATGAGTGGATGCACGATCTCATGTTTCTTACTGACGTAATGCATCATTTACAAACTTTAAACTTGACACTGCAAGGCAAAGACCAACTTGTTTCAGACCTTTCTCAAAAAATTTTCAGTTTTCAAAAAAAACTCAGACTTTTTCAAAGGGATGTACTTTCTAAAAGATTCGATCACTTCCCTAATCTGAGAAAGATAAACATCGAAATAAAAGAGGAGAAAGTGGAAGAATACAAAGGGAAACTTCAAGAACTGTTGGCGGAATTTCAATCTAGGTTTCAAGACTTGCAAATGCTAAAACCTTGTTTTTCTCTTTTTGTAAACCCGTTTGAGGTTGATGTGATCACCGATGGATGTCCGATTCCTAAACCATTTGTATGTGAAGCATCTGTTGTAGAAATGGAACTGTTGGAACTGCAGGAAGATCTCGCTTTGAAAATGGTCCATAAATCTCTGAATACAGTTGAGTTCTGGAAACAAGTCCCAGAAGCAAAATACCCGAACCTAAAGAAAATAGCTATTCAGTTGATTTCTATTTTCAGCACAACATACTGTTGTGAGTCATTTTATTCCGTGATGAAATTTGTAAAGTCAAAGTACCGTTCAGTTTTGACAAAGCAACACTTGAAGGAACTGCTCCGAACTGCTTTAACATCATATCAGCCTAATTTTAAACATCTTGCAGCCCAGGTGGAGACTCACAGTATCCCCAAGCAGCAGTAGCTACACTTCGTTGTAAGTGAACAAATTCGTATTTTTTATTGTGTTTATGTTATGGCTATTTTAAAACTGGATTTTGTTATATGCAGCTCGAGCACGAAGCAGGTCTGGCCACCCCTGGAATATATAGACTTGGTAAAAGGTGGAAAAAGGTAGTTCGCAAAGCAGATTTTATTAAGAAGTAGTATGATACAATTTCGGTAGAGAGTGGCTTTTAGTATCCAAGTTGTTGTTATTACTCCTTGCAATATACCGTTGAACATAATAATACAATATATTTAGCAAATTCAAACGTTTTTGGCGCTACATATGCCCCCGTGAGGATCTATATACAGTTATTCAGAGCATTGAAACTTTCGTTGAACGAAAACATAAAAACACAAAATAACTTGAAAATAGTCATACAGTAATAAAAAACAGTAAAACTTCATTCTGCGGTCTCAGTAATTGTGTGGTTACTGCTAGCAAAGAGCCTGACAATAGAAGCGATTGCCTTTCAGGAGTTAATTGGATTTAAGGTTATATAAATAATTGTTGCAAATGAATTAAAATCACAGTAAAGTTCAGTACGAAATTGTTTGGTTAAATGATTTAATAAATATCTATCAGGTCTTTGTTAGCAGTAACCAGACAATTACTGAGGTCGCAGAATGAAGTTTTACTGTTTTTTATTATGAATATTTTCTAGTTATTTTGTGTTTTTTGCGTTTTCGTTGAACAAAAGTTTTAATGCTCTAAATATTTATATATAGATCCTGACGAGGGCGATATGCAGCGCCAAAAACGTTTGAATTTGCCAAACATATTGTATTGTTATGTTCAACGATATATTACTAGTAGCAACAATAACAACTTGGACACTAAAAGTAACTATGAAATGCTCATGCTACGTATTTTCTTTTGACATAAAATGTTTACCGTTAAAACTAAATTTCGTAAAAAAAATTTGGTAGCGATACTTTCTGAACGTCCCTCGTAATATAGTTTTCATGTGGTCCCTCGGCACGCAGCAAGGAAAACATAAAAAATTGTTAAAGGTTTTCTTTATACTAATTTGCTAAGGTACCGCAGATAGAGAATGTTTTTAAGATGACCTCATTTTAATTTGTCTACTTGTGTACAATTCCTGTTGAAGTAGATGCCCTGAAGAGATCTCATAGATTTAAATACAATTAGTTCAGGCGGCTGCTTTGGTTTTACTAAAAAACAGTTGAGAGAACAGTAACCAAAGCTTGCTAAAAGTGGAAGCTATAGTTCCTGTACCCGTAATCGTAAAAATCTCGCTCTTTTAATCAAAACTGCTATTACTTACAAACAAGGTACGATTCCTCAAAATATTATTTTCTTTTTCAAAAAATTAGGAAAGGAAACAAAGTCAACAGTGATGGTGGCGCCAAAATGATGTTCGTTTTCACAATTACAGAAATAAACTATTTAGTGGTAGGTTTATTTCACCAGAGGGTGCGTCCCTGTCGTATTTTTGATATAAACTCCTTTTGTTGCTTAATCTGCACTGGTTCCAGCACAACAAAACTGCCTTTCCCCAAAAGTCATGGACCTTATCCCAGCGTGCATATAAAGCTATTTTCCAGCAAAAATGTCCCTCTAGGGTCTAATTTTACAAATTGATAAACCTACTGTGGTGTTTTGACTTTTTCTTAACCCTTAGTATACCAAGTATACTCAAACTAGGTTTTTCAAGAAGTAGGAATAAGAATTTGAAGTATAAACTTTACTGAAACGAAAAAAACATTTTAGTCTTTGAAAAAAAAAGATATCTCTTAGAATCTATAACTATGCTAATTTTAGTTATAAGCAATTGTAAAAATTTAATTTTTTTACTCAAGTTTGTTCTACTTTTACCTTCTGTTACAAACACTTTGTGTATCAGTTATATTTCAAATTATATATTCAATTATATTCAAATAGTTTATGTAATATACATATGATTGTTATATAATGAGTGTTATATGTAATTATATGTATTATACAGGGTGGGCCGTAAATAACGCACCAAAGATTTAAAATAAATTGTGATGTGAAATAATGTAAATATCTTTTCTTTGGGTATCTGTTAAATTTAATTTCAATATCAGTTACTATAACTGTTAAATTTAATTTCAATCAAAGTTTTTTAGTTATGATTTGCCTTTTAAAAAAAATTTATATCATTTTTAGGGTATGCACTTAACAATTAAAGAACGAGTTGAATTAGTGTTAATGTCTGGTGCCGATGGCGTTTGTTATTATTATCTGAATTGTTTTATATGCTTTGGTGCGTTATTTATGGCCCAAAACGTTTGTTATTATTATCTGAATTGTTTTATATGCTTTGGTGCGTTATTTATGGCCCAAAACGTTTGTTATTATTATCTGAATTGTTTTATATGCTTTGGTGCGTTATTTATGGTCCACCCTGTATAATCAAATTATACTGTATGTATCAGGTATATTCAAATTATTTATATTCAATTTCAAAAAATTCTGAAAGAAGTAGGTAGAATTGTGAAAACGGTTTAGTTTTCAATTAAAACATTTGTACACACTTTAAAACATTTAAAAAGTGCAGAAATTGATAATAATAAAAGTAGCACAATTGTGACATAGTATACCAAGAGGGATCCTGGTGAGACCCCAAGTCAGTTTTATATTTTTTTAAGTTTGGAAAAATTTCTTCAATGTCCAGTTACAAAAAATTTATCGGAGAGTTATGAACTACACATATGAAAATTAGGAATACATTATCTGTTCAAGTTTAGTAAAATCTAACAAAATGCCATCTTGGGGTCCTTCAAGGACCCCACTTGGTATACTAAGGGTTAAACTTGGAATTTATAACATTAAACTTTGCCTCTAATCCTGCCTTCATACTTGTAAATCTGAATTCATCTTTCTTACAAACAGTCTATCAATTAAAAAGTAAGTTTTTTGATTTATTTCTCTTTCCAACAGCGGAGATGGAATCTAATGCAAAGTTATGTGTTTGTACCAAAGTGCCCCAAATGTCGACGTCTTCACTCATGAATTGAAAGTATTCATATTTAGAAAAAGTACAACGTTTCACTGATCATTGTTGCTTGACCTATCATGCTAAGCATTACGCTAAGAGAGGTGCACCCACTGCATAAGCGATCATGCTCTGTTTGCGAGTCTTGAGTTAGACTGAACCACCACGACAGGTAGACTGCTTGGCTCAGCCACTTGCCTGCCACATAAAGATGAAGCCATCCAGTTGAGTGCCTTGCGCAAGGACACAGTCAGAAAGTTTGCCGGATTGTTCTTCACAATATCCCTTTTTCGCTGAGCGCCAAGCAGGGAAGCTAAAAATACCATTTTCAAAGAGTTTTGGTATGACTCGACTTGGAACCAGCGCCACTAGTAACTGATCATTGATCAATCAAATTCAATTACTCTTAACAAAAACACAATTATCCACAACCAAAACATCACAAAAAACATTATATAAAATGCTTTCATAATGAAAGTAAACCATAGTTGCTTCCCACTGCTGTTTTAACTAAAATCGTGGCAGAGCATTATGAATGTCGCTGAGCTTCGTTGAAGCGTTCAGAAAAATGGGAAAAAGGATGCCTAAAATTAGAAAAACCTTGAAAAATAATTGCTTCTTGCGCTGTCAAAAAATTTCACGGTCTTTTCTACGATGATCATTTTTTGAGGAAATGCAGAAAACAAATTCTTTGATCAAGCATTTTTTGATGTTTCCTTGTACCGTGAAAGGATAAAACATTTGCAAATTGATAACTTAAAGGTTGGCTTTTGTTTGACCAAAAACTGTTTTTTTTCGTCAATAAATGCAAATTTAAAAAATACTATCCTTTGTTATGATTTTGTCGTAACTTCACCAATTCCTTTATGAGACCTCCTCTGAGGAAGGGATCAATTGTGGCAAGCTTCATGCCCAGCAGTTTCGGAGAAGTTAAAGCGAACGCGCTCACGCACGCCGCCTTGTACTAACGAAACTTTCAAGAGAATAAAAGTACTGTTAAACATATTCTTGTCAGCTCTTAGACCTACTTCCTTGTTTCAACATTTAACTGTATTGCTCGACATAAATTTGCTGGTTGTTGAAGTTAACTAAGAAAAGAAATTATTCTAAAGTGTTTTTCCCAATTGCAAAACAACGCAGCCATCACGAAGTTTAAACGAAAGGTTGCTTGAATAGAGTGGCGATAAAAGCGGCGCTTTGTCGCAGTCGACCTGCGCCCAGACAGTCACTCAAAAGTTTGATAAAGTTTCGGCCCTTTAAAACTAAGCTAATTGTCAAACTACTGCTCTCTATCAACCGAAATTTCTTACTATGTTACAACCGTAACTATGTGCGGTATAAGTTGCAGCTATTGTTTATCCATATTTAACTGTATACTGTGGCTCTGTTAAACATTGCTTATTTTTATCTGAGAATTTTGGTAAGGAAAAACTGTATTTTTTACTTACCGTAATTATTACATGTTGATATAAAATCATTGCGTAAGCAATTGACAAAGATTAAAAAGCAAGTTTAGATCGATATCAAAAATATATGAAAGAACCTCACTTTTTTCAAAAGTTTATACCTTTGCGGTAACATACATGATCACTTTTGTGAAAACTTTTTTGATTAGGTGACAATAAATTGCTAGATAGCCGGTTGGCAATGAGATTTCCACCACCTCAACTCTTCAAACAAATTGTCAAACTTTTTTGCGTGCTAATGATTATTTACAGAAGTTGGAAAAAAACTTATACACTGTCTCCCCAACTTACGAATACCCGAGTCGCGCACATTCGGAGATACGAACGTGAGCTGACTGGTGTATATTTATTTTATGTATTTATTCATTGGTTTCAGAACCAAAAGGGTTAAAGATGCAAACAAACTGAAGCTTGTCCACTTCAAATCCTAGCAGCTGAATTCAATAAATTCATTGTATTCCGTGTAGGTGAAAAGCAACCTGGAACGCCATACCTAGATACTAGCAATCGTAAGTTTTCTCATGAAAGACGGATGCCGATAGGATTCAACGCTCAAAAGTTTCCTCTAATGCATAACGGTTGTGTCGGGTTTCTAGAACAAACATCTCTAGATGGATTGAGAGAAGGAAAATGGAAAAGGTGAAAAATTCCTTAGCAGCAAACAATGGTACTAACATTTTGGCGTAATGGGTTTTAACAAGTAGTTTTTTAATGTTGCGGTACGTGCGAAATGAAGGCAATGGGACGGGCGCTTTTTCTCTTGTAGTTGAATTGTTGGCTTATATCCTATGCATTAAAGATAATTTTTCGGCCATGCGATGGTGTTTTGCACTTGCTTCAGGAGAACATTTAACTTTCAAACTCACTTTAAAATTACTGGTAGGCCTACAATGCATTATTATCATAACTACTGCAACCGTGGGCGTTGAGAGGCTGACCTGGGCTCTGTACCAAACTTTGGAATCTGTTGAAGATCTTTTTTTGGACATCAACTTTTTTAAAAATGTTATTTTTGACATTTTGGACCAGCAGGCTTGTTTTTTGACAACTTGAAAATATTTTTTTTCGGAGTACAACTTTATGAAATCGGACTTAGCGCTCTTTTCTTTTTAGAAAGGTGCATATCAGCAAATCGTCGGTCCCTCAATAGTGATCCAGGGCCTATGAAACATTCAGATCTCGAGTTTGTAAGTGTACCCGGTCAACGCTACCAACCGCAACCGAGTAGCGAAAGGCAGGAAAAGTGTGTTTCCAAGAACTTAACACATCACAAATCACACGAGCATTGAACTAACATCCTCATGCCTGCAAGTCATCGCGCAATGGGCCAAGCTGCGGTGCCTACTGCGCTAACTGGATTTTTTTGAAGATGTTGAACTGGAACTTAAGGAAATGTTCTACGGAACGCCAAATTCCCGAAGCATCACTAGTTCGAAGCGGCTTTACAAAGCTTCACTCCGAATTACAGAGTTACCCAAACTCAGCAACTTTCTCTAAAAAAAAGTTCTTCTACTACATGTAAATTTACCGCTATATCTGAAAGTGTTATCATTTTATTTCGAGGGTCTTTTCCAAATATTATCCTCCATTTTGCTGACACCACCGCATAATTCTACAAGCTATCCATTTTGCAGAGTATCCAGGTTAAAAAGTGATCCCCTACCAACGACACCGCTATATTCTTCAGTTTATTCAGAACCCGGTAGCGATAACAATCCTCGACTCGCTTCTCGAAGAAACCCTAGAGATTTGCTTCCAGGCGCCCCAGGTTAGATTTACCTTTTTATTTACTTGGATATCTACTGGCTAGTTTATTTCAGAATTCTAAAATTGGACCAGTAAAGAAAAAATGCTACTCAGTATAAGGCGCAAAGTTTATTTAGCCACAAGTAAAAAATGCTTGAGCGATGTAGGTTACTGTTTCAAAGAGATTAACAGCACATAACGTGATCAAGTCAATGTCATATTCGTTTATTTTGGATGAACCTATGATCATGCGTTAAAGTCTCTTGATGGCCATGTTGTGTCCCAGAAAGAGACACCTCACGATAATTCTTTTGATTGGCTTATACCAACGAACAGCAAATTCATTGGAAGTAACGCCAAGAAATCAACCAAAGTATTAAAAAACTATAACTAAGAAGCGCTAGTGCGGAACAAATGTCTATCAAAGTTAGCCTATTACGTTTGTTTAGAACCAATGTCGCTGTCCAACTATCGAACGGATAACAAAAATATATCAGCGTTATTTGTCTGTGCGACAACGAGCACAGCCCGTTGATAGGCAGAGTTGCGAACTAGAAATTTGCAAAAACGCAACAGCAAAAAGTTTACAAGAAAGCAATTTTTGTGAAAGAATTCCAGAGATTCTAAAATGCTTGGACACGTACAATATTTCGCATTGATCTCCAAAAAAATGCTCTTTGTCCAAAAACTTACATCAAATCTTATTTCTTTACCCCCAATCAAATTCTATACCTTTACCCGCAAAAAAGGTTTTTCACTGAAAACACATCATAAACCATTCGATCTTTGCTATGAACAATAACAAATTCGTTGATTCAGAGCGATCATTCACAAAGGTCCTTGCCCACAATAAAAAAGATGCATGATTTGATCTCAAGAATCTGATAATTTTTCCAAACACATTTTACGAATTAAAATTATCAAGAAATTCAAAATTTGTGTGAAATTTCCAAGGTTGGCAACTCATTAGCAGGCAACAAAAATAATAAATTATATTTTTAGGAACAACCAAGAACGATCCCATACCTCCTGTTCCAGTTCACTCATCTTCTTCTTCGAATTAAAATTAATCATGCATCATATAAAATCGTTCACTGGTGGATCAGTTGGCGAAATCATTAGACTTTACAGTGCAATTACCCTTTAAATTTTTTTTTGTGCGAAATGTGAATCTTTTCATTAAAGTCTATTTTTACTACAGATCATTGCTTGTTTCTGCAAGATCGCTGATAAGAGTAGATTCATGCCCGTTACCTTTTTGTTGTGCTACGCTTAGACTTGAGCAAGTGGGTCCAAGTGTTGCATTACAGAAAGTTGTTAACACGAGAACAACTCGAGTTTACTACGGCAGAGTTTGGCAAAATTGTCGTTTTGTCGAAGTTTGTCTAGCTTAAATTGAAATTATTCCAGAAATATAACTTGGGAGATCAAGAAAAACGGTATTGTCGACGGGAATGTCATTCATGTCAAATTTTTCCACTAAAGTAGCTTACTTGATACCGCAAACTGTATATACTTAGGCCTTACGCCTTACGCATAGCACATATTGCACTAGGACACGATGAAAATCTTTATTACAAAAAGAAAAAAATGCTAAGCACATTGCAAAAGAAAAAAAATGATTCAAGGTAAAAGATTTCATACAAAAAATAATTCATTTCTATACACAGCTAGGTCTAATCAATATAAAGGACGATGCTTGGGCAAAAAATATCCAATATAACAAAAAAATTAATGTACACTAACTTACACTAACGTATAGCTTCGGGAAACACATCTGAAGCATTTGTGCCAGTTCAATTGTCTACCTTTTTGTTTTGGTGCCAGGAAGCTTTTAGTGATCGTCTTCAATGCGTAAAAATGATCTTAAAAGATGATTTGGCTTCGTCTAATGCTGTTTACAAATATACTTCAGCTGACTTTGAAACTACGACAGTTAACCAAACATTTCTTCCGATGCATAATTCATGTAAAGAAATCCATCTTCATCAACATAAGAAGAGTAAATTTCAGCCATTGTTAAAGTAAGAGTGGGCATATTTCTACCTGCTACAGTCACAAACAAAGCTTGAGTTGAATGGACATGCAAACGACTCCTAAAATTTAGAAGTGAGTCAGATGTTAAAATTTGCATAACCAATGCTATGAAGTTTACGTAATACAAAACAAGAAGAATTACAAAAGTAGGCTATAAAATAAATGGCCTTTTGCACCCATTTATGCTAATGTCGTCTCTATTATCTCTCTATATTTACCACTGGGTCCACATTCACAACTTTAAACAAAACCATCTAGCGCGAAAAAGCGTTCAGTACAATAATCCTTCACCGTGTACGCAAACATGATTTCAATTGTTAATTTGTCGTAATACTTTTTACTTTGCTAGAAATTCTTGATCGCTAATACCATGATTTACAACATAAAAGGGTTGTGAAATTTGTTAACGACAGAATTGCTTGTCTTAATCAGATGTTATGTGCACATCATTGTCATTATTTAACAAAAAAAGGTACATGACTAATTTCAATAGTGCAAAAGCTAAAATTTGGATTCATGTTAAAAAACTACAATCATTCAAGTTTACAATTTTCTCTCCAAAACTGAATACAGTTATGTTCTTTTTGCTTTAATGGTGTTTGCAATTGCAAAGTATGATTGGTAGCATCGTCAAACAGACCTACATCATAACTCAGGCACCAAACGTTATATCTCCATCTTTATGCGACAGATAGGTAGTGGGCAGCAGAGGCTAATACCTGTCGTGGTGGCCTAGTATCAGGGAAGACTAGCAAACAGAGAACTAGACCATGTGCCAAAGCATATTTCGTATATAACTCAGAGAATTAACGCGGGGACAAACGATCTTTTGGTAACCATGATTCTTGGGTGATTTGTATTTGAGAAAAGCACTTTATACTACACATAAGACAAATTTTCCTCGTTGGCTTGCAGGGGTTATATCAGAAATCACCGCTCAATTCCGGCAGCTTCTAAATTGTTTCACCTAAATCATTTCAATCACATCATATAATTCAATAAATTAAATTTCAATAGGTAAGGAATTTCAAAGTATTGCCAATAGCTATCTGAAAAGAATGGCGTTTGTGTTTAAAAACCTTGTTTAGAGTTAATGTCAACGGTATTTTTTTAGGGAGATAAAACCTTCGATTAGCATAAACAAACTTCAAAAACGGTGTAACAGAAAAAAATGCAAACAGTAGACCAGCAGCTCATGACTATTGTATATTCCGCGACCGAGCAAATACAATAAAACACGGTTAGCGTTATTCAATACACAGCCACAAACAGAAATGATTCTACGGTCGGTGCGTTGTTATTTGATGCTAAAGTAGATTAAATTAGGTTACGAAAAAACCTGATGGATCAAACAACATCACGTTTTTGCCTATTAAAACACATATAAGGGCAAAAACAAGATTTTGTCTATAGAGAAGGAAATCGTTAAATTCATGTAACGATAAATTGTTGGGGTCTATTTAGGTTACAAAAAAAAAAGTCATTTAGAGCAGAGCCAGTAGCACATAGATTGGCAGAGATACGGCCGATTTTTTTTCTGAAATTCTGGATTTTGCCAATAGTAGCTACAAATATATGAAGACGTTTTCATAAAAAACGCATATTTTCTTGTTTTCTGGCAAGGCTCCTATACATGTAATGTTATGATTTTGACCTATATTGTATTTAGAGTCTCTATTTAGAAATCGATATCGAAGAGAAAGGCTCGGTCTATTTAGTTCCTCGTTGATTTTACCTACAAAAACAAACGATTACTTACCGAACGACCGTTAAAAACTGACCCAAGCTCATTTCTTGGGGCACTAAAAATTTAGTTTTATCCAAATAGGAAAGATAGTTTTCTTTATAGTATCGCTCTAAAATGATCTGAAAATAAGTGTGGCACAAAGTTAGTCTTCATATAAGACGGAGGATGATGGGGCGATTGATCTTGGCAAAGTCTTTAAAGATTTGAATTGTAAACCAACATTGGGACAATGTACGCAAATTAAATTGGATAACGTAGTTTTTTGTTTTTACCCTTCCCAAGCAAACTTAAAACAACAGGCATCTCCATAAGATTTTTCAACTCGTCAGTTCATTTAAATGTCTACGCAAAAAGTTTCAGGGAAAAAGCGTAGAACGTCTTCAGTGGTTGAATCTACTGATAAGTAAAACAACGATAGGGGAAATAGGCTTACTTTCAGCCCAGTAGCTGCAATTATGCAAGTTTAGTTTCAAGAGACCGGCGCAATGGTGGAGTCGAAAGGTCGTTCACTTCGCAGTCGGTAGACCAAGGTTCCATTCCTGTGCCAAGTCATACCAAAAACTTAGCAAACGATATTCAGTTTCTCTGCTTGACATTCAGCACCAAGTACAGTAGATAGTGTGAAGAAAAAGCTGACAATGTTTCTTGTAGTGCCCTTGAGTAAGACACCTATCAAGGATACATGCATTTTTAGGGGAAAGACAGGAAATGGATCAAGTAATCTACTCGTTTAGGCGGCTTAGTCGGACGAAAGATTTGCAAATAGAGCATGAGCTCACTCGCATGACTGACGAGCGTAAAAAATCAAGCTGGAATACATGAAGCAAAATTACTTACTGGTATTTTCGTAGGATGTTGCGCTCTAATGTGGTCGACCTCCATTTTTCTGTGAACTGAAATGTTGTAAACCTTAGTTTGTAAATTTGAGAGTAATATTTGAACCCATTTTAGCTCAAATCGTAGTAGAAAATGAAGAAAAGCAAGATGATTTTTGGAAGCACCATATGGGAAATAATAAAATAATAGAACAGCAATCCAACCCTTTGAGTACTTTTTAAGAGATGTTACGTAAGCTTTAGGCAACATTTTACTGAAGTTATGAAACCATCCATTACTGACAGCAAACACATTAAACAAGCATGAACACATAACAAAGATCACATGAACATGGTTTAAATTGCGATGAAATAAATCACATGCTTTCAACCTACTGCTTAACACTGTAATACAGCATGTCTGGCCCACACAGC
Organism: Trididemnum clinides; assembly: GCA_963675345.1. Classification (NCBI taxonomy): domain Eukaryota; kingdom Metazoa; phylum Chordata; class Ascidiacea; order Aplousobranchia; family Didemnidae; genus Trididemnum; species Trididemnum clinides. Next base: position 15,300,410 of record OY776286.1, read on the forward strand.
AAATAACAACACATATGCCTTTCCACTTTCCACACTACAACGCGTTTGCCAATATCAAGATACTTCTCCAAACAAGCCGATAAGCCTATGTTGACGGTCTTAAACACAAAAAGTTTAAGCGTTTATTTTGATATTTATTCACAGTTTTGAAAATAACTTGTTTAATTAATCTGGGCTTGCACGTCTATTAATTTGCCGCTAACAAATAAAAAACGAGAGTATAAAAAATAATTGGCTGGCTGCCAATAGGAAGTTTAATGTTTTTAAGAAAAGGAAATAAAACAAATGTGTTTGTGGCATCAACTATTTTGCAGCTGCATTTCAAACAAATCAATGATTAAACCTCGTTAATTATTATCGTAAAAAGAAGGAAGTAAAATGCAACAAACACTATTACCAACTAAAAGTACGAGCAAGCCTTGTTTGGGCGATGAACTAGAATAGTGTGCAGTTAATACAATTGGGGGGAAATGGAATGGTATTGGTACATGCATATGACTTTCGAATAGTTTGCAAAAACAATAGGCGCGCTGAAGAAAACAAAAGAGCATTATGTCACTCTCATTTCCGGTCATTTTTCGATTTGAAAAACGTTGATTGACGAAAAAGCTACAATGAAAACGCTTGAACTAGTTTTGCCTAACTGTTGCGACTAATTATTAAAAGCACTAATCGCACTATATAACGGCAGTGCGATTTTACAACTTTTCTGTACTTTTAAAAAAGATCAGCGAACCACACAAGTTCTACCAGTGGTGCCTGAAGGCAGAGAAGCACTAAAATCGATCAAGCAAAGCAGGTTATCTGATGGCTGCATTACAGCACAATAGAATTTTAAACTTATCACAAAAATTATGAATTGATTAATGCTTTGCATATCCACTCGATGAAAAAATTTGAAAAAGCCATTAAGCCGCAGCTTCAAGGTCTTAATAAACTCAGCCACTTGTTTCCTTCGTAACCATGGCTTCAATACCATACCAGAGAGTATTTACTGACTACGTTTTGATTTCAATAAGTTTTCACAAACATTTAGCTTGATTAAAAGTTGTTTTTGATCATGCCTGATGCAAGGAAAAAGACAATATGTGCGGCGCAGAAAAAAGCGACATGGCTAACAACAATTTTATTATACTTACAAAAAGGTCGTCTTTCTTTATAAGATTTCCGTTTTTCTATGACTGCCATCTCATCAGACTTTTATTAGGCCAACTAAATCTTGAGTACATACAGTACGGTCTGCAACTCACTGTTCTATTTTTTATTTCTTTGATTTGACCTCGTCATTATGTCCTGCAAGTTCTCACGAGCGTTCCCATTAAGTTTGTGTCGCTTACTGGCAGAGCTACGTGATAGATTTCGAAGCAATGACGCATGACTAAAAGCGCCAACTAGCTCTCTTGTTTGTTTCTTTATTATCTTTCACATACACTCTCAGCCTTCAAGCCAAATTGCATGTAAGCAAACTTAGTTAATCAAATGAAACGAAAGAATAGAGCTTTCTCGACCTGAGTTCAGCCGCTTGTCAGCTCACAGGCCTTCCAATAATAAAAGACTTCAAATTGACATTTGTAGATCTCTTACCGGCACATGTTTTGTTCACTGTTGAATAATTTGACCCAACTTCAAATCGGCAATAGGCCAAAAAAATTACCAAACCTGTGAATAACAAGTGCCCGAATCTTAGTATCTGCGACGTTATTTTGAATTACGTAAGCCACCACTACCAATGTTTGAATCTTTTTCTAATACGTAGGGTTTGCTTAGACTTACATTACCTCCCTACCGCTTCAAGTTTCCGGAATATGTTCCAGCTTTACCTTCCGTATACCGAAATGTCCTGGAATATTTGATCTGTGCGACAACTAAGAACGTTTTTTTCAAATATTAGTTATGAACGAAATGCAAGAGATAGCTAAAAGAAAATCATAAATTTTCTAAAGATTTGTTGGAGAAATTCAAACTACCGGCATCACGCTGCAAAAATATGGTGGCAAACAGCTTTGAATAAAGTTTTAAGAAGCGGATTCACTGCACTCTTCCAGGTAATTAGCGACAACCGAAGACAAACTTTACTGGAACCAATGTGCACAGGCTCTGCCTACCTGATCCGATCCCAAACCACCACAAGTGCTGAACAACATCAAAACGATTCTTCGCCAAAATGGCTACCTAAACTCTGTTATTCAGACAAGTATGTCTAAATTTATCCCCAAATTCAGAGTCCCCAAGAAAGAAGTCCTCAAAAATACTCATTAGGATCGTTCAGATTTTAAAAAAATTTTAAGTTCTATAAGGTCGCAGTTTTTCCCATTACTTGGACAGAAAAAACGATATAAGCAAAGACAAAAATTAGAAATTTGTTCTTTTCCAACCTGCACAACACCCTTAAAATTTCTCGTTAAAATTTTGCAAAAGCAGGATTTTCCCTTTGTGCTAAAACGCTATTTTCGTTAAATTTTGGCACTTTAGCGCCAAATGCTCCTTCTTCGAAACTACTATTCGCTAACGACACCTACCTAATGCTGTCCAACAAAAGCCTAAGGCCAAGTGAAAAACTGTTAATGCGAATTCGGCCGAACTGATCATTGGCTTTGATTAAACGAATTAATCTTGAGCCATTCAAAAGCAAACTTCATCCTAATTAATAAAGTTACAAAATGCGCAATTGAAGCAGATTTTAAGTTGTCATTGATCACTGCGCCATCAATCAAGACCAACACATTAAATATCTTGGCGTAATCTTTGACGAAAAGCTAAACTGGTCAAACCATTCAATGCAACTTGCTAGATGTAATGAAATTTAATTCCTGTTGGGTAATTATCTCAAGGAGAAAACCCTCTGCATGCTTTTCGATAGCCTAGGTCATTTGCAATATTGCATCTATGCGGGGAAGTGCCGCGGATACATACTTGCATGAATTTATGGTCAGACAAAATTATATCACATGAACAATAACCCGAAGCAAAAACATAGCACGTCACAGAAAAATATAAAAAAATTATTTTTTAAAAGTCAGTGGAAATTTACTCTCAAAAAATGGCAAAATCACAACTCATTAAAATTCATGAAATCCATGATTACAACACCAGACAACTACATAATTCTCTGTTTTCGACCAAGAGTCTCTAAAACAATGTCCCCAAATCGAACAATCATTCGCCGCTCTAAATAAATGAAGAATTTAAAAACATGCTATGAGTTTCCTTCAGAAAACATTTAAAAAAATGGTTAATAGACAAATACTAAAAAGTTTAGGCTTCCTTCTTCCAGTTGAAACCTTGGTTGAAATATTTTTTTTTCTATTTTTTGTGTTGTTTTGCAGCTACACTATTTATCTTACTTATAAACGCATGACACTTGCTTGGGTACAGGGTGTCACGTGCGTACCGATCGATTGCGGCCAGGCATATGACCGCTGTTGTAGCGGTTGCCTGCACGGTTATGGTCGATTAGCATATCCATAGGTTTCTTGTTCGTGCAAGCTCACTTTCGTCTTCTCGTACATATATTTAAGCATCACGGTCACATGCACTTGCACCGATTTTATGCATCATTAGGAAAGAAGTTTGACTAAAAAACCTACGGGTTTATCGTTACATCTTGGCCTATGCCCTACATGCTCACTTTCACTTCTTTGTTGTACTGTCATATTAAATACTCTGCGTTTCTAACAATCAATCAATCGATCAATCAATCAATTTGTGTTGATATTCTCGAAATAACAATAGCTCCAGTTAAGTAAGGGCATCGGTATACATTATTGAAATCAGCAATGACATTTCAGTATAGCTGAAAAAGCGAAAAATGTTAAGGTTTTTACATTCAGTAGGTATACTATGTAATCTGTTTTGAGACATAAAGAATTTCATAACGTGACAAATAAATTAATTTGAAATTGAATACTCATAATTTAGCAATAACCAATAATACTGCATACAGTTTTAATTTACACATTATTTCTGTAAATTCTGCTCCTGCATGTTTCTATTTATGTTGGTGTGATGCTGAAAGCAGATCTCTCTTTAATAGGAGATTTCCTGACATTTGCCAACTAGCAACTAATGCTGTCTATACTTGGTAAATTGATTAGGCTTACGTCAATTAACATTTGTGAGATAGAAACATAAAAATTAGAAGTTCATGCGGTCTGGCCTCTCCTGTTTGCTCCCTATAGCTACGAGACAGATTTTTTTATTACAAATAACAATTTGGAAAACATCAACGTCATCGTGCAAAAAGCAAGATCATTTGTTTAATTTTTCTTCACAGCTTGCGAAATACGAGTACATTCTTCCGAATTATCATTTGAAATAACTGAACAATCAATGCGCAATTTTACATTTTTTCAGCAGCATTGTTCACAATCTTAGTAGTTTTGATAATGTGTTGACTTTTTGAAACACTTCGAAGTTCGGCCAGAGTGACGGTGGTGCAATGAGCCAGTCATAACTCAGATCAAGAGCGTAAAAATATAAACCGCAATTCTGGACCAACAAAATAGGTCAGTTTTTTTTCCTAATCCAATGGCTTGTTTGAAACTGGCATTCCAGCAAGAAAATTCTCCGATCGAGCAATTTCGAAAAGTTTAAGAGCGATTTTATGTTTCTCTCCGTCTACCACGGTTGAGTGGTCAGTGAACAGATATTAAACATCACCTGTGCTTTGCAAGCTTCTTGAAATCAATACTAAGCGCTTGCGCATGACACTCTTTGTATTTGCACATGTCTTCCAGAAAAAGAAGATCATTTACTGTGGCATCTGTGCCAATGCTCGAACATAGAGCAATACCCAAAATACAGGGTGACGCACGAGTGTATTAACAGTAAAGTAAAAGACGCTACTCCTAAGTGGAAGGACATAGAAATTTATTTTGAGAATTTTAATATCTATAAATGGGTAAACTTACATTTATTTAGCGCATGTCTTCAAAAGTCAAAAGTCAGTGTACCCTGCGGCATGACCTAAAAAAATGACGAAGTGAATGCAAAATTCATCAGACAATCAAAGGTAGGCAGGTAGTTTGCAGCGACCTCTGCTTGGTAAACTGGCGTGTAAGTCACCGAGCTGATTCATATGCAAACCTAGCTAGTAGAAATGATTCTTGCAACCGATTGAAGACCCGCAGCTGTCTCTGCAAAGCACAGGCAGCTAACTTAGATAGAAGAATAACCAATACATCAGATTTAGTAAGCACTTTAGTGTTGATACACTCGTGCGCCGCCTTGTATATCTATTTGTTTTAATTGTTGAAGAAATTCCCCAAAGTATGCTATTTGGTCGAACTACAAGTACATTCTTCGGCAATACAGCACTTGGCTCACTCATTTTGCCGGCCCAGTTTTGCAGGCTTATTCCCTTTTGAATTATCACAAAAAACCAAAATAGAATTTTCGGCCCACTCTTTGTAATGATCACGGATCAAAAATGACATTCTGTGCTCTTTATCACGAGACAAGATATCTTTAATATCCTGAACACCTTCGCTGCTTTTTGCTGTAACCATGAGTTTGACTTAGTGTTAAGTGCTGTGATGTCCTGAAGTTTATCAATATCCTTCTAAATTGCTTAAGTTTTTTAAAATGAATGTTTTCCACACCTATCCTTTCCACTCGAAATATTTTTTTATATTCCACTACTTAAACAATCAACTCATATATGGTGTCGAATAAAATAGCTTTCTACCAATTAATCCTTCCGATAGCTCGGCTGCTCCTCTTTATAACCGCTGTTGCTTGTAGTGGTATAAAAGCGACCTGGTTACTAGATCCTTTATAATTATTTCACATTTCAAGTACACCAAAGTTGCTTTCTGCTTGTGCTTTACCGGTTACATGCTGTAATTTTTACTCAGCTAGCAGCTTGTCATCTACATAACTAGGAGAAATAAACATCGCTACGCAAAGCGCTTTATAACTTTCTCCCAGTCAGTCTACGAATAGCTTACTATCCGGTGAATAGCCACGTACTTTATTGAATTTTACGTAAATTCATTTATTACAGTTTGGAATACTTTCAATTGATTAGAGATTCAATTTCTGTATGTTGTAGAACGTGATTAAGTTTCGTGGATCATTTATTAAATTTCGTGGTGGATGTAATACAACGTAGTCACTGTAGTTGCATATAGAGGCACCAAAAGTTTTTAGTTCATATTCAGAAACTGATTCACTGCAAGGTCCTTGAGAAATGTGAGAGCTTTCTTTACAGCTTGATCTTTCAGAGTGTGAAGCAGAAACTAAAGGTGGTGCCACAATTTTAATTTCTATATGGTGTGTGTTCACGTTCAAGATGCACCTGCTTCTTCCTGGTTGCTTGTTGGAATACATTGTCTTAACCAATCGTTGTAGCATTTCTTTCTTTTGGCTGATCAATATAAAATTTATATCTTCTTGTTTTGCTTCTGACCTGTGTAAACGATTGTTTTGTATTGTTTCAATTGCATCACTGCTCCTATATCCCAGAAATTGTTCAAACTACCATGAAACAATATCCTGTTATTTTATGAGGAAGCAGTATCGGCCACTTGTGTTTTAAGTTTACGAATGATTGTCCAACTGGACCACATATTCTTCAGCCGATGTTGGGCATTCCCTTTTACAATTGTTTTAACACCTGCTTTTGCCCAAATAAACAAAGCTTCATTTGCTGTAGCACGAATATAACTATTTAAGGTGGTATTTTTTGGCTTACTTCTCTCACTTATAGCTGAAACCTAAAAACGTGACCAAGCGTTGTAAATTTATTGTAAAGTATAATTTCCATTAATTTTTTCACTAAAAAGTAGTTGCTGGTGTTAGTTGATTTGGTTTAAATTCTTTTTCTTGTAATTCACTGGTATCATAATTTGCCATATTGCAGACAAAGTGTCCTTAATTGATTGTTACCAATGAAATAACACAACTTCTAAAAGCACGAAATCATGATTATCTGTTATATCTTCAAAAATCTCAAAGAAACTAAGAAAAACTGCTTTTTCCTGTCAACGACTGCAAGCTCTAGCGCTTAGCACAACTCACAAAACTTGATCATATCATTTGGTAAGTGTTATAAAAACGATAATATGAGTTGACACTTCTTGCCGAAGCGACTACAACAAGAAATAGATTATATTGGAAAATGTATATAACAAGCAGATACAAATCATCCACACGGGAGATCTTTGTCACTACCTAGCGTTGCAATATTATATACACTCCATCTCTGCACACCAAAACACCGAACTTTACAACGGATCTGTAAAATGGGCTAAGGTGGTGGACAATGCTTGCGTCAACATAAATAGTGACACATGCATTGACGCAATACTAGCTTGAAGCACGTTGTGCTAGTTGAAAACGAGCGAATTTCAAATTTTTTTTACAGATATCATTTTTTCTGTCCAAGAAATGGGAAAAATTGCGACCTCATAGAATTTGCAATTATTTTCAAAATTTTTGGCACAAAGAAATATAAAATAAGTACCTTTAAGAAAACGCAAAATTACTACTTTTCCTGACTGTTATTCGGAAATTGGACAGCATTTACATGTACTTATAAATCAGTACTACGTATCCGCCTACAAAAACATTCAATTTTGATATGGAAATTGCTAGATCGTTCTTTCATCTAGTCACCCTCGAAGCAATTTTTATCAAAAACAAACAACCCGAATTATGTCGCCAAAAAGAATTTATCTACGTACTACAATTGATCCTCTAGCAGCTTTGATTTGCGACGACGGTAAAACCCAACTATTTCGATAATCCGGTCGACGATAAATAGCAACGCTTTCTTTTCTGCTCTGTTCCGACAATACGTCTTAGCAAAAAACTGACAAAAACTTTCAGGTTTTCATTCATTACTTGCGAGTGCAATAAATCCGTCCCCCTAAAGCTTAATTCAAAGCTGTTTTGAAATTTTGCACCACTAAATAACTGTTCAAATACGTTGTTGCAGTCTAGTCGTCACAAAACATATGCAATGCGCTTTCTTGCAAGATCGGCCCAAGGTAGACATCATGTATTAGCTTTTAGATATTCCTATGTAGTTTTGTAAATATAGTGCAATATTTAATTTACTTACAATAGCATTCGTCAAATATTCGCTCATTGAATGTTCGGCAGAGTCATGGTAATGAAAATACCGTTATAATCTATACCACTATTTGAAAGTACCGCGTACTTGTTTCAGCACATTGCTCTATCTAATTATAACTATGTACCAAAATTGTTTGTTTATTTGCTTTCATTTTTATCAATGTTATAAAAAAACAACTTCAGTTTTGATTTAGAACAGCAGCAAGACCACAAAACAACGAAAATTAATCGCAGCGTATTTGTTAAGCGTTAGTTTTTAACCCCACTTCAACAGCGATTCATTTGGACTAATGGCATGAATTCCTACTTGTTGATAGTAACACCAAAGCTATGATATGCCACTGTAAACAGAGCTGAGTTGTAAATTGAAATGAAATATATAATGCAGATTTTTGGCGTTTTTTAACTGCAGTAGTACAATTTTGTGCCGGGACGTTTTGTAATCATGCCGGAATCAATTGTGGTCAGTATTGTTATTTATACTCTAGCAAGCCTTTTTTGAATAGCGACAAGTATAACATCGGATTTGATTTTTGTATCAATTTATTCATTTTCGAAATTGTGAAACCCCATCGTCAAGCTCGCAGCATTTAAAACATAACGTTGAATTATAAAACAGATTAGCGCCCAAACATTATCAATAGATTTTTGACAGTAGTGTCAACGTCAGTAACGTAGTTTGAAAAACAAGGCTTCGATTCTTAGTTCAGTCATATCACGGTACCAATCATATTTTGAAAGAGCATTCAAAGACTGTTGTTTTGCTTTTAGTGGTCGAAGTAGTATTACAAAAAATTATTAGAGATAATCAAACTATGCAAATAATTTGATTTGTTTTATACGTAATGGTTATAGAAAGTACATCTGCAGTGCGCTTCTAAGTTAGCCTTGCCTTGCTAATCATATTAATGGCAGTTGTTTGTTTTATCAATTTGTGATGTCATAATTCTGATAACTTTACTAAATTTAGTAGTGCGGTGGTTAGTATCAATGCAGTATCTGTTTAGCCTAGCCTTAAGTGACCATTTATTTGACTGATGATGCTTTTAGTGTAAAAGCGAAACGTTTTAATGAAATGTTTACCACCATTTTGGTTTTATCTTTTTTACTAAGTAATACGCTCTCTTTTAACAATCTATAGTGGAACTCGCTCATAACGGTACTTCAAGGATATTAAAAAGATTTTTGGTTATAAACAAACTGACGTTATATATATCTTCGGAAATCTTTGACGTGCATTACCTTGAGATCTTGCTGCGAAAGATCTAGAAAAGTAAACAAAAAACAATTCTGCCTCAGGAGTTTTGTTGGATTAAAAGATAATAACCGTTCACGGCAGAGATGATGGTCCAGATTTAGAGCAACGTTATAAAGCCAAGAGGATAAAAAAGTAGAAGTGACTTTACAGACGAGTCCATCATTGACAAAGTTCAATATATGCAAAAGCTGTATTTTTTGCTTGAACTGAGCAAAGTGTGACGTTATAGAGAAGTTCTACTACTATTAGAAAACTATTATTATCTAAAAAGCACCACAACACTCCAAACACTGCATGAAGTTATCTACAAGTTTTTGTACATGTTGTTGTAAAGCCAAAGGTCTTGTTTTGCCAAATCAAAAAGTTTTAACCCTATTTTAATTGATTGCTTATTTTTCTTTCATTTATTTTTTGTATCTCAAAAACAGTCGGTCGATTCTCTGAACTTTTCTACTGACAGTTTAACAAATCTAGACGCAGTGTTGGGAATGAGTCGCCTGAGTTCGACTCTCGAGTCGAGTCACGAGTCATTGATGTCGAGTCCAGTCATACCGTCTAAACGACTCGAGTCAAGTCGAGTTTTCTTTTACCTTGACTCGAGTCTTTCCAACAGGAGGTATTGTCTTCAAGTGCCTTTTTTAAAAATAACTGTGCATAACCCACAAGGTTTAAACGAGCAACTTATTTGTCGCAGCCAACGTCGTATCATACTTAGTTATCCATTACCGACAACGAACTTGAGTTTTAAACATGATTATCGGATAGTGCGTTATACTAAGCTATTACCTCGTAAGTTCTCGTGAAACACTACTGCCAAACAGAAAACTAATTGTTTATTTTCATTTTACCAGTAGACATACGAAAAATAGAAAAGAAAAACCTGTTGTCAACATTTTGCTGCACTGCGGTGCAGCAAGTGTTAGCAAAAATGAAAAATAAATCATTCTTGCCAAGTTTCACAAGTTTTAAATTGAAATCGAATAGAATCGAAATCAGAGCTGTCTAATGTAAAATTCAATGATGTTAGAAACATCATATTTCTGAAGCTTTTGGTCTGTGACTACTGTTCAGAGAGAAAGCAATTTTGAAGCAATGCTGTGATTTTGCAAAAGGCTTTGATTTTCTTCCAAGGTAGCTATTCCAAACACCATTCACTTATGCAATTTCTTAGCAAGGATTTGCCCTAAATAACAGGCTACTAGAAAGCTAGACATAGACAAAACGCTTCGGAAAAATGCTACTTCAAGCAATCTTTAAATCAGGGATGTGAAAGCGGAAGCGGTCCTTTTTCTGTGGAAGCGGCCCTAAGGCGCGAAAATTCTACCGCTTCCGCTTCCACATATATTATTTGACTTGAAGAGTAACTTGGCGAAAAAGTTTTGTCCGTTTCCCAATGTGGATTAAACGGTGAAGTTGCACTATAAGTCTGAATGAACATGCGATATCAGTAGCGCGAGAGAACAAGAAAAACTAGCATCACATTTTATATCGATTACGGGTAAGAAAAAGGTAGTTTGGACAATGAAACGTAGCCAATCAAATGATGATTTGATTAAAGTTAACTAACCTTGGTTAGGGGGTGGAAAATGTTGAAAAGCAAATTACTCATGACGAAAACATTTTCATCATTCTACATCAGTGCTCTTCAATAGGGGTTCCACAAAACATGCAGTTGTGTTCCGTGAGGAGACCGCGAAGGCTCTTCGTTTATTAATAGTATTTATTTCTTATTTCAGTATATTGATTTCTTATATGTAGTGGTGTTCCGTGTATATAAATAGTTAGTAATGGAATCTTGTGACAGCAAGTTGCAGATTGTGACGTAATTCTGTTTACAACTTTAAGAACGTCTGAATTTGCTAACTCCCTTTGCTAGGTAATAGTTCGTCTGTAATTTTAATTTTGCTGTTGTTGTTGTCACTCGCTCCTTCCGAGGGATGGGTTGATGGCGGAAGACCATGAGGCCCCAGAAGCCGGGCAACTGTCCATGGCCTGGACCAGAGGTCGTAGAGACAGAAAATTGCCAAAGAGCGAGCAATGCAAAGAGTCCATAGCTGGGCAGTGCAGAATAAGATGAGAGGTGTCCTGGGACGGGTGTCCGCAAGCGCTGCACGAAAGATTTTCGATTTGACCAATTCTAGGGAGATAGGGGCTTAGCAGAAGACTGTGTCTGTTGCAGCGAAGACGAGAAAGGATGCAGCGAGCATGACGCAGAAGCACAAGTTCCTCGGTGGAAATCTAGGGAACTAGTGTGTCGAAGAATTTAGATGAGACAGTAAGCCTCCAGTCCTAGAAAAGAAAAGAGTGGATACCAAAGATAAAAGAAGAGAGACTACAAGGGATTGCTGAGGGAACAAGTATCGCTCTCCGTCTGGCCAGCTCATCAACCGAGTCGTTGCCCGGGAGAAACCAATGCCCGGGGACCCATTGTAGCCTGATAGAACAGAAGGAAAGATAAAACAGTTCCAGCCAGAGATTAAGATAAAAGGAAAGATGGAGGAAAGGACAGGGTGGCGAGGAGAGAGCGAGAATCAGACAAGAGGAGAAGAGAAGTGGCAGATTTGTTGGTGTTACCGAGACCAGTGAAGAGCGTGCAGAATGGCGCAGGGTTCAGCGGTAAAACTTGAGCAAACTGGGCCTGCTGAAAAAAAAGCGTGACCTCAGTGCCACAGAGAGAGCAGTTGGCAAGTACGCCAGAGCCGTCTTTGCCAAAACGAAAAGAAACAGAGCCATCTCTCCAGAGCATCAGATCGTAAGGAGGGCATTTAGTGTCAGAGAAGTAAAGAAAACAGTAGCAAAGGAAAGAAAAAGAGACAAGTATTCCTCTGCAGAAGGACAGTGACAGTCAAAGCAAAAAGCAAAATCATCCCAACAAGCTTTCTGAAAAATCAAGGAAGGGGGATATTCGATGGGGCGAAAGATCGAAGAAAGAGGGACGGTTAGTAGAATTGGTAGGTGATCAGAACCCAGGTTTTTGTTTTGTTTGTTTTATTTGCCATATTTATCCTCCATTCACGAGAAAGCGAATTGTATCGCTATACTTTGGACGGGAAGTCCGCACTCGCTTGGGAGTTGCCTTTTTCGAGGTTTATGGGCCACCTGTTTTCCACATAAAGGTGGGGCGTCCCGTTAAGTGCCTTGCCCAAGGACACAACAAGCGAACTTGCCGGCTTGTTCTCCACAACCTTCCCTAAATGCCGAGCGCCAAGCAGGGAAGCTGCGGATGCCATTTTTTTAAAGTCTTTTGGTATGACTCGACAAGGGGAATGAACCCCAGGTCTACCGACTGCGAAGCGGACGCTCTAACCCCTACGCCATCGCGTCGGTTCTGAAGCACCTCCCAGGAGCAAGATAGGGCGAGAGAGAAAAGAGCAAAGGAGATGTCAGGGTAGGAGCGATGAACAAGAGTAAGTATTTCAGAGTCATTGAGGGGAAGGAGGTCAGAGGGGATAACTCAATCGAACGCTTTCTCCCCACAGGGCTCGGAAGTACTTTTTGAGTCCTAGAGGGGGTGATGGCAATTGAAGTCTCCCAGAATAAAGAGATTTCTGGAGGAGGGAAGAATGAAGGGAGAAAAGAAATTGGTTTTGCTATTCTTCGGAGAAGAGCGGCTAGGGGGAGCATAAACATTAAGAAATGAGAGCGAGGAGAAGTTGATTAGAGAGATGTTGACCCCTACATAATCAAAGTAGGGGTCAAGCGAAGAAAGAGAGGAGGTAGAAAGCTCAGAAAAGGATAAACCCTGCCTGACGAAAATGATGACGCCGCCACTAGCGTCTGTGACATCAGTAAAAAAAATATCAAAATGGGAGTGGCTGCGATTAGATCGCAAAGCAGAGAATCCAGGGATCAGGAAAGAGGAAGATGAATTAAGGTTAAACTCCTGGATATAAATAAGGTCAACGGAACGAGACGAAATAAAGTGTAGCAGTTCAGTGCTCCTGGCTCGGGGATCCCCAGCATTCCATTGAAGAACCCTGAGGGAGTCAGGGAGGGGAAGAAAAAGCAGGAGGTAAAGAGAAACAACTAGGAGCATGAGGCGGTGGTGAGGGTGCAGAGGGAGAAGATACAAAGTGGGCGGAAAAAGGATAAGAGGTTTGAAAGCGAGTGCTGCATTAGCAGAAGGGGGTCAGATTGACCAGTGGAGGTATACCAGCTGGTGAAATCACAATGCTGGTAGGTGTGGCATTTTCAAAAAAAGCAGGAACGCAGCAGGGAGGGCAGCTCCAGGAGTGGGAGCTGCCAAGAGTTCTGAATTTAGGGAAGGAGAGTAGTGAGCACTTTAAATGAACCCGATTAGAGCATAAGCGGCATTGCACTGATCTACCCCGCCAGGTCACATTTCCAGCGCACACTGAACAGGGAAAGACGGAACAAGGGTTAGGATGAACGTTGTCGCTTATCAGGAAAAGGAGAAGAATGAGAAGACGGGCAAGAGAAAGGCAGGAGAAGAGAGATGACAGACGACCGATTTTAAAGAGACTGCGTGCTACCCTTCTGCGGTCGTTCAGGGGGCAGCACGGCGAAAAAATGGTTTGCGAGAGGGGGTTCCCGGGGTAACTGAGACCCTCGGAAAGGCCAACAGCCATTTTAACCCAATCCAAACGGGGTTGGGGACCGCGCCACCACGTTAAGGCGGCTGTTGATTCGTGCAGTTCAATTTTGCTCGCTTTATGTACTATATATACAACAGAAATTTCGCACTTCACTATCCAAAAAAATCGGAGTCAATACGTGTTTTGGGGACGGACAGAAAGTCCGTAATGATGATTAAAGTTTAAGTTAACTCAAAGTCAAAGTTAGTTGAGGATAGAGAGCGAAAATCAGCGCTGTACGGTGTAATTTGTTGTTGTGACGACAGGTTATTGTCGAGAGCTGTAGTATGTGGTCATACGGTTTAGATCTGAGAAGCATTAGGTTAACTGTTGTAATAGTGGTTGTAAGTAGTGAAGAAACTTGTAATAACTGTCTATTTGTTGAAGTGTTTAATAATTTTTTGAATTATAGTAACAAATATTTGATTTTCTTGCAAGCAATTTATGATTTTTAAATTTTTGTTGGTGGGGGTTCCGTGACAAACGCAAAAGTACATTAGGGGTTCCGCGATGACAAAAAGGTTGAAAAGCACTGTTCTACATTCAACACGAGTTCTAATATCTAAGAAAAAGAAGCACAGAGTAGTTCGGAACTATAAGCTCAAGCGAGGTAGATAAAGTAATAGCAATAAATGAAGGTTTTTGTCTCCTCAAAAGGATAAAGTGTAGAAGGCAGGCTACAGACCCACAAAAGTTAAAAAAATTGTAAAAAAATTGTTTTCTCGTTTTTTGTTAGTGGAAGCTGAAGCGGTTGAAAAATAACCGCTTCCACATCCCTGCCTACAGCATTACACTAAGGTAAAATAGAAAATTTTGTTCAAAATCATCATCAACATCATACGGTACCATAGAGCAATCTATTACATCGTTTCAATAACCCGCAACCGGTTAGCAACTAGCAACTTCTACATTTTGTAAAATAATAGTCTTAACAATGATCCTACATCTCTGGTAGGGGTTACCGTTGTGACTTGTCGTCCATGTCATGTGTGTGCGTCCTTAAATGGAATCCCCATGATACAGGTATTGCAGTATTATATTGTATTGTATTGCATTTTTTTGCACGCAATGGCAAATTTGTCCTTTTTCAGCATGTTTATTGTTAAGTGTTATTACCAGAGGTGGTCAAAGTAGCCACAAATTCTACTCTAATAAAAGTATTACTACTTAGTCGAAAAAGTAGTTAAAGTAAAAGTAGAAGTAACAACATACATTTTTACTTAATTAAAAGTAAAATAGTAGTCAAAATAAAATTACTTAAGTAAAAAGTTGTTTTACTATTTTGAATGAGTGTGGTTCAGCTGTGTTTTACTTCAACCTGAAATAGTCTATTAAGCTTTTTCAGGCCAGTATTTTTGATTTCTTTGTTATCAAACACTGTATACATTTTCATTGCCCTCATCATCGAAAAGTATACATTTCGTGAAACTCAAAAATGACCTTAGAATATTTTATACATGTACCACATAGTTGTATTGTGATATGCATCCATCATCTCACTGTTAAATGAAACAGATAACTGGTGTTTTTATCGCAGCGCTGACAGCCGACTTGGGCACAACTTACTTGCAGCACTATGAAATGGTGGTATAACTTCTGGAAGCCTATGCTTATTAGTTGCAAAGCTACTTAAAGCAGATATAGCGCCATGCTTTCAGGAATTTTAAAGTTTTCATTTGAAAATTCGTAAACATTGCAGCCAGAAGAAGCCACTTTGTAGGTTCTATTCTACTCTTACAAATGCTGTCTAATTAGCAGTACATTTAATTGAAAAAAGCATATCTTGCGTGCTAAATAAAAAAAACCAACAATTTAAGAACTTATTGCCCTTTTTGGTTCCTGCATTGCTTGTATTAGTTACTAAACTCAGCATCAGTAGCTTATTTAAAATATTGGCCTGAAGACCAAGCCTGTCAATGACGTCATTTACGATCAGCCAATCAGAAGCGTGTGTTTTTTAACGATATTTCCTCAGTCTCCTTGTTATCGCAATTCGCGACCACATATCACAACGCAATTTCAGCAAAAGTGTTAAAACAAATTTAAACATGTCATTTTAACAACTTTACTTCCGTTTGACTTCAGTGAGCCTTTAATTTCAAACGAATGGTGCCATCTCAAATAACGTCGTAACTAAATAACATTCAGACTTGGCCATTACACTCCACGCAGTTTGAATGTCGAAAAGACGAAAAACGAAATATTTCTTGTCTGCCTTTAACAAAAACTTAATCGCGTTGAGCGAAACATCTCGCACAGAACGTCAGTAAGTAAAAATTGAAACTTTTTCATTGGCTCAAAAGTAGTTTGGCATTTAGCTTCAACAATAGCTGATTTTCAAAATTCTTCGAATCAATTTTTGCTCGCTTTGGGCAGAAAATTAGTCCAGCCGAGCTAAACAATCTTTTGCAAGCAGCAGATGCTGGTATTGGAGTATTAAGAATAAGAAATAAGCTTTTCGATTTTGGAAAAGAATTGAAAACATTCAACTCCTTGGATGTCATCCCAAGTAACTATCCAATTCAGCAGGTGTTTTTGAGGATTGCTTGTTCATTGAAGAAAAAAATTTTTTATCGTCTGACGTACTCTCCTCCGGTGTTTTGTCTCGCTCTCCGAAAGTTGTTGCAGCTGCTGCCTCAAATAGTCGAGGCCTTTAACACAGAGTATATCTTCAATTTATGCAGGTGAGTAATTGACATAAAGAACTCAGCTGCTAAGTCTAAACTACACACAATCACTAGTGTTGAATAGAAACTACAAAAATAGTCTATTGAATAAAACCTACAAAAATAGTCTCAGAACAAGTGTTTCAATGCCCCAAATTAGTTCCATTCTTTTTAAGTTATTTTAGCGATTTGAACAAGTTAACCCTTGTTATGTTGCAGAATGACACACATAATGATTTTTGGATGATCTACAAGGTTGTAAAATTCCCGTCGTCTAGCAGTGTGGCCAAAACTGCATGGCCATGCTTTCTTACAAAAAAGTGTCTAGCCAATTAGTTTTATGACGGAACTATAGTGTTTGTTACTTGCATCTGAGGAAACTTCAAGTACCACTAATCAGGGGCGGCCTTAGGCCGATTTGACCGATTGCTCCAAATCGGGCCCCGCGCTGAGAGGGGCCCCGCATTTTTTTTCAAAAGGCGACAATCTCGGTCATCTCGATCCTCTGGCGGCCGGCCCGAGGCGTGATCTTGCTGATGCAATCACATGTGTGCACTCAGCCAGTCAGCGCCCAGCAGTCAAACCAGTAGTAACCACATTAATTAATAACGTATCTTTCCCGCCAAAACATCAAAGCAAAACGTGGTACGTCCTCGCCAGCAACGTATTTATTACGTCGTATATACACCGTGCTTTGGGTGCCAGTGAGTGTCATACATTTAAGTATTCTGTCTATGGTACTATGAGTTGCTGGTAAGTGATTTTAAAATAATTCATTTCGATACCATTTAGTTTTTCTATTGTTGCACAGGGATAAACATACCACGTGTAAAGTTATGTTTTGAGCTGCCTCCCATTCATGCTGTAGCATAAATTTTGACTTAATGATTTCATTAATAGTTACCATCTAAAAAACCCTACTATGACACACAAAGAAAAGAATTGCAACTTGGTGTTTTGCAAAATATCTCTATTTCTCTATTTTGTATTTCTAAACTTGCCCATTAGCTCCAAGAAAACTATTACCAATTTCTTTTATGTTGAAAATGCAATGAATCTCAAACCATTATCCATGGAAACAGGAAAATCTAAAATCATGACTAAAGGGCTAAACTTTTGCTCAAGTTTGGAGACCTTTCACACCCGCGTAAGACAAAATAGGCTTTAGATTTTTCATGAATGTAGAGCAATGTCAGACATTTTGATGTACAGTTGGATTCAAAAAAATCGCTCCGTTTTTTCCTGAATAAAAAATATATAAAAATAAAATTGGTTAAAAAGACAACTATTTAATAAAAGGGTGTATAGAGTCTTTTTCGTTATTCAATTTTTATAAAATTTTCCGCCATGAGAAATTTTTAGGATATAGAAAATTTCTGAAGAATATATAAAAAAAATATTAGAAAGGTTGAGAATGGCCACTTTGCACTTGCAATTCTTTTCTTCTTTATGCACAATAATAAATAGTATAGAGGGGCCCCGCAAGCATCCAACTAATTGGGCCCCGCAACTTCTAAGGCCGGCCCTGCCACTAATCGATAAAAGGTGGGATGATTAACACAACCAGCTGATCACTTCTTGTTCTCCTGTGATAGGTATAACGTTAAAGAAAAAAGAATGGCACGGGCTGACATTTTTACAACCCAGACCGTCCACGGCCCAGTACATCAAGCTCAGTAGTTCATCCCAATAATAAAGCTCAGCCCGCTCAAAGCCCATTTAATTCTTACATTTCTATCACTTTAATCCATTAATCACTTGCATAAGCACTTGTGCTTCCAGATCCAGACGTACCAATACTGGTATTTCTACCCAAAAGGGTACTCATTAGACTTTATTGTTAAATCAATATGTCCTGTAAATATACCAGTAAACAATTAAAAAACAATACTAATACAATGAATAAATGAGAATTTAACCATGTTCTAAAATACACAGTGACTAAAGAACCGGATCACGTTCTTTAGCCATTTTAATACTAATTTATCCCCCACTCAATATAACTTATTTGCAAAGCCTGGTGCTCACCTAACTCCGGTCCTATTTAACACCGCAAGGAACTACAAGGAGCTACAAGAGACTACAAGGAACTATAAGGATGGACTACAAGGAATCAAGGTCAGGGATTAGGGGGTTTAGGGTTAGGGCAGTGGTTCTCAAACTGTGCGTCGCGACGCCCCGGCGCGTCGTTTCAATTTTTCAAGGGCGTCGCGTGATATTTTGGTATTGTGCCATGAAGTCTAAGTTTTATTGCGTCAAAAGAACTCTGATCGTAGATTCCTTTCTTACTTTCTTCTGACATTTTCACAATAGTGTTTTTACTACACTGTTGTAACGGTTGACTTGTTATTCAAGAATCAAATTGCAGAAGTTTAACTTAATTGGCGAAAAATATATAAAGAATGAAGCATTCAGTTGTATGTTGGAGGAAAACAGGAAAGATGAGTTACAAACTTAGAAGAGCATAATTTTACGATTGAAGATGACAAACCAATCCAAAATCTCGGGAGCATTAGGGCAGTTATTTATGTAGATTATGGGTCACATTTATCTCGCAGTACGGCAAACTAAACTGAAGGATGCTGCCTGGTGCGTCGCAAAGTCTCGCAAGCTTTTTTAAAGGCGTCGCATCGAAAAAAGTTTGAGAACCACTGGGTTAGGGGGTTGGGGAGTTCCTTGTGGTTTAGTAGGACCCACCTAACTCTAACCCCAACCTTAAACTTAAATTTTTCGATTTTAATTTTGATAGCTGACGTCACAGAAAGAAACGAACCAATTCTAAAAGAGCCGAATTTGGTTCTTTTGCCACTTCCTACAAAATAAGATTATGATATCAATTTATGACACTCACTAACTTAGCATAGCAGTAAAACTTGTGTAATTATGGAGCTAGCACCCACAAGCCAACTGGCAAATAAAAGCAAAGCAAACAGTCTGTCAGGCTGCAGATCTGCTGAGATAATGTTTAGCAGCTGATTTCCATACACTGATACATACTGGTAACAAAATCACTGGTATACACCTACACTATCTGATGCTAAAGCTGGCTATAAGCTGACAAGTAGATTGTTCACATGTTCAGATTAACATGAATATAAAACGAAGTCTTCAATTAATGCAGTGATATTAGTCGAACTTACAATTTTTAAACAGCTAAATTCCGAAGTAAAAAACTCTTTTAACAGCAGCTTTTCGCAACAAGTCACCAGCTCATAGCCTAGTCTTGTAAGCAGGTTTACTAACTTTAATGCTTGAATTACCTAATATCTTACGTAGCCTAAACTAAGATAGGCTATTGGTTGTAAATTGCAATTTGTTGTGAGCTGCATTGTCGCTACCGGTAGGCAGATAGCCTTACATAAAAATTTAGCCTGACGTGATAAGTTAGCACAAGGCTAACCTTTCCCAAACAAAATCTCCAAATGCTATTTTTCTCATTAACGAATTTCGCTGTGATGTTTTGCTACAAATGCATAAAAGTAAAATGAGAGTCTAAAATGGACGCGATTTTATCAAAGATGCCAAACCACACTTTGATATGCTGTAACACACATTGCAAGTCTGCAATATGGGAGTGACAGAACACACAAAAATTACCGCCAAATACAGAGTTGCCAATTTATTTATTTATTAAATGATGTGTAGCTACTAGTTAATCCCTGGTTATGCCATGGTCTGAAATCTCGGTAATGATCACGCATTAACCAACTGATAAACAAGCTAGGTTTTTCATGTGTTAACACTTAACAATCCAACCCAACAAAACTTGGTTTGCTCGCATTTATTTGAGCAAAATTTGCAATTACTCAAGTAATGCTACTCTCAAATAAAATTACTTAAGTAAAAGTAGAAGTGGGAAAAAATAAAACTACTCAAGTAAGTAGCATTTTACTAAAAACTACTTAAGTAGTTTACTCAAGTAAAACTACTTTACTACTGACCACCTCCGGTTTTTACATCCGCCTGAAAATACCCAATAAGGTCGAAACCGGTCGCGCATTATTGACATGATGAAATAGACTGCTTGTATGGTATGAGGAAATGTTCCGTATGATGTGGTGACTATTTTTGAGCAAAATTTTCTCTTTTACCTCTCATGCAAATCTTATTCATAGAGAATGCTTTTGTTTGCGTTCTTGAGTATCCTCATTGGTAATCATGTTAGTGCCCCGATAATTGGCATTAACTTCTTAGCTTTTTTTTAATTGAATGCTGCCATCTCCAATTACAACAACTGAACCACGACTTTAGGTCTTATCTACACTCTATACCGATGCTACATTAAATTGATACTACAGTATATACCATAACTAACAATATTATGAAGTCACTATGAGTTATGGCAAAACAAAGCTATATTTAAAGCGTTTTAGAAAGAGTCGCTCAAAAAAAAGAACAAAAAATATGCTTCAAAAAAATGATTGCTTATTGCGACTCATATAAAGCTCCAGTTATTACAAAATTTTTTCAACGTGAATAGTTTTTTAGCGACGGCCGCAACAGCTTTCAACCGCATTTTAATGGTCAGTACTTCTTGAGAAAATGAAGAATCAAATTTAATAAAGAAACTTTTGCCACGTCATTTTAACCCACTGAAGAGGTAATTCGCTGAATTTGTAATCTGGCTTTAATTTGTGCCGTAAATCGCTTTTCTCCGTCAAGAGAGGCAGATCTCAAAAATTTATGTTTTATTGTGACGTCAATACATTTTTAAACCCTTGTGAAACTCCCTCCGGGGCGATAATTAATCGTGCCAAGTTACATGTCTACATGCCCTAATTTCGGAGGAGTCAAAGCAAAAGTACGCTCTAAAGTCTAAACTAAACGCAGAAATATGCTTTGTTCTGTATCTTTAATAGTTGGAAGCGATCGAAAAAGATTTACATTTGTCGGACTAAAGTGGAAAATTTGTTTATTAAAACATATCGCAAGTGGAGGCTTTGGTCGTCTGTTACTGGCAGTCTGTCTTGTTTGTCGTGGGATCACCAGTGCACATTTTTTGTTCAAGATAGTTTACATTTTTTGTTTGAAACAGTCTACCGCTTTCCTTTTGCTAGGTCTTGATTACTTAGGCTTGCGGAATGGATCGGAGCTTAATCGTGTCTCCACCCTAGGAAGAAAGGGGTTAACACTACACAACAGCTGTGATCAAGGGGAAGTTTCTTGGTACTATTTGTTAAGGTAACTTCATCATAAATCTATTTCAAATTCGGTTGAGTCACACTTAGTTTCTCAATTTTTTTTTGTAATCACATCACAACGTAGCATGGAGTATATCTTTACATATTTAAAAACTAAAAAAAGATAAACAAGCTATACTGGCAAAAATATTTTTATATTTCTCGAAAGCTTTTGACTCAGTCTGGCACCCCAACCTTTTCCACAAACTCATCTCCGCTGGGCTCCCTTCTTGCTTTGCTCGTTGGACTTAATCTTTCCTTTCTGGTAGACGCGCTTGCATGGTTTTTCAAAATCACAAAAGTCTTTCCTTGCGAGTCCGTCGGGGTGTTCCGCAAGAATCCGTTCATCGCCTTGTACTTTACTCTCTCTTCATCAATAATCTTCCTGCTTCTCTTCCTTCTTCCGTCAGCTGCTCTCTTTACGTTGACGATCTGCTCATTTGATCCTCGTCCTCCTCGGTCCCCACTGCCGTAGAGGCCACACAAGGAGCTCTGAATCGATTGGAGCGCTGGTCTGAGTATTGGAGCCTTCATCTCAATCCGAGCAAGTGTGAGGTTTCTTCTTTTCAGTAGATCCCCACCAAGCTAACCTCCAGCCCAATCTCCTCTTATTTAACTCCCGCATCCGTTTCAATTCCGTCCAATCTTTCTTGGGGTCACCTTCGACCGCACTCTTTCATTTTCTAAACATGTATCTTCGCTGAAGGCCAAGCTTTTCCCTCGTCTCAAGGTCTTACGCTGTATCTCTGCTTCCTCATGGGGCCCCACTAAGGAGTCCCTCTCTGTTCTGTATAAAGCTTTTCTCCGGCTTCTTCTCACTTATGCTTCACCCGGATGGTTTCCTTTCCCAAGCGTTACCAATTTCACCAAAATGAAACGCTTTCACCGAGCGGCTAGTCGCGCCATTTCCGACTGCTTCTCGTCCTCCCCTATCCCACTGCTCCTCTCTGAGGCTTCTCTACCTCCTCTGCGAGTCACTCTGACTCATTTCGCTCTGTCATCTTATGAGCGGGCCCTTCATCTCCCAACCTCCTTTTCTATTTCAGGTTTGGCAAGATTTGGAGTGAAACCAAGACTCTGCAGATGGTCCTGGAGAGCTTTTGCGTCCACTCACACGCTCATGCTTCCTTCTCCTCTTCGGAACCTGCTTTCCTTCACTTTGGAGTCCACCCTTTCATCTCCATGCTAACGCTCTGATCTCCCTCTTTCTCGCCAAGGTGCGGCTCTCGCTCACCTTGACTCTCTCCCACCTTACAATCTGGTACTTTGGACAGACGACTCTGTTCCTTTTAGCAAAGGCGGCTCTTGCGTACTTGCCAACTGCTCTCTCTGTGGCATTGAGGCCACTTTTTCCTTCTCAGCAGACTCAGTATGCTCAAGTTTTTCCGCTGAAACCTGAGCCACTCTGCAAGCTCTTTGCTGATCTCGGCAAAACCAGCCAGTCTGCCATTTCTCTTTTCTTCTCCTCCTATCTGACTCTTGTTCTGTCCTCTCCTCCATTGTTCGTTTTACCTCAATCTCTTTGGCAGGTACTGTTTTGTCTTTCCTCCTGTTCTATTAGGCTACAATGGGTCCCCGGATACTCGTTTCTCCCGGGGAACAACGCGGCTGATGAACTGGCCAAACGGGGAGCACTACTTGTGCTCTCTGCACACCCTTGTAGTCTCTCTCGTATTCACTCTTATCTTTCCTAGAACTGGAGGCGTACTGCCTCATCTAAATTCTTTGACACCCAGGTTTCCTCGATTTCCACTGAGGAACTTGTGATCCCTCGTTGTGTTATCTCTCATCTTCGCTGCAACGGACTCAGCTTTCTGTTAAGCTTTTATCTCTCTAGGATTGGCAGAATCGAGAATCCTTCCTGCAGCGCTTGCGGACACCCGTCCCAAGACACCTCTCATCTCATTCTGCACTGCCCAGCAACGGACTCTTTGCGTTGCTCGCTCTTTGGCAATTTTCTATCCCTTTACGACCTCTGGTCCAGGCCCTGGGGGTTTCCCGGCTTCTGGGGCTCCATGGTCTTCCGCCATGCCCACATTTCTCGAAAGGGGTCGGGTAACAACAAAAACAAAATATTTTTATAAAAAAACAACTTTTTGCTATATATTTCGTTCTTTTCAAACTTTTATAAAAGCAGCCAAAAGCATCACAAAATTCTGATATTCAGGTCATCTCTTATTGCTTTTAGGTTGAGGTTACATGCCGAATAATCATTCATTTAGTCACAGTAGCCTCCTTGCAACATGACAAAGGGACAAGTAAGGCGAACAAAGATTAAACAGAGTTTGGACAGGAATAAATTTGCGCGGTTGTCAGCATTATTGTTTTAAGACTTTGTGCCTGATTTAATCGAATAAAAGCATAAAACAAATTTCAGTCATAGCAATGTAGAAGTAACTCTGACGAATACTTGTTGGATAAATTTTCTTCCCATTTTTATTGAGTTTTGGTGGACAATTCTGCTCACTCAAGTTGCGAGATTGCGTAATTGCATTTCTTTCTTTTGGGTTGACAATCAAAGCGCGAACTCGTTTATTTAGGTTTTTCTAGGGTAATTAAGTTACAAGTTAGATTACTATTGTAGCACTCTGGAATTTGATTGAATTCATAGATGTAGCAATAGTTTGATGTTGTTAAGAGATTTTGGTAATTGCGTATTATTGCATTAGTAATAATTCCACTAACTTGGCCAAACAGTTCTCTGGTAGGCCAACATATTATTTGTTTACTTGTTCCTAGTTGTAGTAACAAGCCTATATACTTTGTTTTGTTTCGAAACCGTCATTCAAATGGGTTGATGTCCACTACCCTGGTCCAGATTCAATGTTATCCATGGAATGCTGGAAAACTTGAATTTCGAACGCACAATAGAAAGTCGTGGTTTATTTTGTATCATCCAGTAGTTTGAAACTATCCCAAACAGAAGACTACATCACAAGTTGCTAAGATGATCGGTCAAAAGTGCTTGGAGGTGCTCGCAATAAAGCAATAGCGTCTCAGTAGTTATGAGGAAGAATGAAAAAATATACCATAGGTATTTTTCTTTTGCTAAAAAAAGTAAGAAAGGTTTTAGCTGAAGCGAGATGGGCATTTGCTACAAGTGCTTCTTACATAAACGCAAAACATCCATATTCTTTCCTGAAAATGGCACATATTTTAGACCAGTATTTCTACAATTTTGTACCAGTTTTATCCCTTTTTTGGCATTCCAGCCGTCAGTGCACAAAGACAACAAATGCTTGATCAAGATCAAGTTGGCAAGTGTAAAGAAAGAACATTAGCAAAATGCAATCTTCATCAAAAATTTAATTATCTGAAATAACGCTGCACGAGAACCAAAACTTAAGTATCGGGAAACTAACAAAGCAAAAACTCTTGTTGAGGAAATCATAAATCTCTCGTTGAAGCTGGCACAGTACTACAAAACCATTTACAGTATGTAGATCATGAAACTCAAATATAAAATCGAAAATAAATTTACAAAAATATAAAAATTACAACTGCTTCAGTTTCAGTTAAGCCTAGCAAAAATTGAAAAATGCTCCACAATGATTAGTGAGTAATGAAGAACTGTATTGGCATTAAAAGTAATTAAATGAGTCGACCAATGGAATATTTGTGCATAGAATGCATAACAGATCAGACCATATTCATACAAGATGCCAATGATCTACGTTAAGGCGTAATTGCAAACAGTGTATCTGTTCTAACCTACAGTCTTATCAGTTTAGTTGACCAAAATTGGCCTGAGGCTTTAAAATAAAGTTTAGCCTAGGCGTTCACACTGGTGGCCGAAACTTGGTCCATGGAAATGAAAGTTCTGTCAGGATACTGCGAAGCTAAATCATTTGTAAATGAGCGGCAGATGCCAAAGGTACATTGCGTCTAGCATACTGCTTTGAAAAATAGCGCTGTCACAGCCTAGTGGTTATAAATTCACTTGGAGCCTAACTGCATACTCCTATAAGCTCCGGCAATTGGCTATCACCAACAACATTGATGAGACCTCATAGGTAGAAACAGATCATGTTACATTTTTAATGTCACTCCTAACCTGATTGCTATCAATCTTTTCTGCCCAAAAAGAACAATTTGCAACGCTTGTTTTATAAGATTTAAATTATTTGAAGAAATTTTTCTACAGTGCGTATAAAATGACATAATACAACGTTTTGAATAAAGTTTGGTTATGCACGGCGAAAGCACAACTGCAGGTAACACAGTACCCTCATATCGTTGTCAAGTTACGGTGTTTCATTCAAGTATGAGATTACAACATAGTATACAGAATAAAATTCTCCAAGTTTTTGAATCTTACTGTGCTTATGACACTTGAATTTGATATGTAACCGAAGTAAATATTTTTTAAAAGATATAAGTAGAATAGTACACTGTAGAACCCGGAAATATATTTAGGCGAAGTAAAATCTGTAAAAGTTGTTACACTAGAGGCTCATTCACAAATGACTGACTTAATAGGCTTCAAAATTTGTCAATGACGTATTTGAGGAGGTTTCTTTAGGAACATTATGAGCCAAGCGCATTAACTTGAAAAAATATACAATTTTAGCTATTACGATGAAGCTTTTAAATGAAAAAGCAATTGCATATAGAATTGGTATAAATTCGCTCAAGCTGATTCGAGTGCTTTGTCGCTTTGCCTTAAAGCGCTTAATTAATTCGGATTTAAAAAAAGATTTGTACTAGTGTATAGTATGCGCGTCGCGTATGATCTTGCTCGGTGAATGTATTATTAATCATAGCTTTTGAAAGATAGGACTGAATATTAACATTCGGTTAATTTCTTAATTGCAGCCAAGCGCATCATACAGAAGATAGTAGTGACAGCACAAAAAACTTATGAAGATATAAGTCAATGATTTCTGATTTCATAGTTATAGCATACAAAAGTTAAATAATGCTTGCAACTGAAAAGTCCGAAAAATTTCTTTGTTATTATGTTTATATTCGTGTGGTTTTTGTTTGTTGTTTCACATAAAATTGTTGCTGACTTAATGCAGTTCATCAAGTTAAATGTGATTGCAGTATGTCAGCCGCTTGAGCGTTTGATAATCTTTGGCCTAGCTTGGCTAGGTATGTCGCTGATTTTTTTCTTCCCTAATGAAAAACCCGATTTTTTAACGGAAATGCCAATCTTACTGTAAAATTGCTTTCTTTGTTCTCTTATGTAGTGATCACAAAATTACAGGTTATTGGTTAATTCAAGTTGGCCCAGTAATCATTGGTAGGCTCTGTCATTGTTTTGGTTTTTGAGAAGAAGCTCTTGAAGAAAGCTATAAACGACAAATAAGCGTTGTAACGGGAAATGTACTGAGCAGCGAAAATTGAATCGCTATCACACAAAACGTCATAAAATAAAATATACTTACGTCCATTGTGTTAAGCATACTTTACGCTTCTAAAAAACGAGCTGGGCATTACAGTTTGGTCAATTATTATGTGTAGCACTTGAACTGAGCCGCGTAATATCGAAACAAACTAAAATGCTCCAGCATACGCTTTAGAAGAGTTTACTGGCAAATAAACATATTGGCGTGAAAACAAGTGGCGACATAAAATTCAAAACAGAACAATCAAGCCAAAGTTGATAAAAATATAAGATTGGAAAGAAGTTTAGCAACACTACAGTAATTACATCATTACTGGTTCATTACGAAACACGTTTGCTGCAATCACAGAATGAAAAACAGCAATGGAAGGCGAAAAAAGCACAAAATAATAAATATCAAGTTACACTGCTAAATGGATACCATCCACGATTCTTCAGGATCTAAATTCAAGGATTTCATTGCTTCTTTTAAATCGTCTAATGAAAACAAATAATTAGTTCCTTTATCATGACGAAAACAGCCGAAGGTCAACGTTGTAAAGACTCGCAAAATGAGATATAAAAACAAAATCATCATTTCAAGTTTTTAATGACTATTTTTTTATTTTAAATTAAACATATGTAATGGAAACTGTTTTTTGCCACTCTAATTTAGCAGTTGTTTAAGATAAGTAGAATATCCTAATGTTTAAAAACAATTTCTACAAACTGCATCTTGCAAGAAAGCAAGTGAACTTTCCGTTTTAGTTTATCCAGAAACCCTCCACAACTAAATCATTAATGATTTCCTGCCATTA
The DNA here is from genome assembly GCA_963675345.1 of Trididemnum clinides. Taxonomy (NCBI): domain Eukaryota; kingdom Metazoa; phylum Chordata; class Ascidiacea; order Aplousobranchia; family Didemnidae; genus Trididemnum; species Trididemnum clinides. Next base: position 15,328,335 of record OY776286.1, read on the forward strand.
ACCACATCATTTTTTATAAAACATCAGTATCAAAAAAACATTGAAGCGTAATTAAACATATAGGAAGTTTTACAAAAAGCAGTTGCAATGCTTTATGAGAAAATCTAATTTTTCTGAAGACAAAACACAATTTCACTAGGTAATAAAGCTTATACAAAAGCACCATCATTTTTTAATCGTATAGCTCTAGCAAATTAGTGATTATAATTCTTACTTTTTGGATTGGTCGGAGAAATTTCCAGCTTGTTCCTGTTGATGTTTGCTTTGTTACAATAGCCAAGTTTACGTGAAGTACTTGAAGTTCCCGGAAAAAGTTTGATATCAAAATCCTCAATTTTTTCCAACTTTGAATTCGCTAAACCCTCTTGAGTGGTAGAAGCACGCTCTAAATTCGCAACATTAAAACCAATCGCTTTTGCTATTTTTTCTTTTTGTAGCTCGACACTGCTCTGATTTCGTGAAAGTTGACTGCCTTGTGTAGGCTCATTATGGCCGATAGTATCCACGAAACCAGTGCTGTCGGAAGTATTGTATAGTTGTCTGATAATATCCAATTCACCAGGGGTTAACGGTGCACTGTGAGGGGCAATATGCAATTTTGTTTCCACATCATGTGATTGATCTAGAAAGCGATCGGGAATATAGCGATCTTTAGCCAGAGATTGGTCAACGTTTTTCAGTGTAGATGAAATTATCGAGCGAGTGACGCCATTAGCAGCAGCTCGGCTTTTAGACATAAGTTCAGCGAAACGGGCAGAGTGGTCGAGACTTTCTGTTTCAGTAGTGTCATCACTCAGTTCGGGGGTATGGGATATTTCAGACTGTGGAACACGTTCGTATATGTTGCTTGCATAGTTAGCTACAATGCTTGCTTGTGCAGAAGTGGGCGATAGTGGAGCTTTTGAAATAGCTTCAGACTGTGCAAGGACATCATGAGGAAGTTTGTACTCCAGGATTTTGTTGTGAGATGCTGCTTCTGTATGAGGTTTAACACTGCAGGGCACTGTAGTGTCTTCCAACACTGAGTCGCTAACTTCAATGAGATATTCTGCATCAGGTATACGGGTAAGGTCACTGCTTTCTTTTGAAGCGACAGAATCAATTGTTATCGAACTGACGTCACTGCTACTATTTTCACCAGATACATGTTCAACGTTTTTTATTTTAATTTTTCCATAAGTGCGATCTAACATCGACTCAGTTACACTAACCGCAAAAGAGTCGTGCTCTGGTTGATCCTCTTTGGAGCGAGGAGTAAAGACAGAACAATGAGAAATACTTCCGCGCGCGGATGAAGTAGCTGTGACAATGGTGAAAGAAGAATCGTCTGCGGTTTTATTAGATGCATTGTGGACAACTGCCTGGTTTTGCTTAGCCTTGTCCAGATCTCCTGCTTTAAGGCCAAGTATTCTAGCAGCTCTTTGTTGTAGAGTTTCTTTCTTGGTTCTAGGGGAGAAATCCGAAAGCAAGGTCTCGTTTGACTGGTACATTTCACGTTTCAACAACTCTTCACTTTTAGCTTTATGCAGCAATGATTCTACATAGATATCTGATGAACGATAGGAGTTACCTAGGTCAGAAATGATGCAATTACCCGATGTTGATACTGGATCTAATTCTTGAGAAGACTTCATTCGCGAAACATTGAGTGATGTATTGGTGACAGCGGATCTTCCTTCCAGTGACTCGTGTCGTGAAACTCTGTCGGTTAAAGAAGCTGATCGACGATGATATCTGATTCTACGTTTCATTGTGTTGGAATTGCGGCTGTCAATGCGCACTAACTTACGAGCTACATTGTGGTCCTCATTTCGCATTAAAGGTTCACTGTTAGAACTGTCACTTTCGTACAAATCTTTCGAAAGTCTGTTATCCTTTGTATTGCAATTAGGAAATAAGAGACCATTATTCGGTTCAAGAAAAACACTATCTTCCAATCTTAAGTCGTGTTTTAGAGAGACTGCTTTGCTTAAGCGGGGTTTAGGTGTAGGACTATCTTGAGCAGAAGACGAGACCGTTTTTAGTGGGAAAGTATTTGAAAAAGAAGGATTTCTATTAGCAGAAGTAGATTTTACTTCAAGTGAATTGTTCTTTGGAAATTGAGAACGTGGTTTTTTCTTTAGTTCCGAAATAGGAAAACTGAAAGATGATGAAGATGAAGAAGCTGAATCAAGAGGAAGAATAAACATTTTTTTCTTAGTTGACGAAATGCTTGTATTGGTGGAAGCCTTTATAGGAGGCGGCGATCCTGTCAAACCAAACCAAGTTCCTGAATTTTTTGATGAATCCGGCGTGTCGGAAGACTTTTTACCCTGTGAAATAACGATGCAATATCAAAGCTCAGAAATTCAAACAGCATTTTAGTGATTTGAAAAATTTTAGCGTAAAAAAGTTGTCATTGGCAAGCCCAGAGGTCTATATTCCGCAGCTCTTTATCTTTCTGCTTCGGTTTGCGTAATTTAAAGATCTTACGAGTCTGTTTGAAAAAATAAACTATATAAACAATGATTCTCAAGGTATGGTTAAAACATGGTGTCCACATCTATCAGTTGGCTACTACAGTTTTCCAATGATGTAATGCTTAACTCGGAAAATAACACTTGATAAAAACTATTTTTTGATAAAGCTGCGGAGGAGACAGAGGCCTAGAAATTTGGAAACAGCGTGATTATGACGTCTAAGTTCATCAGAAAATCGAAATCTCATTAACTTTTGACGTTTGCAATTAAACAATCTTATTGAAGGCAGTTTCATTCTCAGAAAACAGTAATTACTATTGGAAATAATTGAAAATTTTGCCATTGACGTAGTCTGAGAAGGACACAAGAGAAATGTCAACAAAATTTTGGTAATTAAAACTGATTTTTCAAATACAATAGCAGAAATGTCCACTCCTTCAGCGCGATTGCACACAAGGGAATGGTTCTTTTACATTTGATATCTTCAACATGATTTTTGCAGAAAGTTCAAAAGCATAAATTTCAGGAAATATGTTTCATTTAGTGTAATCGTGAAACAAATACTTAAGATTGGTAGAACAGGGTTCAAATGGCTCTTTTAATATTAAAGATTATCGTCCTGAGGCTCTAACCACAAGAAAAAAACATGCATGACCAGGGCCTTAAATAACCTAATACTCAAATTAAGGACATCTTCAAAACATTTTCTGCCTATTTTTTAGAAGTTATTAAAAATGTTTTTACCTTATACAGGCATTCGTGGGTGAATATTGAGTTGAAGGCCTTTTTTAGAGGTCTCAAAACAGTTTGCTCTAAATATCAGGAAACCAACCACATAGGCTGACTACAGTAGATCCTAGTCCTAAATCTCAATTTAGAATGAGATAAAAAAGCTTACAAAGCATCTAAAAATTATTGCAAGTTACTGAAAATAAGACAAAATAAAGGCCTAAGTCAAAACAAAGGCGTTTCTAAAAAAAAAGGGGTAATATTATCTTAATTAAGTAGTCACACACGAACCATAAGAAAGCACCAGGCCGGTTTCGACATTATTGGGGCTCTTCAGTGGCGCGTATCCGACCAGCAGGAAACCGAACCTTCGAGATGTAGAACCAATGAGCCCCAATAATGGCGAAACCGGTCTGGCGCTTCCTTATTGCTCGTGTGTGACTACTTAATTAAGATTATATCACTATACAAATCCTCACTCTCTCGCAATTATCTTGTAAGGCCGAGTTAAGAACCGTATGAAAATCCTATCTATAACTTTTGGATGTAGCAAGATTTACCAAAAATAACGCGAAAAAAGCTCAACTTATATACACAAGATTAAGCTGGAAGGTAGATGGGCATCTAAATGTTCATTCAAGAAACTGCAAATTCAATCGTTCTTAAACTCTACATTGTTTTGGACTAAAAAAAAGCTTGTTTGACGACGACTTTTCCAGCTTGAGATTGTGACAAAAATTTCTAAATAAATGAATAAATAAATATTGAAAAGTTTTTTCAATTCATCAAACACAATACGACTGGAAAGTTTGAATGACTGCGAAATGAGCGTTTGTTGTTTGAGCCATAGCCATCTATCGGGTACAAGTTGTTGCGATGACACCAGCCGAAGTATGAACTCAAAACGTGAGTTTGAACACCAACAGCGATTCCACTTGGCCATAGAAATGCAATCATTATTTTACGGGACATGCAAAAGAGCTAAATCTGTAATTGGCGTAGTCCTACCGGCTGCGTTTCTTTATCAAAAAAATATAATTGGAGGCCAGGAAAGGATTGCAATCTTATACAAATATGTAAAGAGCTATTAAATAAACTGCTGTGACTAGTAACAACCTACCTTAGGTTTTGCTGGTTTAAAAACAATCTTTTCTTTCCTAGAAGTTATTTTCTGCTGTGAGAAAGGAGGAGAAGGTTGTTTGGACTTAGTAAGACAAAAGGCTTTTTCACCTTCAATCAAAAAAGAAGTAGCGACAATCGATTCTCTTTCGCTAAGCCGAACCACAGGAGCGCTGCTAGACTCTGCAAAACAAACGTTGCAGATGTTTATTTTAAGTACATTTGAATTATTTAGTCTAAACAAAGTAGTTTTTAGACGAGCGTTGAAAAATACTAAGCTTTTAAAGCCATGAAAGCGTGAATTTATTGAAAACATATCACACTCGCTTTTGCGCGTGCACAACTCCTCAGTCCAAAAAGTTAAGTTGTCATTAAGCAAGAAAATACATGGAGATGGCGGAAAATAAGGTTATTAAATACTTATACCGGGCAGTTTGGACGAGTTAGTTTCTACTGGTAATAAATCTCTTTCGAAAGCAACTTTAAGGTAATATTGACTGATAACAAATCCAGAAAGAAGCAAAGAGAAGTTTCCGCCCTCCAAAGATTTATGAAAACTATGTTTTTGACCAATTTTCTAAGTGCCCTATAAAAATATAGGGTGTCCATAAAATCTCTTTACAATTTAAAACAGTTATTACAAAAAGACAATTGGGAGAGATATCTTAACCAGATTTGATTTATTTCAATCAGTATTTATAAAAGTTTTTTCATCTTTTATAACCTCTTTATATAAAATGCTGCCTCGTCACTAAAATAAACTCGCTTGAGGAATGCTTCATCTTCAGAAATACGTTCCAGCATGTTAACTATAAACTCTCTTCCTTTTGGCTTGCCATTTGGTTCAAGTCCTTGTGACAGTTAAACTTTGTAAGCGTACAGTCGTAAGTTCTTGTGTAGAACGTTACTCAGTGTCGACGGTGGTAGTTCCAGCTGCCTGACAGTAGTGCGGATAGATTTCGTAGGAAAACGAGCAAAGGTTTGTCTTACACCATCGATGTTTTCCTCAGATGTTCTTGGTCACCCACTCCTCCCTTTATCCAACACTGTCCCCGTCTCCACAAATTTCTTGTGCCACAAACGAATTGATGGACGTGATGGTGGATCTCTTCCATACTTAGTTCTGCAGTTTCACTGAGTTGAAAATCCGATTTTGTCACAATAAACCAGGATAATGCACCTTGTGCCTGCTCTTAAGGAGTAGCCATTTTATAGAGGTTCATTCAACAGAACAACAAAAAACCTAAAATATCTAATATCTATTAACAGAATATCTAAAACAAAAAATTTTAATGTCATAAAAAATTAAAAAAACACTGTTTAGAATAAAACAAATCTGGTTAAGACATCTCATCAACTGCCTTTGTAATAAATTTTTCAAATCTGTGGACATTCTGTAGATTACCACTTAAGCTTAACCCTAGCGAATACTTCCCAAATCAGCTTTATACCACCAAAATCTTTTCAAAACAATCAATGAAGTGCAACGTTAATATCAAAAATGATTTGGCATAAAAGGTTTTGCCTCCTCGTAATATTTAGCCGGCTGCGCACTGGATATAAATCACATCAAACTTATTCTCTAATCTTGAACCTTGACTCAGTTATTAAGCCGTGTAAAAGATCGCATCTTTAAAATAAGTGAAAATCTTACTCGTTTGAAGTTTTCTCTAAATGCGACATAGCTTTTAGATGACAAGTGAAAAGACGACAGCCAACTGGTTAGTACTAACTTGTACTTTCATTTTGAAAAATGTTGGCAATTTAGACCAACGTGCAGGATAGACTTACACATTGCGCAGCTTAAACAACAAATTAATTTTAAAACTTAATATTTTTTGACGAGTTTAACAAGGCCACTTGAACTACAGACGTTTTCGATAGCGCAACGCATTGAAGCGAAAAGTTTAATTTAGGTGAGTGGATTACAATGAGTAAGCTGTTGTTCATATTTCAAAAAATATCAGTAGGCCTAAAGCTATCGCAGATAGCTGACGTTAAAGTTTGTGTCACATGATTGTTATTAATGTTAACCATAACATCGAATGATTGTCGTTGACATCAGTGGCAGAAGTGCATACTTTAGCACTAGATTTCGAAGGAGTGATTTTTGTGAAAAAAGGGTTTTCGATATCTTCAAACCAGAAGCAACTACTCACAAAAATTCCGACTTTGTATATTTGAGAAAGATGGAATCGCTCAGTTTTCTTAAATACTGCACAAGTATTACCATTTTTGTTGGTGTTATTGTCATTAACTTTTGAAGAAGACTTTGCTGAATGCTTCTGGGGAGAATCGTCAATAAATACTTCATGCTTGGAAAGAGGTTGGAAAACATGAACAGCAGGACTTCTACAATCGATTGATGAAGAGCTGGATTTTATCTTTTTTGTCGTGAAGTTTATATCATTTGAATCCAACTCTACATCGTTGCAAGAAGAGTCAGTTAAAGAGTCATCTCCAGAAAGATCAGATTCCGTATCGCTTTCATCAAGGATGTTGATATCTGTTTCAGGAGCATGACGAACATTATCAACTGAGATATGTAAGTTGGCTTTGTAGGATGCAAAAGGTCTAATCGAGTTTTTAGTATCGGCAATATCACTGTAATACAACTCCGCAGGTTGTGCTGTTAAAGAAGAAGGATGACTGCTTACGGACTCTTGCAATAACCCAGAATCATCAGGAGTCCCGGAAGATTTATTTCTGACCTGCACAATAAACAGTTAAGAGAAATATTGCTTAGAAAACAGTAAACAAGGTACAAAGTGACAGAAAATCTCAATTAGTGTTAAAATTTGTTAGCTCAGGGGACACGAGATGGCGATAATGTACAACACAAACTGTATATTGTAGAACATAATCTAATATTTGCCAACTCATCTCTGCGATCTGGGTGCACCAGTGTCTCTGCAGCTTTCTCACTCAAATATGAGTTATAATGGCTTCAACAGCTTTAATGTTGCTTCCATGCAATTTGTTGCTACACCAAGCGTTGCAGCATTGCAAAGCACTTCCATACATTCTCCGCCACGCCACCCAAAGAACAATAATGCATTAAAATACTGTAATTACAAAGTAATAAAACAAACATATCAGGAAAAACTATTGAGTTTTGTCTTCACTTTTTGTCCTTTAGTTGTTCCAGTTTGATACACGTGTTGCTGTTCGTTTGATATTTTATCAATGTGGTTGTGTGAACGACTTCGATTTGCCAGTTTGTCTCTGCTCAATTACATAGGTAATTAAACAAAAAACTAAAAGTGGTGCAATTATCAAAATACCTTTTGTTGTAAGATCTAGAAGGCTGCATTGTTTTATACTGGTAAAAACCGTGGGTCATGGGCGCCGGAAAAAAGTAAGGAAAAGAAGGAAAATGATATGGTGGCATACTGTAACGGAATGAGGGAGGAAGTCTGTCAAACAATAAATTAAATAAGAAACAGTGTATAAATGAGTTAACTGCTTAGGGTACTGCATTTTATTGATTCTGCGACTAAAGTTTTAGGTTCTCCTTTTTTAAAAGAAAACTTCTTATCCAATCCTCATATTTATCACAACAGCTTATCATCACAAATACAAACCACAACAAATTTTTGGCAAGGTAACAAATAGGCATACTATGGTACTCAATCAACTTACTCATTGCTTGATCGTGTGTTTTCAGGGAGGCTTGACTCATCTGGAATAAAAGCTGAAAAGCATACGAATCATGATTTCTCGATGTCATGCAAGAAGTGATAACATTCAACTTTGTAGTCACATCTTCTTCGCAGTAGGCTTGTATTGGATTGTTGCATAAATTCCCGCCGTTTCATAAAACTTTTTTTTCTAAAACGGTTTTTTGATATTTGGTAAAGTGTTATATATTGTCAGAAATTCCTTATTCTGTTCTACAAGATAACGGTCATCGTTTTTTTTTCCATATCATTTTTTCTCGTTTTTCAGAACCGTCAAATGGATTGTCAAGTCAATAAAAAAATCGCATTTTCGACACCTCCTTCTCTTCGCTTTTAATGGAGGTCAAAAAGCGAGTGAAGTTACCAAGGATATTTGTGCTGTATATGGAGAGGACGCTATAGCAGAGAGAACTGTTAGAGATTGGTTTGCCAGATTCAAACGCGGTAATTTTGACCTCAACGACGATCCTCGTTCCGGAAGACCAATCAAGATGGACGAAGACCAATTCAGGGATCTTTTGAAGGAAGATGGCCACCAGACATGTAGAGAATTGGGTGAAAAGATGAAATGTGATTTTGCGACAATTTCACGTCACCTTCAGTCGATGGGATTCACTCAAAAGCTTGGAGCTTAGGTCCCACATGAACTTACCCAAAAATAGAAGGATAAGCGGCTTTCCATTGCTGCTCAAAACCTCGCTCGACACCACGGAACCTATGGGCACAAGCAACGTTTCTTATACAGAATCGTCACTGGAGACGAGAAATGGTGTCTGAGCGTCGTTAAGGTCAAAATTACCGCGTTTGAATCTGGCAAACCAATCTCTAACAGTTCTCTCTGCTATAGCGTCCTCTCCATATACAGCACAAATATCCTTGGTAACTTCACTCGCTTTTTGACCTCCATTAAAAGCGAAGAGAAGGAGGTGTCGAAAATGCGATTTTTTTATTGACTTGACAATCCATTTGACGGTTCTGAAAAACGAGAAAAAATGATATGGAAAAAAAACGATGACCGTTATCTTGTAGAACAGAATAAGGAATTTCTGACAATATATAACACTTTACCAAATATCAAAAAACCGTTTTAGAAAAAAAAGTTTTATGAAACGGCGGGAATTTATGCAATAACCCAATAGTTCAACTCCATATTCAGTCAAAACATAGACTTAACAAATTTTTACATTCACAGAAGTGTAAAGGAATTTGTTGTTTATGGTTTACATGTGACTGCTGGCTGTTCTCATACGCAATGCATTGTGACTCCACGGTCGCAATACCACTGCACCTCACTGTCAATCATAGTAGAACCTGTTTTTTATTACTGAAAACTGGAAATGATCAGCAACAAAGCTACATTTGTAGAAAATATGCTTCCATCAACATAATTTTATAGAAGGCTACAGAACTGTTACCCATTGCGCAAAACAAACTTGTTATCAATGAATAAGATTTCTTGGAAGCAAACTGAACGTGAGGCAACAACAAGCAACAAAAAATCAGATCACCATAATACCGCCAATAAAAAAAACTTACTTCCATCTGGGTAAACTGTGCCCAATGGTGAGCCCATACCGTCAACAATGGGCCTAGGTTTACTAGTACCACCTGGTAATGTGTGAGAATATGTCTCCTGAAGTATTTCATAGGAAAACCTGAAAAACGGTTTGACAAATATTTATCCAATAAAAATATTTCTCACATATTCTGCAATTGAAAACTTCAACTTGATTTTGAATGCTTTCATAAGCTAAAATGAAGTCGAAAACAAACATCTTTTTTCATATTTTATTCAAATATAAATCTTTTAGTACGCCAATAAAAGTAAAAAGTAGAAGCACTAGAGCATTGGAGCAAGCCGATTTAGGCCCATAAAGAACAAAAAACTATCCGAGTTGTCATATAAAATCTACTTTTCTTTTTATGAGATGATACAATTGTTCAAGTTGATACTTACGGAAAGGCAGGCGGCCAAGCTGGCGGCTCAGGTGGCCATAAAAAGTTGTTTTGGTCAAGCCATGCTCCCACTCTCGACATCTCGTCATTGCTGAGATCAGGCGCACTTCGATGAGCTTGCTTGTTCTTTTCCAAGCTGCCCTTCTTCTGCATTTAGTAAAAGAAAAATTATACTTCAACGTGTTTCGGCTTCGATGCTCATTTAAGTCATTATGCAATCAAAATACATGTAGTTTTCTATTTTACATAGAACAGAACCAAGTTGACATCTCATTTTACCTTTTATCAGCTGTGAGCAAAATCAGTCCATTCAAAGCTGCATAATGAACTCAGTTTTGAGGTTTTTGTGGACAATAATCTTAACAAAGTTATTTTCTTCCCCCAAAAAATCCAAATCATTTTAATAGCGTAAACCTTATACAGTTTTTACAAATGAAAGAAAAAGACCTTTAGGCCTGGAAAGCCAATTTATTTTGCTAGGCAGTATCATGTTTGAGAGATGACAAATCATCTGCACAAAAAACAAGAGTTTAGAAGAAGCAATTGTTAGACGGACTAGTATTACACAGTTTCTTTGGATGAGGAAAAGGAAGGATTTTTTATTTAACTAGCCGTGCCGTAAAAGACATCCTGTGGCTTCTTGCTAATAGCATACTGCAAAATCGTAATTTCATAAGATTAACTGTGGCTTCATTTGAGAGGATGTTCGGCCTGAGCAACACTACCTTAAGGGGTGACCTTTTTCGTTTTTTGAGAACATGAATGAAAATGGGAAACATGGTAATTGCTGAAAGCATTTTTTAAATTTTGTAAATTTAGTGGTGGCAATTTTTGAGGTCCCCTTAAGCGTCACGAAATCTGGTGACGCCTCTGCGTACTGTTTTTTTTACATGAGAACATCGTTAATTTTGAGTGGAGAAATTGTGATTGTGCAACTAAAATTAAAATTAAAGAATTGAAGTTTTAACTCTGAACAAAGGCCAACGCGACATGACAAAACCATTTTGAAACTCAGCAATCGATAGCTAGATAGAAAATGTTCAGAAATCAATACGGTTGTTTTCAAGAATAAGTAGCGCTGATGGCTGTGACATAAAAAAAAAATGATCTATCTGATACGTCGCCAGTAGACAGTTAACCAGTTAAACCAAAATGCATTGGCTCACTGATTGCTGATGAGTTTTCCATTATTCATTTGATAGAAAGAAAAGCATAGACTTTAAAACGATCTTCCATACTACGTTAAATGAAAAGGATAAATACCAAAGTATCGGCTGAATATAGTTTGTGACAACCAAACTTATTTTCTAAATACACTTCGTTAATCCTACCGACTCCTTTTTTAAAATGTCATTTAAATGCAGTACAAAGCAGTTTTTAAGGATTTATTATTATTATTTAAGCAGGTTTGATTAACTGTTCAAACACACGGTCAAAACAATAAGCAATAGCAAGGGATTTCGATTCTCTGATCACATTGAATAGAAGGAGATATGTAAACGCTTGCACAGTCAAGGTTTGTTCTTGAATTACAATGATAGTGTCGGTAAAGACAGTCAATATGTCACCACAACAGGGCACTACAAAAACATCAGCGAAGCTCTCTTTTGTGTACGTTCCAATAATTTTTTCTCATATGTGCATTGTGCATAAATAGTCTTTGCAGACTCAATAGATCACCGTGCTTTCAAATAATATGCATCGAAAAAATTACGAGACATCAACGGATTTAAAAATTGTAAGCAACATTGTTCGCTTTGCTAGTTATTAATCGCTTTTTTCAAGCAGGCAAGATAAGATTAAATGATGGCTGCGACACTACGAGGTATCAAGACTCCTCGAAAAACAAAGCCGCATTTATGAATCGATTCCATAGTTGATTCTTTGCCTCATAGAAGGCTGCCTCCCTCTCAATAACAAAGTGCTACTCGAGACATAATCTCTTTTCTGTCATTTTTTACAAAGAATGAATCCTATAGGTACCAGCCAGCGCTCGGCAAACACAGAATGTTCAGGTCCGTTTACGAGTGGACTTAGTAGCTGTTTTTCGTACAAAACGTAGTGACAATGAGCTCACTATTTACTATCTTCTTTTAATATTCCTTCATGTAAGCTTGCAAAACACAACTTACTTTTCGTCGTTTCACTTGTGTTACTTTAGGCAGACACGAAGAGTCTTTGTTTTGCTTGTCATTATTCTTTTTTCTCTCCAAACTTTGAGATTTTGAATCAGGACTCGATTTTCGCTTTTTATCTGTGTCACAACAAGTGATGTAAAATATCTTGTTAAATACTCTACCAGAGGTTTTGTAGATAGACGACTTATAAAATCATAACTTAGTCTCCATGATATCATTAAAAATGTTTTTACCTTCTCTGAATTTTTTTTCTGTGCTAGTATTTTTATTGAACCTTGGAGATTCTTTTTTATGTCGATCAGTTTTTTCTTGCTTCCGCAGAACTGAGCCTTGGTCATTAGAACGCACTCTACTTCTGTGGGGAGATGCATCGCGGTAGCGACGGTTTCCTGACAACCTATCATCGGAGTGATATCGTCTATCATGAGTGCGGTCATTTTTGTCTTTTTTAGCTCGACCAGTCCTCGTGTAATAGTTTTCTTTATCGCGATGTTTGTGCTTTAAAGGCTCGTTTGAATTTCCGACATTGGAATAGTTTCCTAAGTTTTCCGAGTAATTGTTTTCGTTGTACGATGCTAGGTATGCAGCGTCGTCTTTCCCCGGTTTGTATTCTTTTTTCCATCTATCGTCTTTGTAATTACTAGTTTTGCTTTCTTCCGCTCCCATGACGAGGCATTTACATAATCAAAACAACACCGTAGTTGCAAATCAGCAACTTCTAATCGATAGATTCACAGCTGGAATAAACGGTAATCCCTAAGAAAGAAAATTTAGATTTGAAGAAAGTTACGGCTGAAATTCTAATTTACAGTAGGCGATGATGATAAGTATGGTGAAAAAAATGATGATGAACATATTGGCCATGTAAAACTATTTTCAAAAAGTCAAGGAAGGGTGGTAAAACGGATTAGAGATTTTTTGCTTGAAACAACAAGTTTGAAAAACGTACAGCCATTACGCTAATAGTTAATCAATTTCTTTAACTGCATTGTTGTTACTACGGTAAAGAGCAGAGCTAATGTAACAAGGGTTTATCTAAAATTTCTAAAGCACCCCATTTAAATTTTCACTTTCTTGAAAAAGACAGATGAAATTGAATGTGCTATTGAGAGAGACATCACACACTGACTGCTGTGACTGACTACATACTTTAAAATCAATTGTTGCCAATTTGAACAGCCATTCACAAACTAAACATATCGATTACAATTAACGTCTTTACAAAAAAGCTACAATTAAAGCAACACGCTACCCGAAATATTGTTTGGTAGGCTCAAGGTTCCCTTTTTTACTCTTGAGTTAAAATTTTTGGGACAAGTGTTTGAAGCGTATAAACAAGATCGATTTCAAACACCTTGAAATGAGGTATTTCAAGCAATTGCGTAAAAAACGAAATATAGATAAACACATGTAAAAGCTACTGCGCTTACTATTTACGCTGAAAGCAATTTTCTTCCAAATCGAAAGTAATCATCTGGTTCTAACAGCCACTGTAAACAGCAAAAATAGCGCAAGTCTGCAGATAATATTAAACGAAAAACTATGAACATTCGTTCGCCATCAAATTAATTTAACTTTTAAATCAATTCAAAATTGCGTATCACTCTCAGCAACCCAATTTCAAAAAAATTGCCGAAAAAGCCTAAATTTCCACATCGGTGCAAGGCATCTAAAATTTTGTCGTCAAAACTGTCAAAAAAATAACAAAGCTAAATAAAATTTGTAGTCTAATGTTTGAAATGTTTTATAGTCGGTAAATAGGTCGCATTTAATTCGAATAAACTTGCGACATAGCTTTGCAGAATTATCCCATTTCAATAACCTTGGTAGGAAGATCAAATATAGTAAAGCCTGCAATGTAGTAATTAGTGAATTATTTCTAAGATTTATTGCAGAATTCTAATAATTTTATGAGATTCTGGCATATAATTTATTCATTGACGTATGCGGTAACGTAGTTCACTTACAGCAAAAACACATGAGAAAGTGATTTTGCAGCTAATAAAACTGTGTGCATAACAGAGCACAACGTTTGCAAGTCATAAGCCACATACATCATATCCAAACCCGAGATCGAGGTCTTTCCTGAGCCATTACAACATTGAGGTATAATGTCATGGGTGACACATGTCGAATGCGGTACCACATTAAGCTAAAATCAAAAAAACTGAAACAAAACCACAATCTAATCATGCTGTTGTTCATGCGAATAATTTGTTGATAAAAATTTCACCTCAATCTTTACCTATCTGAGGTAGAGACAACTGCCTAAAACTAGCATGATCTACTTGAGTTCACAGTTTACCATATGCCAGGGTCACTTCCATAGGCTGAGCACGCTTTTGCAAAGTAAACTGGACTACAATGCACTGCTTAAAATCAATAAGTGTCAAACATATAAACCAAAGAGACATTCATGCACATTTTCAGTTCTTAGCGAAAAGGCATAAAGCAAAACTGTTTTATACATTTTTAATCAAGCTCAAACCCGCATCGATGAAATAGAAAAGTTAGGCTGTGAAAGCGAATTTAGAGAAGACATTTCTTTGACCAGACATGAAATATTTATTTCCTCACAACAAAACGAGCCAACATATGCCACCAACACTTGATTCAAAAGTTTATGACACAAATTAAAAGAAACATTTTGATTACGGTCTGCAAGAACTTAATGAGCTGCTTAAAAAAGCTAGATCATCGAGCCCTCTATAAGGCTACAGCTATAGCTCTTTCAGCCTTGACAAGAATTCAAGTTCCCATGCAATATTTTTTATTAAAAAAGAACAACGCGATTACAAAAATTACTCAGCAGCGTGCAGACTTTGAGGTTCCCACCTCGTCAAAACTGCCCATAAAGAGTCAAACCTTTTTTGCAAAAGATTTTGTGATAAAAAAATGAGGCTCCAAGTTTTTGGTGTTTACTATTCAGGGCAGCAGTGGCAGCAAGTGGCATAATTGCTTCTGAAGTGTTAAATCAAACCAAATAAGAGTGGGATGCACTCAACATATTTGCTTCGGTAAAAATTTAATTCTGGCTGCTGCCTAGCTTCATCTTTAGCACAATTTCAACAACCCGATCAAATTATTTTGTTACTATTTTAATTATAATCTTGTACGAGCATGTTGCCACGGGTGGAGAGCAGTTAACTCGATGTAAATGCTCTTGAAAACAGATGCAAATCTTTGAAAAAAAGAAAGACATTTTCTATTTCGTTTTTTACTCTACTGAAAGCGGTCGTGATCTTCTTTGTAATGCAAAAGGTTTTGAAATAGCAACTACGTAGGATTGTTAAGAGCGATGTTATAATAAAGAGCACAGCAACCACAAGCGGGTTATCAGCAATTGTGTAGCAGCGGCTAGAACCTCGGTTAGGCCTGTGGTAGATGCGGATTCAATTCCCTTGTCGAGTCATACTAAAAGCTTTGACAAAGTCAATCACAGATCTTCTGCTTGACGCTCTACCAGTTTTTAATTAAGAGCGCGGTGCAAATGATGTAAAATTGTGCAAGTTTACTCAGTCATAACAAATTCATCCGCTGTTAAAAGAGCATGTACGCAAAATGCTACGCCATATTTTTTCGATTTTGAAGACTACTACTATCTCTGCCAAGAAATACTCAAACTCATGCTGTAATTAGATTAAATCAGTAGCGTAGCTCAATCGATCTGGAAAAAAGTCACTTTGAAATGATTTCTGGCTAGTCTAGAGTTCTTTTCAAATAACTGCAGCTAGCATAAAACACTATTGCCGACACCGTACACTTTCCGTGGCTAATGGTTAACTCGTCTTGATGAGACACAGTTTTCTGAGTAAATAAAACGCTATTGAAGAAACGTTGTTAACCTTCACTTCCAAAAGAATGTAATGGCTTTAAAACGGTGTTCATTCAATTACCTTCCATTTACCTGTTAAAATAATTACTAAAAAGTTCACTCCCCCTAAGAGAACTTAATCCGAGAATTTCCATTTGCAACTGTAAACAAAAAGCCAAATTGGGCTTATTGGATCATATATGAATAGCGGATACTTATGTTAGCACACTGAAAGCAAATTGTATTCCACCTCCCGCCGACGGAAAAACAAAAGATGAATTGACAAAAGCTCGACTTTGAGCACAGTACTAACCAACTGCTTTGAGTTGTCAGTTAAACCAGGTTCCTGGATTTGCGGGGAACAAAAATTGATTGAAAATAGAAGCAAGGGAGTTGGTTTTTTACAATTTTTCATGAATTCACTGCACAGCTTACCCATTTTTACAACGGACTTTTCGGTCTCTCTAAATGTAAAATGCGTTACACGTTGACAATCCTTGTCAAAAACAAGTATAAACCTGACACATAACGATTATTATTAAAGTTTTAAAAGACTAAAAACATACTGTTGCGATTGCTTGTACTCAAATATCAATTGCTTTTAACTCGGTATAGTCTCTGTCGACAAATATAACTTGCTCGTAACTCGCTAAATCTGTTCAAAGCGAAACTTTTGCCTTGTTTGATAACTACGTCACAATGGCCGCGCGCTAATAAACCGCTTGTTTACGGACGAACGCGTCCGACAGCTCTGACGTGCAGAATGTTTCGTAGTCGCTATTTTCTGTTCAATATTGGATCAAGTGGCAAGTTCAGAATTTATGAGGTCATAGTGCGCTAGGATCTACTCTTGTCAGATAGTACTGATATGAATGTTTGTTTGCCACCAGCTCTAAGAGCTTTTAAGACAGCTGTCAGCATGCCACATATCTGTAAAATTGGTGTAAGCTATTTCAAATTTTATGGTTCATTAAAAGTCATCCCGATCACTCGTGCTCAAATCCTGAAAAAGCTACATGAAAAATATGCAATACAAGCATTTTCGTCCTACTGGTAGCTCAGAGCTTTAATACAATCTGAAATGATCAGAGAGATGCGAAACTGAGAACGGTGATCATTGCTAATTTCCCCTTGGTCTTACATGATTTTCTTCTACACAAAATATTCCTCATTTTTAACCAGAAATAGGAGGATGCATTTGTTTCAATTTTTTTAAGCCTACATAATTTCTGCTTTTGCAGGGTCGAAAAGTTAGTATTTTACGCATAATACATGTATTTAGAATTTTTAGAGACACCTTGCGGCAAATCAATAATATAAGAAGGATCGCCTGGGCAATATTATATCTGCATCTTTGGAAAATTTGTTGTTGACCTAAATCCATAAGCGACTACATTAAAAAACAATCCAATGGAAAAATTTAAACAACACTTTCAAGATCTGGTTTCATAATTAATTACCAGAATTTGTTTCACCTCATTGAGAAATTAAGCGGATCATCGTTTACTTGCAGATGCTCACCACACAGTTCAACGAAGTTACATGACATGACAGAGCAAAAGTGCAAGCGAGTGTTCTTGATCCAAGCCAGGAAGCAAACAAGAATCCAAAAGTTTCCTAATTTAGTTGCTTTCTGATCATACACCTACAATGATTCTGTGCCGAATTGCCACCTGATTGGGTATAATGATACACTCGATAAAGCAATGCATACTTTCACAATAAAGCACAGTTGTGCACAGATGTGTATGTGTGTTTAAACTCCTCCAAAACTATTAAGCGCACTCATTAAAATCTGAAAA
Organism: Trididemnum clinides; assembly: GCA_963675345.1. Taxonomy (NCBI): domain Eukaryota; kingdom Metazoa; phylum Chordata; class Ascidiacea; order Aplousobranchia; family Didemnidae; genus Trididemnum; species Trididemnum clinides. Next base: position 15,346,032 of record OY776286.1, read on the forward strand.
CGATACTAGAAAATAATACTACGCGTCTTTGATAGACCAAAGATCATATATACAAAAAATACTTGTAAGTATTAGTCGGTCTAATCATGTATTTAACCCTTTGCGGTCCAATTTTTTTTACCGTATCCGGCCCACCAGGTCTAAATTTCTTTCAGCAATAAAAAACCTAACTGCTTCGTTTTCAATCACCACGTTGTTATCAGCAAAGTTTGTGCTAAAAAAACATCCAAGCGTAGCGTCTGACTGCCGAGATGCGCAATGGAAAAAAGGAATACGCAATGACGTGAAAAAATCACTCCAGAGCGAACCTTGGACCGTCTACAGCAAGAAAAACAAAAGATCATCTCTGAGATGACGTTGGACTGAATTACATAATTTTGTAAATCATCTCTGAGATGACCTTGGACCGCAAAGGGTTAATAACATTTTTTTGAAAAAACTCGATGAACCCTTTTATAAATTTTTCATGTGTTTTCTGCTATATTTTACGGCTGAAAATGAACAGTTGATTTTGAGAAATGGTTTGGAAAATCTTGGTCGAAAATAGAGAGTAGCAAATTATCTAGTTAGCCTATTTAGTAGTGTAATAATGAAATTCAGTAGTTGTAGTGAACTTGATTTGGAAGCTTGTTATTCGCCAATCTACGCTTACAAATTTTGCAGTTCTTAATGTATATACATCAGTCACTTTTAAGACATTTAATTTTCTGTACTTTTATATCATAACGGCGTAACGGCGCTCCTAACGTAGACCAACACAGTCTGATACTTTTGCTAAGTGAATAAAATGGTCAGGTATGGATAAACCATTAAGCGAAATCACAACCTACTTACAGTAGATCATCAAGAAAAAGGAGAGGGGAACCACAGAAATTTTGTGCTGCCGAATTTTCAATGGTGTTTCAGTAGTTAAATGTCATGAAATGGTATCCCTGTATGGAAGGTTGAAGAGGCAGAACAAGCTGTGGTATTGTTTTGTTCCCCTCCTTCTGCCCCAAGCCTATCCCAATTAATCGGCTGCCATGTATGAGCTCCGCAAATTTTAAAGCTACATTCTTGTTCTTGCCTTTGATTTGGTTTTGAATTACCTGCGGTATCAGTAGGTTTCAGTGGTTAGGAATAATATGTATTAGGTCTTGCTGTGCTGGTATGTTTGAAATAGACTTGTAGAGCAAGGGTGTGTAGCCTGCCTCCCGCGACGTAAAATTCTGTTGTCCGCGGAAGGGTTTTGTTGCACAAGGATGTCAAATCTATTGATTCGAGTTTGGAAAACCGATCTCCGAAAAAAAAAAGTCTTTTATAATAAACTTGGAAAATTTGGCGTAAAATCTCGCTTTGAGATTGTTAACCTTCAGAAAAAACTGAAAAAGATCTACCCTCCAGTTTTTGGAGAATAATGCAACCAGCTAGTGCTTTGAAGTTGATTTGTGCATGCAAACAGCTTGGATTACAAACTCTGACTGGGACGCAGAATTTTCAACCACTTTGCACTTGCCCGCCGGCAAAAAACTAGAAACTACTTATTCCTTATTCAAGTATGAATCTGATTAGTTAAAGTCTTATTTACTTTGGTAACTATTTTTTGGGTAAATTTGTACAAAGGCACTTTATTCATGCAAGAGGCTAGCGATGCGCATAGCGAACTGCAGACAGTAGCACTTTCAGAGACAATGATTGTTTTACCTGAACAATTTTTGGCGCTTTTTTTTAGACAAAGATAGTAATTTTTTTCGCAAACTCACCAAAAAGATGTAACTTTCCTAAAAAAAGATGGTGACCGGTGCAACCTAAGCTAAAGTAATCATAGAAGTTCAATAAACACTGGGGTAAATTAACAAAAAGAATCAAAAAGAAGTAGTCAGGGCATAACGTAACCTAAGATAGTGAGTACAGACGCTGAGTACGCATGTAGCTACAAACAAACCCATGCCAATTACTTTAAAAGGAAAATCCGTGAGCAATTTGGTCCGGCGTACAACCGCTGTTGCCATTGCCCGGTTGGCCAATAAATATCTTAAAAAATCTGAGCAACAAAGTTTGAGGTGTTTAGGGCATCTAAAGGATATAATCCAGCCCTAAAAATGATGGTCACACTCGCAGGACGCCAATACACTGCACTGAATTAAGATTTTATGCAGATCAACTTTTTGAAAAGATTAGTTTTATCCGAATTCTTTGCTCAGATCATTTGTGTCACTAAATTTGCTCACTTTAAAGCTGAAGATCTTGTTTGGAGATCAATTTTTTGAAATTATTTACTTCGCTAAAACTTTTGGGTCAGAGCGTTTTTGATGCTTAATATGCCTATTTTGAGATTAGAAATCTTTTTTTTGCGATCAACTACATGCATTTACTTTGGTTCAATTTAGAGCACCTACTTTCAGAACGGCTGGCCTAACCTAACGTAAGTATGCAACAAGCCATCAGCCGATAAAAAATCTCAAAATCAAATCAATTATAGATATGAGAAGTTTTTCAATGTTATTTCATAAATTTGTCACCGGATATTTTGCAAAGTTAACTGCATTTTTTTATTCTAGCAAGCCACATGCGACTGAACAAAGTTTACGAACTCGATCAATTTTTTCAAGGGTAAGTTCACAAAAATTTTACAACAAAGTTATCACAATATGGCGTTAAATAGTGGTGCTGACCTTTTATTAAGATATTTCGTTTTTCGGTTGTTGAATTTCAAGTTTTGATCAAATACTTAGGAGTAAAGTTTAGAAATTTATATTTTTTCAACATCGAGCTCAGCATAATCAATAAGTTATGTCAAGTTTGAGCTTGCATCTCTGGGATGAATGATATTGGAATAATGTGGTATTGTTCAGAAATAAACGTTGCAACACAGTAAGCAAGAAAGTCTCTTACAAATGTTTTGCGTGATGAGGTAAATTTGCAGCTTTGATTGACATTTTAGACTATGCAAAAATATGGTTTTAAAATGTCCATTGTATTTTAGTTTAGTAAAAAATTATGCGGCTCTGAAGTCCAGCTAATTCTTGCAGTGAGCATACATGCTGGTGTTTACAGTGCGTTAGAGGTCTATGTCTTAAGGCCTCAAAAAGTAAAAAAGAAAATAGCAGAAGTGTTGCTTTGACTTATATTATTTTGAAGCAGCGATGAAGTAGTAATTTTTCTCTTCTATATTCCATGGGAAACAGTTATTAATATAATACCGTAATCCCCCACCTATTTTTCGCACTTTTATCCCACGTATAATCTACAGTCGATATCGGTACAGGTTGTTTGCTACGCTAGCCCAACGTAGTCTTCGTCAGGTGATTTACTTGAATAAACAAAAATAAATAAATATATATATATAAGTAAACAAATCTGCTTTTTTACATGTTATGAAGGTAAATGTAGTAAAACAAAATAACCTATATAATAACGGCATTTTTAACTAAACTTCGTTACCCTAAGCATGTTTATAAGCTATGGCCTACAGGCCGTCGGTTATGTCGGACAATCGGCTAACACGGACACCCTTCCCCCCAGCTATCCGAGTTGACGAGGTGAAGCTGTACTGACATTTTATGGTTAATAGAATACAACCGAGAAAAACGCTTTAATTACACAACTTTTTCATTAATTAATCCATACGCAATTGCATGACGCTTTGAAATTGCAATCGATTGGGTCTTTGAGATTGCCTCAATCTGGCTGCGTCTGCCTCGTTTTGAGCTGCACCAGGAAAGGGAAATTTGTTTCACTGACGCCTCAAAATGTATGTGCGGATTATACGTGGCGGATTACGGTACAAGCTTTAGACTGAATTTTTGGTGATTTGGCAATTTATTTTGGACATGCGACAAAGTTAATCTAAGTGCACATGGTCACATGCAACAGCATGTGTTCTTTTATAAATTTTGTGGCTTTTGCAACAGCATGTGCACTTTTATAAAAGTTCCTGAATATTGTGTCCGTGTATAATCCGCAGCGATATTTGGGATTTGATTTGGAGAAATAAAAGTGCGGATTATACCTGGTGGATTACGGTATTGTATCAATTATTTAACATATTATTTATCAAGTGATGTTACTAAACAGGCATAGTACAGGCAATGTAGGTGCGTACTCCAGTACTATGTCTACTCGCCTATTTAATGTAATTGTTTATCAAACACCCACAAAATTGCACGTTTGCCTAGAAAATGATCTACATTTTGAATTTTGATACACTTTTCTTCCAGCACATATTGGGCACATGCCGAGCGGTCCAAATCCTTCAAGAAACACTATACTGGTATATAAATAATCATGAAATAAAGTATCGCACCACAAAATTGATACAAATAGTAAAAACAGACTACAACAACAGCGCTGGTAACACCCATTAAAATAGCTAAACATAAAATCAAAACGACACAGTGATAATCTACTATATATAAAGCAGAGTTCTGCATGTGCGTACGTGCTTGCACGCGTACGTACGCTTTTAACTCCTTTGAATATACTGGGCGTACATACATCAAACTTGGCACGATTGATCACCACCCCGGGGTGAGTGTCTAAATCATTTCGAGACCGGATTTCATTGAAACTGTACTGGCATGGTAACAAAAAATTGTATAGTTAAAAAGACCCAGAGCATTCCCTCACAAAATGAGGTACCCATACATTCCCGTACAAGAAAGCAAAACAAAATTTGACGTAAATGTACGTTCCCCATCTCGAAGTGTTTGAGGGGGTTCGAGACGTCATGTTGACGTCTTTATCAAACATCATTTTTTTTTTAATTTGCGTTTATTGACAGAGAAAAACCGTTGTTTGCTCAAGCGAAACCCAGTCCCCGGTTTACCAACTTACATGATTTTCATCTCTTTCGAGTGTAAAAAAATGTCACAGCTAACGCTTGATTGCTCAATGTGTTTTCTGTAATTTCTCAATTGGTACTAATCGTAGAAACGGGATAAAACGCTTTCTTGGAAAACACCAACAAAGCGATTTCAACAAAAATAACTCTGCGAAAATTTAACCCTTTCGCTTTCCTGTGCACCACATGTCATGTGTAAGAGATTTTGACTTTTTGATTCTATTAAGGTCTGGCGAGGATTTGAACCGTCACTCCTCGGTTTCCAGACAGACGTCTCAACACCTTGCTATGTCCAGAACGACTTTAACCACACAATAAAGTCTTGTAAGCAGCAATATATTGAAACATTTAAACTCTATGTTATATATCAACAAAGATCGAGGAATGTTTGCGGCAACGGTTAAATACTTCTCAATATAGCTCTTCTGGTGTAATCGAAAGTTTAAATGATCTTTATTTAGATTTAAAATCTACATAAAATTCACAAAAACTTAACGTTTCGAAAAACTAAAATCAGTTTTTCTTCGTCAGGAGTGACTAAAGTTTAAACACAGACAACGGTTACATAGTAATCAACAGGACAATAAGGAGAAAAAATAAAAATTATGGCAATAAACAAGTGAAGCAGCGACAACTGGCGGCCAAAAATTTATAAATTTGTACAATCCGGGATAAAAGCTGTTAATTTTATCGTTAAAAGAAAAATCAGTTTTGTGTATGTAAAATGATTCTAAAAAACGTCTTTTCCTATAGTCACTTTCAGTAGCTAAAATTTCAGAGCTTTCCCAATCAATCCGGTGTCCATTTAAGCAAACGTGTTTCACTAGAGCAGATTTCTTTTTTAATTCCTCATTTGTTAGTTTGGCAATTATATCAGGTTTGACGTCCCTTTGATGTTCTTTGCGTCGTGTTTTAAATGATCAACCAGTCTCATCAATATATACACCTGTACAATCTAAACATGAAATTTTATATACAACACCGCGTTGATCAAATTTGTTGATTTTATCTTTTAAACTTGCAGCTTACACCAGAAGAGCTATATTGAGAAGTTAAAGGATGCCTGGTGACAAAAGCAAAATATAACGGTTAAATACCTTGACCACTTTACCTTTAAAATAAAACAAGCATCTTGGTTAACAACCTGGCTTGCTATTCTACAAACTGATAAACTTAAGCGTCTTAAACAGGGAAACAAAGTAAGCTAATTCCAAACCGAGGTACAATCTGGCTATTTCCCACTCGTCCAAGTACAAATGCAAGAGCTCATGCACGTTTTTTCAAACAAAGGATTTCCGGGTTGAAAAGTAAAGTGTTTCCAATTCGATTTGTAATATTTAATTTAAAATGTGAAAGATTTACGCTACATCATGCACGGGACATTTGACTGGGACGTCCATGAACCATATGTGGTGCACACAAGCACACTTTTTCAAATGGTAATAAAATTGAAGACGTTTAGGCTTAGAGCATTATTTCAGATGAGACGATTCAGGAAAGGTTCAATATAATGTGTGCATCATATGTCACCACAGTACGTCTGACTGATGATGTAGGACAGGGGAGGGAAACCTACTTGGTATTGCGGGTGGCATGAATTGCATGACATTAATGGCGGGCCGCAACAAAAACTTGACTTTTAAATTCCGCATAAACACACTCAAAATACACAAATGATTTTTATTTTAGCTCTCAATGAGATGGCTGAAAGTTCTTTTCTTTGGTGAGGTATGCGATATCCGCAAAAGCCGAAGATGTTGCAATTCGTAATTGGTGTCCAAGGTTTTCATCCGATATTCTGGAGCAAAACCGATTCTTTGCGAGTTTCAATTTAGAAAAAATTGTTCGCCACAATTGGTGCTTCCAAAGAGAGGTACATATTTAAGAGCATGTTTCCGCAGGATGGGAAAATCATCAGCAGTTACTTAGAGTTGATAAAACTCAACCAGTGGAGTGTTAAGGTACATACTTTTCAATGTATCATTAGTCTGAAGCTCAATTACGAGTATTTCGTGTTGAAAGTTATTGGGAGCGGAAATTGCAACTACATTAAAAGGAGTGGCGAAAATATCTAACTCCATTTGTTTGCTTTTCATGTCCTGGAATCTTTCACTGAATGTCTGAAAAATCTTTGCACACTCAAGCGCATATTTAGCTGTGGTAGATTGTTTTTGTTCTTGTAAGAATGGAAAGTGTGTGGTGTTATTATTTTGAAGTTGTACTTTCCACAGCTGTAATTTTGTTTCAAATGATTTCACTTTTGCAAACATGGAGTTTAAAAGCTGGTTAGGTCCATGCAACTTTATATTGAGTTTTGAAAAATGTTTGCTGATATCAACCATAAATGCGAGATCACATAACCACCGGTTATCACTTAGTTCAACGACAGGATTTCCTTGCATATCCATGAATTGACCGATTTCATTTCGTAGCAAATAAAAAAGTGTTGGCATTTCACTACATTTAGTTACCCTACGTGCTCAGTAACTAAATGCAGTTTGCGTCGTAGGGTAACCTAATGCTCAAATCATTAACAGGTTAGTTTTATTGCTTGTTTCGTCACAAATAAAAAACTATGCGATTACAAGGCTGCATGAGCACGATGTTGATATAAATGGCAAATGCTGGCAAGGTCGTCTCAAGGATATATTTAATCGTTACAACTTTTGAACACGAGCCACATTAAATAGTCTCGCGGGCCGCATGCGGCCCTCGGGCCCCAGGTTCCCCACCTCTGATGTAAGACTTCGAATGAAAATAACAGAGGTTTCCATTTTATTAAGTAATTGCAAAGTTACACTAAAAAGAACAAAAGCATTATTACTTGCAAAATGGCACTACTAGTAAAGCTAATTTATTTTCAAATGCAAAATTGCACTTAATTGAAAAATTAAACCCATTATATCTTAAATGGGTGCAATTAATAGAGCTAATATCTGTCCATTTTATTTGATTCATTACAACCTTACAACCAAATAACCAAAAAGTGGTATGATTAACAAAACTAACTAATTTTTACTAAACACAAACAAAAACTAAAAAAGAGGCAATAGCAAAATAAAAGAAACCCTTGGAAATAAAAGCAAAAAATTCAATTCAATTTTTTGGAGTGAGTTTTGTTGATGAAGGGTTATACAATCATTAGATTCTGAAAAAAATATATAATTTATAAGCAATGAGTAATTTTATAAATTAATCAAAAAATTTTCTGATCAAAATGGCGCGTTTTCTTGAGTATCAGCTGCAGTAATGCAGACTAACTTCTTTGGCAAATAAAATGTAATGATGTAAAGCAGACCTGCACAACATACGGCCCGCAAATTCGTTTTGTGCGGCCCGCGAAAGCATTTTAAAGTCAGTCAACAGCTGAACTCTGTCTTTTCTGTATTCCACCTGCTGCGTGTGATAGAAAGCATTTTTATTAAATCTTATTATTCCTCATTTATAACTTAACAGTTACTTGTCTTATGATGCCTTGCTCAAAGTTTGTTGGAAGTTCTTGTAGGTTAATAGTTCATGATTTGCTTGCTCTTAAATGGTAAGTAAATCGTGCGAAGCTATCATCTAATACCATCCGCATGACAACCCAGCTGTCTCCATCTGCCTCCATCCTTGAGCAAGCACCCTTATTAGAGCGGACAGAAACCATTGTCGTAGAGCAGGGGTTCTTAACCGGGGGTACCTGTATCCCTTGGGGGTACGAAGCACCAAAGCAGGGGGTACGAGATGAGGTGTCAGAATAATGGTTATTTTAAACTGTTTGCTAAAAGTTTATTCTCAATGTTATTTGAAATAAGAAAACATTTTCCGAAGCCTTTTTTAACATCTGTATTTCTGAATGATTTTTTTGTCATAGGAAAGAGCTACTGTGACGTAATAAAGAGCGGTTTGTTTGTTCCGACAGAATTGGTTTTGCGCTAAATTGGTTTTGTTGTGAACAATATTGTGGTTAATAAATATACATCAGCAACAGGCTACATTGTGTTTTATTTCATTGTTAGATTGTATATTTACCGTAATTTTGTAGGTGTTTGATCGATAGGTCTAGGGGTACAAAAACATTTTACAAAATTTTAAGGGGTACGAACGCCACAAAGGTTAAGAAACACTGTCGTTGAGGAAGGAGTCACGTTTTTACAGCTAAATGTAGAAGGCCTCATATAGGAAAAGATCAACGTCATTGAGCAGCTGGCCCAAAAATATAACCCAATAGCCATACTACTCCAAGAGACACATGCAAGTCACACCTCTTGCCTCAAAATATGCGGATACTAACTTGCTGCCCATACTGAAAGCAACATTTATGTGACGGCCTCTTTTGTTAAAAATGGCTCCAAGTGGAAGATAGCTGCTACCTGTCCAGATGATTCAATACTAAATTGGACAGCTGTTGAGGTCGAAGGCAGTACAGTCATCAATTTATACCAACCACCTGTGAGTGCTCTCAACAAGAGTGAGATCCCCATCTTTCCCCCACCATGCATCTATGCAAGAGATTTCAACTGCCACAGCATTGCATGGGGATATCAAGCAACCAGCCCTAACGGCTCTGCCTTAGGGCACTGGTTATCCATTGCCAATGTGACCCTCCTCCATGACCCACACCAACCACACAGTTTTAGATCTGGCAGATGGAACACCACTTCCAACCGAGAATTGGCTTTCGCCAACGTAACAAGTACCTTACCACAAAGCTTAGTTTTGGACCCCTTTCCTAGATCTCAACATCGACCTTCATTTATTACCCCACATAACCCAGTTGAACCTATTCCAACAAAAGATGTTAAGAGATGGAACTTCCGCAAGGCCAAATGGGAACAATTTGCACACCTGGTGGAATCTGGGATTGATACGCTGCCGTCTTCCTGTACCCCTGGCCCAAACATAGCATACACAACCATTTGCCAACTGCTTTCCCAATCAGCAAAGAAAACCATACCACGTGGCTGCCGCCAGCAGTATATCCGAACATGGTACGACGAATGTAACAATTACTACAAAGAATTCGATCAAGCTGAAAACAAACAATCAGCTGCAGACCTGATGGACTACCTCAACAAGAACCGCAAAAAACGATGGGAAGAAACAGTCAAGGGAATAGACTTCATCCACTCAAGCAGGAAAGCCTGGAAAACTTTTAACCGCTTGACTGGGCGCAAATCTGATCCAAAACAATGCCCAATTACATCTATTGCAAAGCAGCTGTTAGCCAATGGGCATTTTAGAGGGGCTGATAAACAACATGACCTCTCTGTTAAGAGGCAGTGTGGTATGATGTGGCGGGTGCCTGAGATTGGTGGCCATCTGACCACACCTTTCACCACCTCAGAACTCAAAGCGACCATAAAACTACTGAAAGGTGGAAAAGCCCAGGGCCCAGACAAGATCCCAACAGGGTTTATGATGCACTGTGGTAAAAAGTGTTTGGAATGGGTGCGCAAATTTTACTCCTTTCGTCTTGAGCACACAGTTATCCCGAAGATTTGGCGTAGAGCCACTGTTGTGGCCATCCTAAAACCCAACAAATCGGCAGACGATGCCAATAGCTACAACCCATTTCATTACTATGTGTTTCCTATAAAATTTTGGAAAAACTGATTCTTGCCCGCATCAACCCCGTCATCGAACCCCAACTACCAACGGAGCAGGCAGGCTTCAGACAAAGTCGCTCGACAGTACAGCAAATACTCAAACTCACGTGTGAGATGGAGAAAAGCTTTGAGAATGGATATAAAGCCGGGGCAGCAATGGTGGATCTGACAGCTGCCTATGATATTGTTTGTGGCCAGGGTTTAGCCCTAAAGCTTCTACGTACCATTCCAGACCGCCATCTCGTGCGTTTAATCATAAACATTTTATCAAACCGCAGTTTTTAACTTAAAACCAGTACTGGCAAATAAGTCGACTGCGCATACTCAAGAATGGTTTTCCGCAAGGTTCAACACTGTCGCCTATCTAGACAACCTCGACAGCTTTTCATTTGAATAACTATGAAGCGCAACGGCAACTAAACATCTGCGTCTATGAAACCACCCTCCCTCACAACCCACACCATAGATACCTTGGAGTAAAACTGGACAGACAGCTAACGCATAGACAACATATAGAAGGTCTACGTGGAAAAGTGATGGCAAGAAACCATTTCATCCGATGCCTGTCTGGATCAACTTGGGGTGCAAATGCTAAAACCCTTCGAACAGCAGCCCTTGAAATTGTTTACAGCAGCGCAGAGTATGCCACTCCAGTATGGAGCCGAAGCTCCCATACCCAAAAGCTGGACGTATCCCTGAATGATACCATGAGGATTATAACCGGCTGCGTGAAACCCACCCCCATACATCTCCTTCCCGTAATCTCAGGAATGGTCCCCACCAAGCTGAGAAGAAACTATGTTACCAACAAAATATCTCACGCATGTGCCAACAAAGAACACCCACTGCACAGTCTGGTACCTGAGCCACAGAGCCTACGCCCACAGCGTCTGAAGTCACGCCACCCCTTCTACCGTCACGCAGCAGAACACCATAACTGCGACCACGATATCATTGAGGCCTGGAACGAAGAGTGAACTAAACATCAACTCCCTAAGCAGCTGAGGCTAACCCTGGATACTACCCCACCACCTGGATCCGACTTACCGCGGAAACGGTGGGTTACCCTAAATCGCGTCAGAGCTGGAGTGGGGCGGTTTGGTGCAGAAATGCACAAATGCTGACTCAGAACATCAGCCTCATGTGCTTGTGGAGCTGCCACCTAAAATGTGGAGCACATCTTGTTTGATTGCAATCTCCTTCGTCTACCTAACACCGCCAAGAACCTCACTAATGTGATTGATGATACAAAGAACTGGCTTTAACATCTAGCCGAAAACCTGCGATAAGCCCTTAAACAAAAGAAGAAGAAGATAGCTCATGATCTTAACATACAGGATGATCTTAACAGGTCTTAACATACAGGGTGTAGATGAGCCAGAGAAGAGCATCAAAAATAGAAATTTTGGAGTTCTGTACTAGGGCCATTGCGCAGGCAAAAAAACGATCAGATACAAGTAGCCTACAAACTGAAGTTCATCTATCCATAGAGAGTGGCTTACTAGCTTCTTTTTACAGTTAAAGTTTCAATGTTGTTTATGTGCTAGTGTTAAGTAATTTGCCCGTAACTGAACTTTTTTTTACTGGATAACCACGTCTGAAGGGAAAAAAAGGAAAATAGACAGCGAGCACAGAGCGTTTAACTCTAAGTGGACGAACGAGTACTTGTTTGCAACGAACAAAGACAAAATAATCTGTCTAGTATGTCGAGAAACTGTAGCCGCTCCCAAGTAATATAATATAATTTGAGACGACATTTGAAAACTCAGCATCCTACTGTCGCTAAATTAGATCGAAATGAAAAGAGCCTTAGAGCAGCCAGTCTCTTGAAAAGCCTCGGCAAGTAACAAAAATTTTACAAAATATTCGACAACAAAAGTGCAAAAGCTACAAATGCTATCTTCCAAATTTCGAGAGAAATTGCAGCTTCTGGGAAGTGTTTTACAGACGGAGAGTTTGTAAAAAAGTGCATGCTTCTAGCTGTATCAGAGATTTGTCCAGAAGAGATGCGGATGTTTCAAAACATCAGTCTCTCACGCATGACCACACAAAGAAGGGTGGCTGACATAGCTGCCAACTTAACGAATCAGTAAAAGCAGAAAGTAAAAAAATTCGTTTTTTTTCATTGGCTACGGATGAAAGTATCGATTGTTGCAATACAGCTCAGCTTGTCATATACTGTATATTCGAGGCGTTGACAACAACTTTAATATAAGTGAAAAACTTGCTGCCATGCAATCAATGTAGGGCCATACTACTGGGAAAGACATCTGTACTGAATTAAGTAATTGTGTAAACAAGAAGTTGGCATAAAGCTTTACAAACTTGGTGGCCATTTGCACCGAAAGTGCTCCAGCTATGTGTGGAAAACATACAAAAGCAGTTTCTCTAATTCAGAAAGTCATCGCAAGACTTAAAATCACACACCACTGCATTATTTTTTATTCACCAGCACGCTTTGAGTGGTAAGATTTTAAAATTTAACCACGTAATGTCTGTGTAGTTTCGGGTTGTAAATTGCCTTCGTGCTCGCGCTATAAAACATAGAACATTTCGAGCATTTCTGGAGGAGGTGGATGCCGAATATAAAGACCTAGACCAGGGGTTCTTAACCGGGGGTCCATGAACCCCTTAGGAGTCCATAAAGGTACTTTAAGGGGTTCGTATGATTGGATGCGCTTTTGTGCTGATAAGCAAAACAGATTTCTGGCCAAAGTCGGGACATTCAGCTTTAGATCGCGCCCCTGTGGTTGGGTGGATCTCCAAAAAGAAAAAAAAAGGTCGCCACCTATTCCTTGTCATTTTTGGCAATTTGGCAGTGAAACCTGCCGAAAGTGACAAGAAAAATGTGGTGACCTTTTTTTTCTTTTGGAGATCCACCCAACCACAGGGGGGCGATCTAAAGCTGAATGTCCCGACTTTGGCCAGAAACCTGTTCTCAAGAATACACCAAGGCAATGATCAAGATGTATTGCACTTGTCTTTACTTTAACCTTGCAAGTAACCAAGTGTCAGCCAATGGCAGGGGGTGCTGGACTGCTTAGCCTTGACCGCAAGGGGTCCTTAGGAAGAAAAAGGTTAAGAAACACTGACCTAGACAAAAGTGAGATGGATGAGCCGAGGAAGAGTGCTACAGTGTTTGCTGCTTTGAAAGAGAAAGTTTTACAGTTTCTCAAAAATAAACCAAAATGTTCGAAGAGCTTGAAACTGAATCCTGGAATCATGATTTACTCTTCCTTTGTGATATCACTGTTCATCTGAACGATCTCAACACGCAGCTTCAGGGAAAAGACCTGCCAATATTCGATTGGTAGGAGCAGTAAAAGCTTTCAAAATGAAACTACGACTTTTCAGAAGTCAGTTGTTGAAAGGTGAAATGACCCACTTTCCTACCTGTGCACAACATATTCCCCAGAGCCAAAATCTTGAGCTAGGAGAAAAATTTGCACAGCAAATTGAGATACTGAGGCAAGAGTTTGACCGACGACTCACTTTGTCTCAGGAAGAAAATCTTCAATTCAAACTGGTTTAAGACACATTTTATATGGATCCAGAAGAAGTGCCCATACAATTGCAGTTGGAGGTTATCTAACTGCAAGCTTCGTCTGTGTGCAAGGCTAAACACAGAGAAAGCAGCCTGCTGGACTTCTACAGAAGTCTGAACAGAGATAAATATAAAAACCTTGTCCAATTTTCTTTTTTTTTATTTGCCATATTTATCCTTCATTCACGAGAAAGCGATGTATCGCTATGTTGTGGATGGTAAGTCCGCACTCGCTTGGGAGTTGCTATTTCCGGGTCACCTATCTTCCACATAAAGCTGGGGCGTCCCGTTAAGTGCCTTGCCCAAGGACATAACAATCGAACTTGCCGGCTTGTTCTCCACAACCTCCCCTAAATGCCGATTGCCAAACAGGAAAGCTGTGAATACCATTTTTTAAAAGTCTTTTGGCATGACTCGTCAAGGGGAATGAACTCCAGGTCTACCGACTGCGAAGCGGACGCTCAAACCACTACGACATCGCGCCGAGTATTTTTTACAAATTTTTCAATTTTTTTACAATTTTTACACTGAAAACGCTGAGTATTTTTGGCAGTAACTAAAAATGCGAACAAACTTTTTCGATTATGAATTCGAACGAGAACAAACAGCGCTCTTCTTTGTCTAACTAATGAAAGTCTGAAGGACATCCTAAAAACATCTACTTCCCATAAGTATCCAGATTATGACAAACTTGTTGCCGGGAAGCGATGCAATGTTTCACATTAGTGTTTGTGACAAAAGTGGGCATAAGTTTTTACTGAGTTTGAAGGACTACACAAGAATAATGTAACGGTACGCTTAATTACATTATAACCAATGATTTTACGTGATAATAATGCTCATGCGGCCCTCGGCAAATTTTCTCTAGTCAATGTGGCCCGAGCCTTTTTGAGTTGTGCAGGCCTGAGTTAAGGTGAATGGACTACGCAACGACAGATTCTTCTATTAAGCATTTTTAGCCTTCTAAATATGCTTCTTTTTTTTTCTGCACGCTTCAAACCCACTCTACGATGTCATAATGCTGTCTGGTAAGATCAACACAGTCTTTTGTTACCAGAGGTCATCACATGATGACTTTATAAAAAATTGCAAAAGTTTTACAACATCAGTTTATTTAAAAACTGATTTGTGATCTCATTTCTTATCCGATTTTCAAAATTTGTTCAACTAATAAAGGATTATTTGAAGGAAATTTTGATAATGTATGATAATCATCTTTACTATTTGTTTTTATAATGAAAACGTAAACTTTAACATCTGTAGTGTAACTTTTTATTCTCACCCAAAAAGTGGTAGACCGAGTAACAGCAGGTAAGGTTAATAGATAAAGATAATGATAAGGTACAAACAATTAGTGTCGTTTGAAAGCTTTAAAAATTTTCTTTTCAGAAATACGTAACTTTAATTATATTAATATAATTAAATTCGTATTATAACTTTAATTAGTTAGAGTTATGGATTGGTTTATAATGGCTGATCAACTACTGGTCGCAATACATCACTTTAATTTTTAGTTGAAAAATTTTCCAACTAAGCCTAAGAAACTTATAAGTTTTGCAAGAGAGTTCCGTCCGCACAGACAGAACTCTAGAGGTTTGGAGGAAAGTTTAGAAAGAAAGAGGCCTAAACATCAGTAGAAGGGAGAGGCAGTACTTGTGTGCTGGTGGAGGAAACACACAATTAATAAGTACCAAACTATCAAACACCCTCAAGATAATGTAATTTAAGTTCTTGGAATCTATCGTTCAAGAAGGTGATGGCTCGGATGTTGAAGTTGGAAGAAGGATAAAAGCAGAATGGTGAGCTTAGAAGGAGGTAACTGGCGTACTTTGTGACCAAAAAGTACGGAACTGCGTGAAAGGCCGATTATTTTATACAGTACAACGATGTACCCAGAAATGATATATGGAATGGAAGTGTTACCACTGACGAAGAAACAAGAACAATCACTGAAAGAGGCAGAGGTGAGAGGGCTCGGATTGTCTTATGTAGTTACAAGAAGCGATAAAATCCGAAATGAATCGGTGAGAAAAAAGATGAATCTTGGAGCTTTGAATTGCAAGCTCAGAGAAGCGCGACTGAGGTGGAAGGGCCAGGTGGCAAGAAAAGAAGACAACCATGTTGGCAAGATTTTAAACATTTTAAACAATAAAATTTCATCTTTGGTTTGACTTATTACAAAAATTGCTGTAAATTTATATTACAGCAATTAAAGTGCAATCACGAAAGATGGATATCACATCGAACCTATGTTTTACTTTTAGTAGCAAGACTTCTAACAACTAGTACAAAATCTCAGAAGTCACAGAAAACTAAATACAAATAGCCACGCTTAATCGGTCCACGTTTAATAGGGCCACCTGCTTATTTGAGCCGTTTTTCATTTGTCCCAAATCCAATTCTTTTTTCTGCACAATTTTTCCCCCTTAATGGGATCATCGCTCCGCTTAAACGAATCACCCCTCGCCCTAAAGTACGTTTTTATGGTTGACGTTTTTTACTTTTGGTGCAATTTTTGTGTTTTGAGAGATCAATTTGTCTTAAGAAATCGCTTGCAGTTGATGCAGGCAACGTGCTACGTTCTCACTAAGTCATTCACAGTAGAGAGGTCTACAGAAAAATAAAAACTTGTCAAATCATAATGTCAATTGTCACCTAACGGAATTGCAGTAACTGTGATGTAGCAGTGAAAGTAGATTGAATAAATGCATTTAGCATTTAAATTGAGAGTAGCTGCTATAGCTTGCGTAGATCGAACACTTCAAGAAAAAATAGAAATTTTTAACAAAATCAAAGACCAGTCATGAGAAACGTCGGAGAGGAAGTGAGCTGAGATAGTCAGGCTGTCAAAGTCAACATTAACTCTGACTACATAGACTAGCAGCTGAATAGCAAGATCTATGGGGAAAGCATGAGAACAGTGGAGGTACAGCTGCAACTTCGCGTAAACGCCATTGAAATCAATAGAAGTTGACAAAGCAGTGAAGAATGGTTCAATGCAATATTGGCCCAAAGACAGGCGGTTATGGTTACGATACTGCTGTCAAAAGCATCTGAGTAGGCAGTCAAACTGAGTGATACAGAGTTGAAAGCTTCTAACGGCTTCCTATATCGTTGCAAGAAGCGTCGCAGCATAATCTACCGATGGGCTTGTGGCGAAAAAGCAAGTGCTGATGTCAAAAGTGCCAAGCAATGGATTGAACTAGAGTTGCAAAACTACTGGAAAAGTATGAGGTAGATAACATCTATAATGCCGACGAAACAACCCTTTATTACCGCGCTACACCAGGTGGCTCCCTACTAAGTCACACAAAAGACAAGCTCGTAAGTTTAAAGAAAACTATAGACAGAGTCACCGTTCTATGTGTTGCCAATATGTCAGGAATAGACATGAAAAAGCTCCTTGTGATAGGAAAGAGAAAGAAACTCTGATGTTTTAAAGATATAGATACAGAAAAGCTTCCTTTGTCATACTGTGCAAATGAAAATGCGTGAACAACTGGTGAGCTGATTATGAAGTGGTTGAAGAAATGGAATGCGACTCTTTTCAAGTGGCCGCTCTATGCGAACTGCACACACAGCATGCCCCTTGCTACGACGCAAATTTGTTGCGTTTGTTGTATGAATTTGATAGAGTAGATACTGCTATAATGAAAATACTGAATATGCATGTTATTTTGATATTTCGCACTATCAGTTTGTTGTCTTTAAACGAAATTCAGATTATAAAACATTTTTTCTGAATTGAAAGAGATGATGGTAAGGCCAACAAAAGATCTGTAATCAGAATTCACTCACTACGAAAGTGTTGCTTAATTTATTGCCGGACAAAGTGATTCGATTCCCAGGTAGAATCCCATTAAAAACTATTACAGTTTTTTTCTAATATCTGCTTTTAGGCTTACTCAGCATGTGAAAACTACCTCGCTTGTAGTAAGTAGGTCGCTGGTTCAAACCTTGTCTAAGTCGTTTCAAAACCTTCATAAACGATATGCCCAAACCACAGCTTCCTCTTTTCCGCACAAAACGATTAGAGTAAGCGGCAGCAAGTTTTCTCACTGTACTCTCGGGGAAAAGCACCTCAGATATTTTTACGTAGAAGTATTGAACTTTAGTTCTGTTTTGCCACCAAACTGCAGTTGCAATAAGTGAGCAGAATGAAAAACATTCTTGAAGTACCACTAGGTCTTTTGACCCAATAGTTTATAGCTACCGCGAATACTTGCCATCAAGCAAAATATTAGCAGGTATTCAAAAAGGAAACACCTCATAGAAGCCATCCAGGCATTGAGCTGACAATCTTTCGATTACTGGATTA
This sequence comes from Trididemnum clinides, assembly GCA_963675345.1. Classification (NCBI taxonomy): domain Eukaryota; kingdom Metazoa; phylum Chordata; class Ascidiacea; order Aplousobranchia; family Didemnidae; genus Trididemnum; species Trididemnum clinides. Next base: position 15,364,307 of record OY776286.1, read on the forward strand.
GTCGTGGGAAGCTATGAATCGTTAAAAAAAGATTTAAATTTTTATTGGAAACGATAAGCTTTAAAATGTTGCCATAAGCAACAACATGAATTCACAAGCACGTACTTCCGAAGTAGTTTAAGGTAATGCGGTTGATTAACGCGCCTTAACATTACGCCGGTTAGTAAACAAGTTGAAGTCAAGAAAGTTAAAAAATATTCAGTTTTAAGAGTCCGTTAGAAATTTTTTGTCTATTGGTGCCCAATTATATAATTTGTTGTTTGTATATAGCCTGAGTATTATGTCATGTCCTTTGCATTGTGAGAAACCTTTTTGGATGTTTGATGAGTTTTCAACAAATTAAGGATCAAAATTGGTTTTTCTCTCATATCCTCGATTTTGTTAGTAACAGGAAAAATGTTGAATTAGAGAAGATGAAATATTAGCATTGTGAAGCTTTTAAGACTAAAATCAGTATCTAATGTCAGCGAGATTTCATGTACTGTAAGAATTCTGGAAAATTTGACCTCTGTTGATTTTTGACGTGACGAGTAAATGCATATGATGCAGGCAAGGTGAAATGTAAGACATCGCAAAGGCAAACAGGAAGAAAAATACAAAAAAAAGCAGTAACAGAACAATTCAATAAATTACAGGAGTTAAGATATGTTTAGAAAAATATATATCCAAGGGGGAAAGAGTTGCTTATAGAGTCTTGAATCAACTTTCTTGATTTGATAAGCATTATGAATTTTAGAATCATATTTTGTGCTACTTTTCCTGATAAAATGAAAAGACGTTATTTGAGAGTTTAATACTCCTTACTATGATATGCCTTGAGATGTTTTTTGATGGCTGTTTTGTTTAGTTGAGTACAGATGCTCCTATACTCTGTAGTGAGGTTGTACATTACAATCGTTCTTTTTGCAGATCAACCAATAATATAATGACTTGCACTCCACTACGAATCTGTAACGGCATCTTATCAAAGTTCCGCATGACATTTTTCTTGATGACATGCACGAGCTGCTCCTTATTGATTTACGCAACGTACTATGAAGATTGGAAAACAAACTTTTTTGGCCAGAACGAAAAGCAGTTGAGCTTGTAAGTATTCAAGATCACTCCATTGAAATTTTTGTGTTGTTTAAATTTATACTTCGACCAGCCGGCTCTGCTGGCGTCGCCCGGCAGGGCTATCTGCCAGTTATATTGGGTTAGTAACAACGATTTAGTCATCTTTAATCAACTTATGCTTCTAAATCATACGCAATAAATTGGTACTAATGGGGACATTACCCCATATGTCCCCAAACCCGATCGTAGTACAATTGCTTTCAAATAAGAAAGGTTGTAGAAGCTCTATCACTCCACAATTCTGTCCGTTCCTTCAAATAAATGTAGTAGAACAAATGTAAAGTAGGAATTTGTCTCTTACAGTAATGGCTTTTGTTTTACAAAAACACAAATCAGTTATTTGCTGTTACGCATATTTTACGACTTAGTGAAACCTCTCTTGTGAAAATAATAAACAGTAAAGAGACAAAGAAGTCGTTAGCATCAATGATGTCCCTAGTCTTGATTTTTCTGTTGCTTCCTATGCGGTACGCTTCCGAGGAAATTGCTATTGTTAAATATCAGGTCCGCTACTTGCTACTTTTTTTGTAATTGCATGCTTATTGGTATGACCTTAAGCCTTTGGATAGGCGCATGTTACTTGATCCTGGCATAAACGCAGGCATGCAAAGAGCAAACTAACCTAAAATAAAGCACTTACGGTTAAGTTGTTACTATAGCAGAGCCCCCATCAGTAATGTCGAAGTCAAGAAGATCAAATCAGCCCGCTACGCCGGCTTCACATAATTGCAAAGAAAATTGTTGTAAAATTTAGATGATATGTAGCTGGAGAAGAGTATTTTGTTGCAAAAGATGTAGCAGGACCATCTTTATCCCCTTTCTTTTTGTAGTGGGTCACCAATATTTTGCTTGGTGTAGACTATAGTTAAAAATTTTTAGAGTCTTCATTTTAGATAAATATTTTTGAAAATTGTGATAGATAATGCCAAAAAACCTGCTTTTGAACAAAAGAGGAAAAATATACGACCAGATTTAGTATTTCTAGAATTTGCGCAATTGTGTGATAATTGACTCACAGAGTTAAAGACTTTTTTTTTTGGAGATAAACTTTTGGTATCTTTTTAATCAAAATTTGGAAGGAGAATATTTTGTCCATTTTCAAAGTAATTAATTTCTTGGGGGGTTGTAGTTTGAACGCCCCTGATCTATATGCTTTACTTTAAGTCACAGCTAAGTTGTAAGACCGTAAAATAAAAGAAATTTATTAAAAAGCGAAATAACTATTAAAAGAAGTAAAAGTAAAAGAAAAGAAAGAAATCTCAAAGCAAAAAATTCTTGAGACAAGGAAAGGCAGCTTGAGCTTCTGCACTATACTGCGAAGTGCCGAAGAAATCAAAGACTCTTATAGACAGCGTTCTACTCAGCATGACACTGATTTTTTTTATATTTTTCTGCCACACGTTTAAACTGCAGCCAGGTAAAAAGTCACGTAAAGCATTAGGCAGACGAGATGTCATGCGCTGGTGATTGATGAAAGCAATGACATTTCATCAACCAAAATGTTAATATGGTACACAAAATATAGCAAAGAGGAAAAATGCTACTTACCGGCTGAGGCAAGGAATGTGTCTTTTATTTGTTGCAACAGTTTTCTTAAAATCAACCAAAAATCTAGTCAAAAGCTGATTTCCTTCAAAGCTGCCACACCTGAAGTAAGCGACCTTCCTTCATTTTATTGTGCATGCACATGCATGAAACTATGCCTTCTTTTTTAAATACTACAAAAACGAGAAACTAGGGATCCAGTGGCAGCTATTCGTGCTGCCAAACAGCAAAGAATCCAAGTCAAAGCAGCAGTATTTGTCTCAAGCGATGTTTAAATAGTCTTTAAGCATTTATTGAAGGCATTACAAACGAGAGATTTTTCTTCTATGGAGGCACTGGTTAACAACAAGATTGCCAAGCTATTGGTATGACACAAACATAGGAATACATTTTTCCAAAATTTCACTAATACATCAACATTATCTTAACAAAAATTAGGAAAAAAGAAATATTTGAAGAGAATTAAAGAGAACTAGCTCATTGGTCTCACTGTGATTCTTATACCAATTTCTGTCACGAAACAAAATTGAAGACCTGTTTTAGTTTGTTAGATCACCTTACGATTTCAGCATCAAACGAGCTAAATTGCAAGGAAGTCCATCTGAGAATTTAATCTGTAGACGCGGGCCGCAAGTCTCTTCCTTCCGTGGGCCGTAAAGAATTTCTCATGTCTGGTTACAGATTGATTACCCCTGCTTTAAATAATTAAGCTGACATCTGTTCAAGATTAAGATTTTAAATTACTTATGACGGCGATTTGAGCTGGTGGCCGTCACATGGACTTTGACTGAGGTGTCATAGCCTCAACACTGATTTCCCAATACTTGATTTAATTTGAAATTGTATTGAAGAAACCGTTATCTACAAATAAGCAAACCATAAGCGAACAATCATAAATTAACAAATAGCACGAACTTATTGGCAATTGTGACACTTCATTTTCTTTTTTAAGGCAATAAATTTAGCACAAATTTTGATACATATAAATTTAAGGTTCTGCACAATAAACATACAAAACTTCATTACTAAATAACACCGTAGACTTTACAATACTTATGTTGTCTAACAACCGAGCTCTATCCAACTGTCTGTTTAGCGAGGTTTCTGAAATAATTGAGAAATGAGGTACGCAGACAATTTACGCTAAAGACCAAACGATGATTGATCGAAACAAAGGGAACTGATTTATTCGAATTTAAAGCCTAATAACAAGTGCCACTACACGGCAGTAACATTAGTGCTTGCCTTCTTAAAATTTGTTGATCCTTTCAGGCATCTAGTGTCGACACTAAAGAGCATACATTTTTATGAACTGATTCATCACAAAAAACAGATAGGCCTATAGACATTTATTTAATCATTTAAGACCTACTCATGAAATGGTCCAGTCTATTTTTGCTGCAGTATCTGAAAGAAATAATTTACGAGTAATGAGGACTCGTATGAGTCAGCTATAGGTTTAATAATAGACATAGACAAAATATCGAGGTTTTGGAAAGCAGGAAAAATAGGATAACTATTTGACTTAAATGTAATTTAGTATACCGGTACAGTAAATGCGCATTGTGCCTAATCACATAGTGACTTCTTTTGGCAGTAAGGTACTTAAAGCTTTTGTTTTTTGTTTGTTTTTATTCTGCGCCACGTTTGTAATAAATATGAAGAGAGATTCGGCGATCGATCTGAGGAAACAAAATTCTATCTTTTAAACTCGCTCAAGAACTTAGCGGTTAAAATGAACTCGCATGTGCAATGACGCTTTGGTTTAAACAAAATGACATTCATGCAAGTTGAAATGATTTAGTTGCTACAAAATAAGTTACGACAACTAACTTTCTTATGAAAGTACGTATTCAGTTACTTTATAAAAGTTTAACTCTTGTAACTCTAATACGCAACCACACTCACGTCACAAATGTACCTATGATGTCATAAAATCTTAAGTCTTTGTTCATGAACAGCAATTGGTGGATGCTAAGATTATAGAAGCAAATTAGCTCTGTGAGAATTTGGTATTACTTTGCTCAAATGGTAAGCAAGTGACCGGTAATCAGAATGCTGTGAGTTCTAATCCCATCGGAAACGTTTTTAAACTTGCACTTTTGCATTGTTCATGCTATATGACCATATTATTATTTATAAGTGTTACATTATCACAAAACAAAACAGCCTGCTCTACACTAAACGGAAAGCAATACAAGGTAAAAAACTATTTTTTTTATGCACTTATTGATGAAATATTTCAATTTTACGCTTAAAATCGATAAAAAATGATACCCAACATGTCATGGATATCGTACATACAGCTAACGTTACTCAGCAAACAAAACAGAGATTAAGCCTTCCTAGAATTTGTCTGGAAGAAAGACTGAGGGTGTCCTACGGAAAAAATGTGTATTGTACTAAATTATTGTTAGAATGGACGCACTTTTGAAGGTTTGTAATAACTTGATTTTCCCCCATCCCCCTTATTGATAGATGTGCTTTTTAAAAACATATTTGCAAATATTGTGGAAGGGATACCTTAACAAATAGATAATAGTGGCAACTACTTTAAGCGACTCCTATGGCATCAAGGATTAATTTTGCTGTTACCAATTCCATTTTTTGCGTGCTATCACCATGAAGAGTAAAAGCAATGCGTAATTACAAGTATATACAGCACACCTCATTTTTGGTAGTCGTAGTAACAGTCATATTATCGTCAAGTGTTTATACTTCCAAGAGTTTACCTTGAGGCAGAAAGTCAGTTCTTTTTCAGTACGCACAACGACATAGAGTTCTCGCCAAAATTAAGTTAAAAATTTTTTTGTTGCAAGATTTGCTGCTCTTTTTGCCCGTACTAAAGTTTATTCAATTTTATTTCAAGAAAGCATGATGATGCCTTGCTTTGGTGGAACACTATGTTAAATAAGAGTCTTCTTGCTTCAGGAAATGATGTCAACACTTTTGTGCCAAGAAAAAGAGAAAAAGATTCTCAGTAAGTATACATGGGTTATGATACCGCAAAAAATTTTAGAAATCAAAGTATTCCAGGCTTGCCAATGTTTCTCTGGAAAAAAAACGCAACTATCAGCAACAAACTTACGTAAATACCAATTTAGATTCATAGATTAAATTTGATATAGAAGCTAGCTTAAAGTCGGATATAGTAACACTAAGCAAATAATTTTCTTATCTATCATCCAATCAAAGTACTCCCAAAAGACCTAATTCGATGTCTAACCATTTGTTTTTGCGACATATAAGATGTTATAATACGGGGACGTGCAAATTATTTTGTAGGCGGAGAAATTTTACTCAACAGGATAATAACGCCGACCCGACGAATACCATTTACAAGACCTTTGCTTTTTGGAGATGGATCTTAAAAAAGCAGATTTTGTTCTTCTTGGAGACCAATCTCCGAAAAGTAGTGTTTCTAAACTGAGAAGGCTGACCACTTGTCACATTCTTTCGTGGGCCGCACAATTTTACCTGGAGGTCGCATTTGTCCCGCAGGCTGCAGTTTGCACATCCTTGCGAAGATATAATGCTAAAAATTTTAGGCTACTGCTTTACAAAAAGAATTGCAGCGATTACCATAGAGATACAATTTGATAAAAAAGACAAACAACGCATATAATATTGACATTTACAGGTGTTTTTAAAATAGGCCAATGCTTGTGTCATTAGGCTTACTTTCCGACCAGGGCAGCAAGCGCAAACTAACTCAAGCCCATTATTTTGCCTTATCTCAAGACAATAAACTTTATTTTTACTTTTCCATAGGGCTCCATTCAGCAAAACTTTTTAGCCAGGTTTTTTTTACGGTTCTCCAAAATGGTTTTCTTTTACTTCGTTATAAACATCACCAGGTTGGAGTGGGATTACCGACTGCCTCTGGTTTTCTCTCTTTCTTTTTTTGCTTGAGGCTGTACCTCCTTGCTGGTCACTCTGATTTACTCCGTCCTCTTCTCCTATGAGTAAGCTATCTGCTCACCGTTCTTCTTCCTATATCAGGAGTAACTCAATGCAAAGTAAAAGTAAAGGCTTACTAGGAGTTCTTGTAGTTTGCTTCCTCTGACTGGCTTTTGCTCTTTGCTTCCTCTGTCATGGAGGCTGTGCTCGTCGGCATCTTTTAATATTGGGATCCAAGTTGCTTTAGCATAGAACTCGCTTTTTCGACATCATGCCCTTGCTCTGAATTTCTTCTTTCTCGTCAAGTTTTTGTTCTTGCTCCTTTGACTTTGACTCTCTCCCAAATTGCGGTGTTGTGATATGGTCACATTATAAAATTAGTCGACACACCCAGTCCAAACTAGACTTTTATTTGCTGGAGCGAGCCAACCGGCTACCTCTAGCATAGCTACTTTAAACATACAGGGTGGGTAAAAAGTAACTCCCTATTTTAGATTTAAAAGAACTTTCATATCTATAAATCAATGATTTCAAATATCTTTGTTATCTATGAATAAATTAATATAATAGTTCATATCCATGTTCCTCACATTTGAGGAATTCCAATGTTATGGTTAATAAGAACGTTGTATTTAAGGAAAATAGATTTATTGAACGACAGACAGAGAGTTAAAATTCAAAGTAACCACCATTGTTTTCCACTAGTCTTTGTAGCCGCTTAGGAATATCTTCGATTGATTTTCGCAGGAACTCTTGTGGAACATTTGTCAGGACATGCTTGATTGGCATGTCTTTATTGTCTTCGGATCCAAGCAGGCACGATGTTCATGATGCTTTCTCCACCATCTTTGCACTTGCACCACCGACTTCCACACTTCATAGCGGGAAGCTATCTGAGCTCGTTCGTGGTTCGTAAGACGTTCACTCATATCTGAAGTGAAAAAAATCAAATTAATTCTGCAGTTGCTTTAAAATTGATTAAATTTGAATTCCCCAAACATAAGGAACGTAAATATGAAAGAAATTTGAAAATTTATTCATAGATACGAAAGTTATTTTAAATCTAAAATAGGGAGTTACTTTTCACCCACCCTGTAGATACGTGAAACAAAGGTTTTCAGACAACGGAACAACATAGCAGACAGAAACAATGGGAAGGATCAAGAACGTCGATAATAAAAAAGCACAGTCGACTCAGAGCGGTTAAGCTAATGTGGCGTAAAGAGATTGATGACTTAATGAATTAATAATAGAGTGGGTCACAGTACTTTTACACGAGTTTCTCAATTCTAATAATCGCCGAAATTTAACAGTCGAGTTTCGTGAAAGTATCTGCTTTCCTGATGTTGACTCTTAAGCAGGAATCTGCACTCTCTCGTCAATTTCGGGTTCTATAGAATTTTCGTGAATGAGCGAGTCAAACGATCCTTGTTGAAGTTCGCTTATAGCATTAAGCTTGCTTTGTACGGCTGTTTCGTGATGGTCTACGTAATATTCGATCACATCTAAAGGCATAGATAACTTGGGAGCAGGTGAAAAATCTCCTAATGAGACATTTAGGCTGCGTTCGCACATAGTGGTTATAGTAGCCAGGAATAAAACTTCTTACCGGTATCTAGAGCAGGTTTTGAGACGAGGTTTTGCTACTCGATACTGAGTGCGAAGAGAGCGTCATTTTATTAGTTGACCTTTTTCCTTTAAACATTGTAACGCACGTGTTAAAGCAAAATAATGCACTATATCAAAGCATATTTATCAAAGCAAAATAGCTGTTGTCAGCAAAACATTACAATTTATCATTAAGTTGAATTTCGTGACAAATGCTAAAAAATTGCGGTGCAATACGGACAACTTAAAAACTATAGCAAAAATTTGCGTTATGATTTGCGGGAAGGCTTTTGCAGTGCAATGAGAGCAGCGAGCAGTTTTTTTTCTGCCAGCACCATTTCTAATACTACTACTATAAAGAATATGGTCATATCTTGAAACAAACAATGGTTATCTCAAAAGTGCTCAATGTTTAATCTCTAATGCTTTATTATCCAAATTTTTGCGTTTGATATATATTGCTTGATATGATCTCTTAAATAAAACCAACTGAAAATTGAAAATTACCTTTAAAACACAAAATATCCTGAATTTCAAGCAGGCAAAAAAGAAAAAAATTCCAAGTAAAATTTACACTCGAAAGACTTGGTTCGTCATATCTTGCAAGTGATTTCAAACATGCAAAATGTCTTTTAATGATTGTAAATCAGCTTTTGGTTTCCTGTAAAATCACTATAAAACCCCATCAAAATTTACTCGCATTAAAACTCTTAATTTTGATGGAATTGTTTTTTTATTAAACACATGACCATCTCTCTGGGAAAACCGTTGCTCCACATGGCAACATTGAAAATGCACTGAAATATGAAATCACGCAAGAGCTGATTGCAATAAAGTGCACAACACAAAATTTATGCAGGTATTGATTTCGCAATCTTTTGTTTACCAGGTCTCTTTACTTTTTGCGATGAGTTGTGGTTATTGACATCAGCCAAATATGTCAATAGTTATTTGTTTTCTGACTAGCTTTTTTAAATGATTTGAATCTTAGAGGTCGCCATTATATTCTTCAATGGAGGTGGAATTGGGGAGTGAAAGGGGAGGGGTTTGAGGAGGGAAGTGATTTTGGTGGCTGTGTTGGCACGCTCAACCGATCAAAACTGAAAGATGCAGAAGCAGTTGTTTTTTATTATACTGCATTGGATAAAACCAACATACCGTGGAGTTATTATCGGTAAGATGATTTGTTTTCAAAAATTTAGGTGTAATTTCTGACTATTCTGCTGAATGGTGAACAATGTTTTCGTATCTGTATAGTAAATCGCAACTTTGTGTGAGTATTATTTATAAATGTGGGTGCCTGAGCAAGTCATCTGTTTTAATTCTTCTGAAGCTACTTTGGGTAGAAATATGAAACTTGACTCAATTAAGTTACATGACCCAGATGGCACAGTAATTCTTTTTTGATGCTTGTATAAAGTAAGCTATCGTAAAAATGTGGTTAACATAACGTTTATATTTTGCTCATTGAGATTACGTAAAGTACCGTTTTTTAAAGGAAATCGATTTAGCTTTAAAAAACCATTACTGGGGTTGCGCATAGCCGCCATTGTTTTCCAAAAGTTTCTGGAGTTGCTGGCTACATCTGACTTGGCTTGTGTTTTACCTAGGAACTGAACTTGCTCGCCATTGGAGCAGTTAGCAATTCCGAAAAGTTCTATTTGTTTAATTTTATGAAGCGCATAGAAGCAAAATTTCAAAGCTGTGGGTAGGAAAGACGCCAAACTAATTTATCAATATATTTGCAGGAATATCCTAATAAATATTAGTACCAGCTTTAACGACTTTTTTGTATCTGAATGCCTATTTCTGCGCCCTAAAACCTCTGGCTGTGCGTATGTTGCTTGGTCTGGGCATATACGCAGCTGGAAAGAACTAAGTAGCCCGAAGTGATGCACCTACAGTTAAGTTATTACAATAGTAGCCATTAGTAATGATGAGGTTGAGACGCCTGAGTCGGCCTCACCATATTGCAAAGAAAATGGCTTCAAGATTTAGATGATGTGTAGCTCGAAACTAACATTTTGTTACAAAACATAAAACAGCACCATCTTTACTTCCATGTTTTTGTAGGGGATTACCAGTTTGTTTGTTCGAAGTAGGTGGTGACATTTTAAAATGTTAAGAGATTTCATTTTCAGACGAATCATTTAGAAAATGTAAATAACTAATCCCAAAGAAGAACGCTTTTGAAAAAGAATAGAAAAAATGTACCAAAAAACTAACTTTTTTTAGAAATTGCAATTTTGTAAAATGCGGGCACCAAGATTTTGAGTGTTTCTAATCGGCTATATCACAAAATGTTTAAAATCTTCATTTTTTTTGATAATTCCTTTTGAAAATTTTTATTGATAATGCCAAAGAACCATGCTTGCTCGCAAAAAGTAGTCAAAATGAACCAAAGAATTAACTCTTTTAAAGACTGCAGATTTCTTAAGTCTAGTAGGATAAGTGTTCCACCAACAATCAAACATGACGTATGGCAACCAATTTCGATCAGCCATTATGAACTAATCCCTAGCCTTAAGTAATTAGAAAAACACATTACTTGAAAGCAAATTTTTTCAGTTTTCAGACATCATTGATTGTTGGTACCTTATCGTAACGCTTACACTCAAAACTAACCCGTTTTACTCAGCTTACCATATTTTTGAGAAAATAAAAAGCTATACCTCCGGTTTTAAAGTTCAGCTTTTTTAGTATAAAAACTAGTAGTAAATATGCGTGTCATGTATTATCGGAATTGCCTTGAAATAACCTTTAATTTTTTAAAAAGTTTGAAAATCGATTGAGAAATGAGGCAACAAATCAGTCTTGGAATAAACTAATTTTGTAAAAGTGTTGCAGTTTTTGAAAAAAATCATGAATTGATGATCTCTGGTAGCAAAAGACTGTATTAATCGTGCCAGGCAGCAGTATGACATCGTAAAGCAAGTTGAAGCGTGCAGAAAAAAAGCAAGACGTATGCTTAGAAGACTTAAAATGCTTAAATAATGAATCTGTTGTTGCATTGCCAATTCATCATTTATTGTTGTAGGGTTTCTTTCATCGAAGGCAACTTTTTAAGATCTCCTGAAAAAGCTTTTAACTGCGTTTCTACGATTAGTATTTTTTGAGTAAATTAAGAAAACAAATTTTACAATTAGTTGTTAATTACGACGTCATGTGACATCTTAAAAAGTAAACTTTATTGAAGTTGGTGAGTTTGGTACTGGCTTTTGTTTAAGCCAAAAACCCCGTTCCTCGGTCCAAAAAAGCGATTTAAAAAATATCTTAGACTATGAAGTCATCGTGACGTTACGAACTACCTTATAACACTCATTCCGAGGAGGTGATCAATCGTGCCAGATTTGACGTCAATAAGCCAAGCAGTTTCGTTGGAGTTAAGATAGGTAGACAGGCAGACAGACAAAATTGCGCTTAAAATATTTGATTATAACTAAATTATAACCTTAAAATGCAGTTATTTTAACGTTTGTCTTTCCGCTCCCTTGAAGTTAGAAAAATTACCTTGTTATAACGTAATTTTATCATTGGTTTGGTGTAAACAAAACGTCTATTTTATGTTTAGTTTTAACTAAAAGCTATCGGTATAAATGTGATTATATTTACAAGCATATTTGGAGTACCGGAACAACTCAAAAATTACGTTGATACAAAGTAATTCTGATTGTTGACATAAAGTAAAGATGTTTATGTCAAGGTTGTTCACGACTAAAAATTAATAGTAAAAATGTGGTTGTCAACTCGCACATTTTGGTTTAATTAGCGTTAAAAGATGACGTTTATTCATGAATTTAAGTTTATATATAGTTATTTAAAACCAACACCTCAACGTAAAAACGAGATTAATTTTAAGTTAATTTATAGGTTGATATTACATTTGCATAAATTGCTTTCTACAAATAAAATTTCCAAGCAAAGATTGAGTTAATTTAAGTCAAAGTTTAGAATTTGGTTAGAATAAAACTAAAATTTAGGGTACCCGTTTATCAACTACTTACTTATGTTGACAGTAATAGTTCAGATTTTCATTGTTCATAAATCGGTTACCAAAGCGAAGGCCAAAGCATTGTGTAAAAGCAACGTTTTTGTATTTTCATCGTTACACTTTCACAGATGCCAACTGTCGACCACTGCAACTGCACGAGCTAACCATTCAGTTTATAGCTGAGGAAAACTGTATTCAAAAGCATATAAAAACGATAAAAAGCTCAATGAAAAAACAAAATGGACATAGACAAACGAATGAAATCGATTCTTTTTTCGGTTTTTTCTCTCTTAACTTTTTATTACCTTTTTCAATTTTGCGAAAGAGAAAGTAAAGATGCTTTTCGATTTTGTGGCACTGGGTCTGCAAATACAATGCAAAAGATAAATACTTAGCTGAAACAAAAAATACACAATAAATCTCTCGGACCCTGACAAAAACTCGAGTATTTAAAATGAGACTGAATTGCATTTTTTCCATGATTTGTCTGGATTTCGAAGCACTAACTCTATTATAAATATGTGGACTTGCATCCTTATTTTTTTCAGCAATGCAGCATTTTTTTTTGATGTAAAGCTTTGATCTCCACAGCAAATTTTTGGAATAATTTCACTTCTGTGCGACTATATTTCGCAAAATGAGATGATTCAATAACTTCTAGTTGTTGCTTAAGTTTTGGAAGTTGTTACGTTGCTAGAGTTAAAGAAGCATCAATCAGAGAGCCCAACACCACCATTAAATCGGGTATTATGTTGCCATAGCCTTGAAGATTGGGTGGGCAAAACAAATCATCAGTAATTTAAGAGCAAGTATCTTGAAAACTACTCAAACTAATTCCATAAACTTGCAATGTTTTTCAGAGGAAACCCACATTTTTCATTTATAAAATAAAAGTAAAGCAATGCTTGTTAAAATAATTTCACTACAGTTATTATATATCTAACCCATAGTTTTGTCTGTATGTGAATGTATCGTTTTAAAAAATACATGTAATGATCAACTTTTACACATCTGAATGAAATATAGTAGAGCCACTAAAATCTACGACGGCGCTTCTTAATCAACGGGCCATGATCTTCTGGTTGCGCAAGATTTTTTCAGGTTGGCCGCAACTTGATCTCAAAAAAGTCTTCAAGCAAGGAAATTAACAAAAATGATCTGCGTGGCCAAATTGGGAAGTCAACTGCTTTTGAGCACTTGGTCTCAAAAAATGTTCCAAAATAATTGCCCTCCAGTAAATAAACGTTAGTAATGTAGTGATTGGGAAACACTGATCTAAAAGGTATTTTGTATCAACTTCCATTTTTTAAAGCAAAATATTACAGCACTTTAGCATAAAAATATTCCTATGTCCTCCTATATACCGGTATGTAGTACAAGGCATACCGAGGTTACAAGTCTCCAAGAGCAATATCTTCTTCTTTTTCGAGATCTCTCAGATTCAAACTTCGTTATGGGTGTCTACACTGGACGTATAAGTCGCTTCTTTCAAATTTTTTTTCTGGCGCGCACGTAGTTGTCTAACTCCATGCTTGTCTAACTTTTATTGTAAAGGCGCATCTATTTTAGTTTTCAAAATATCTGTACACCGAAATCATGTTTAAAATAAACGAACAAAATAAATTTTGAGCCGCATTTTATACAATAGCTGCTGCCATAGGCGTAGGGGACGGTGTGTTACTGGAGGGAGGCGGAAATATTTCTCCCTAACTGTGACCTGTATGTAGCAAAATTAGAGAGAAAGACTGCTTTTGAAGGAGACTTCTTTTCTGCTTCTTTTCTATTCTCAATTTTACCTATTCGCACTCCAGTTTGAGTCACACATGCTCAACGCAAATTTTTCCCCACGGTTGCCCTGAAAATCGGGCTTCGCAAAAAATTTTTATTATTAGGGGGTAAGTAGCCTCCGCCTCCTATGCCTATGACTGCTCCTCATTTTTAATCTAATCTCTAAAAAATATCTTCTGCTTAAAACTCCGTTCTTTTAAAATTATTCTTCCAAATGTTCTTTCTTTTTAAAAACTGATACACCCCTGTATACCCCATCACGTTTGTTCACCATTGAAAAATTCTGTTACACCCTGTTAACAATGGTATGAAAAAATACTTCACAAAATATGTTTTTAAATAAACCTTGATTCCTAAAATCTTATTGCAATACGTTCGCTCACCACTGTAGTGAGTACCGCTATGTGCTCAGTAGGTTAAGCGCAGCAAAACACATTTTTACTGTAACGATGATCAAATTGTGAAACGTTTAAAAGTTACAACAATTGTATTTCTCTGTCATTGAGAAGAGCATTAGATGGAGTTTTATTCAGCTTGAGAATGCTGGTAAGCAGTAAATTCACTGAAAGAAATAGCAAGAAATGCAAACGAAGTGTAAAAATTTCAAAACTCGAAAGCAGATTCGGATATTTATATTACGCTTAACACTACCGTAACTACCTTGGGAGTCTGGAGAATAAGTATGTAGTAATAAAAATAACACCGGTAGTGAACTTACCACGCTATGGTACATGCATCTCCAGTGAAACAATAGCACTATCATGACAACCTATTCACGGAATATAATATCCTAACCGTGATTTGTATTATTCCTACTTCTTCAACGCATTGTCGAGCTCAAAAAACGGGCAAAAGAATCTAAATAGCTGGGATTACTGAGATTTTGAGAGTACATTGTGCTGTTTTGAACAATCCGTTGTGATATTTTTTACCTTTACGGAGCTAGTGGTAACACCAATAAATAATTTTAAAAGCATCACTATAAAGCTCAACTGTCGACTACAGTTAACGATCATAGCCGTACCTGAAATTCCAATCTTTCTGATTCAAAAGGTAGGCCGTGTACTCTGATGTTCAAACTTGCTGTGTAACATTTCGTTTACTTTTGCTGGGAGTATGGAGGCCAAAAGGATATGGAGTATGGAGGTATATGGAGGCCAAAAAGTTGCTTCGGTTTCCTCGTCATTAACTGTTGCCCATGCCTAAGTCACAACAGCCGAACTATCGTTTAGCAAAAATTCAACAACTTCAAACATTCTATATATATCACGTGTTAATTTGTTTAAATACACACCTACCGAAAAAACGCGAGGTGACTAACACTGTAATTTTTATACTGTAGAAAGAATGTTAATCACAGCAGAAATTCGACTAAGAGTATCTGAAAGAGAAGTTTTAGTACAGTGAACACCTGATTGGCGAGACCCTCTGCCAAAACCATCATTCGAAATACACAAACGTTTCTGTCGGAAAAAAATCATTTTTACCTTGCTGACAGAATGCGTGTCATATATTAGTCCTGTCGGTGGTCTGCCGGTTGGGTTCCACCATATAATATTTAAATGCGCTTTTAAAACAGAAAAGATGTTAAAAAATAAGTTATGCTTAAATCTGTTTTACTTGTAGTTTTTGTAAAGAAAACAATTAGGGTAGCAAGCAAAAATAAAGTACTGGCATTTTAAACTTTCCAAACATGTTAACAATGATCATCACAGTAATATTACTGCAGAGATAAGCAATTTTTGCCAAGACTTTTAACTTCTTAATTGAGTTGGTAAAGTACGCTGGTTAGTACTCATGATGACAATTCTATAAATTTAGTAAAAACAACCCAAGATTGTCGGCAAGCATACATAAAAGCTGGCTGGCCAAGACTTTGAATACACTTTTTTTAAAAAGGAACCTAATTATATTTTGCAGTGTCAGTTTAGTACGGTATCAAAAAAAATAAAATCAGTGCATAGGGCCATCAACTCAAAGTTGAAAACAAAGGAGGCTAAAGTAATTGATAGTTTTTAGGAATTAAGCTTTAAAGTAATTGGCCTACTACTTGCAACTTTTTCGTAATTATAGGCTTAGGTATAAAACCTACAGCCTCTAGCTGTGCATATGGTCATAAACGCAGTAACGGTAGGGTGAAGTGACTCAGAGTCGAGAGGGCAGCAGCCAGCATCTATAGTTTAGTTTTTACAAGAACTTAGGTTATGGTGTAAATAGATAACTATGGACAGGATGTCTGTGCTAAAAAGATAATTTCTGTAAACATCCGACAAGATTTCATTATTATTCGGCATTTTTTTCACTTTGCTTCACGTGATGAAATGTCGTAGGAGTGAGAGTTCTCAGGGCAAGCAACGTGACTGTTCCACAAAGGTATTGCAGCGAGGAGTCTATGTAACGTTCAGTTATTGTAATTTTCGTTTTTGCCATTACATTACTAAAAAACTGGTTTAAGCCGGTACGCTAGTGCTGTAATATATCCCTCTACTCAAACAGGCGGCATATCAGAAATAGATTTTACTATTTACTCGGCTTTTAAATTGTCAACAAATAACACGTAGCTTACAAGCTGCTGCCAGCTACTACTTTCACTAAAGTGGTACCAGACAGCTTTATGACGACACTCAACATTGTGACAACACACTGGTTTTTTGAAGAGTTTAAACTAAAAAACTCACTATCAATTGTCAATTATGACGTCATCCTAGTTCCTAAAAAAAGGAAAATTTTTTAAGTTAGTTAGTCGGATGCTGGCTTGCGTTTTAGCGAAAAACCGCTATCCTCCGTCAAGAAATGCAAGTTAAAAAATTATACTCAATTATGACGTCATCAACTTGTAGTGGAGATCAACCGTGCCAAGTTTCACCTTTGTTCGTCTAGTAGGTTCGGATGAGTTCAAGTACACACACACACACACACACACACACACACACACACACACACACATATAGACAGACAGAATTGTAATTTTTTGTAAAGATGGCGTATTTAAAAGCGATCTTACATCTTTAGGCAAGTGAAAATGCAATGGCTTTAAAACACAAAGCCAATCTAACAATGCTGATTGAGTAATCTTACACTTTATGGCTTATTCAGGTAAGCTTTTATCTAATTCTTCTTCAGCAGATTCTGTATAGCTTGTTTTATTTAAATTCTTGTTCTCTTGGCATGTTTTACTTGGACATATGCTTTCTAACTAATTGTCAAACAGTTTTGAAAACCCAATACAACTTCAAATAGCAATTGAATTTAAAATGTTTTATTACCTCTACTATCATGGCCTTGGCCTACAGGCTAATATCTTCAAGATCAATTTTCTACTCTGCATCTGAGTGTTTCGAAAAATGCCTCAGAGTCCCAGCAGTGGTATTAACACTACCTGCGTTAAACATACTATTCACATAGGTATTTGGAGTTCATCTTTCTAGTACTGCTTTGACGTCAGTATGAATTTTTCTTTCTTTGATCCGATACGATGGCATTTATATATCATTATGTAGCCTAATTATTTATCATTAAATTTAATGTTTGTTTAAAAATCTAACAAACTTTGTATCAAAAAACTTTTCAAATTTGCTATGCTCCAATAAAAAAATCTAAAAACCATCAAGTTGCAGCTCAAAAACAGCTTAGAAAAGTTTGCAATTTAAGTATAGAAAATCTTATTTGCGACCAAAACTCCTTCAAAAAACTATAGCATTATCAATAAGAAAACATTGTTCAGTCTCACGTGAAAGAATTATGGTCTTGGTGAGAATGACCAACAAAAAGCAGCTACTGCTGTAGGTGGTCACAGTGTAGCTTGTAGATAATGCATTTAAAAGTTTTCTGGTTTATAATTTTTTGTACATATCAATGCCGTAGAATTTGCTCAAAAAGTTAAAGAAAACGTGGCTTTTTCAAAATAGTATCAAAATTACAAATTTTAATTAACAGGGAATTAAATTATTTCAATTTTTGACCGGCAAAGACTAATTATATTTGGCTGCAATTGAGCAGCGGACCAGCCAGCAGTTCCAGCAGTTCCAGCAGTTCAAATGACAGCAGTGCAGACTTTGATTGATTTTGATTCTTTCACGTTTTTGATTGCCAAGTGAAAATTAAGGGTATTGCACTTTAAATCTTGCTTATTTCTTTTACAAGACACCATTTCTTGACTCGAAGTGCAACGTCAAAACGTTTTTTACAAGGCAAACCAGCTATATCAAATTATGTAATCTAGCTTGTGTTAATGTATGGGAAAACAAATCACCCATTCGATGAAATACAAGCATACTAAAACAGTTTGAGCGCTTGAGACAATCACAAATGAAATTGGCGCTCTCGCTCCGCGCATAAAACTAAATAGAGAAACAAAAAATTTTTCACGCTACGCCTGCCATCTACGCCTAATGGAAACCAGCCTTTAGGCTTCAACTCCTCACTAGTTAAGATTCAAATTGAATAGTTTTTAACCTTATTCTATGTCAATTACTTATGAAATGATTTTTAATGGAAAAGAGAAGAGATAGCATGCTTGCAATACTTAAAATGTTGCTGTTAAGTCGCGACTATGTGATTGTTCTTTTTGTGAAACATCACGTTTACATTGAAAAGTATTTGTTCAAGCAATACCAAAGATTTTACGCACATGAAAGACTTGATGCCACTCTTTACGACGTCTACTTTTTGCACCTCTAAAAATGGTTAAGCAAAAATAATTTGCCTCTAAATTTGCAAGTGTTGTTAAATAAAGGGAAGCAAGCATTTTCAATCACAAAACTTAGCATTTTCAATGACAAAACTTATGGTAAGTTACACACAGATTTAATTCCACTACCTCGCTTGTAAAGAGAACCTACCGCCGTTAAGCATGAAACTACTGCTTTAACCTAACACGTTTTGAAACTTAAAAAGACTGATTTTGGTCCCGCGTTTTGTACCGGCCAAAAATTAGTCTTTAAGTAGAAATATTGTCAATATTATAAAAGTTTATTCACTGAAGAATTGTTTCTACTAGCATGATATTCACTGCTAGGCGTTAATTAGAAGGATCTTTCGTTTGTTCCACTTTATTGAATTGCTTCTGTGTACTGGATCGCAATTCACTAAAATGAAACACATAAAGCATGCTTCCAATTAACTCCAAACACCACGCTGGAGAAAGTAGGTTTTAGGCACATGTTAATGATTTTTTTAAAAACCGCGCTTTCACGAATAATCTATTTCAGAGGCTTCCAACCCTCGGGCCACGTGTGGCAGTCCAAAGTATTTTTAATGGCCCTTTAAATTTTCTGCCTTCACCTAAATAAATCAGCAACCAGATCAAGGAAATTTTCAAAAATTCTGCATAATTCTGTAAATTATAGAAATATTGCCTGCAATTAAACCATTCGCAATAATTTTTTAAGCATTGATTTGATCATTTATGCTCAATTGCTCACGCGCTGACATCGTGAAACATCGATGGTGTAACATGCTCTCACACCAAAGATACCCGTTGCTAGCACATGCGCTGATCATGCTTTTGTATTTCCCTGCGAGGGCTTTGCGCTGGCTAGGATAAGCACTGGTTTCTTTTAAATTTTATTGCTACAACGGCTTTCAAACCGAACATATTTGTTTTCATGCGTATGAGCTCGTGCTTGGTTTTTGAAATTATTTGTCTGACAGGCTAACACGACAAGTAGACTGTTTGGCTTTACCATCTGTCTGCCACATGAAAATGGTGGTACTTAGTTCAGTTTCTTACCCAAAGACACAGCAAGCGAACTTGCCTGCTTTTTCTTCAACCTATCACTTTTGCGCTTCGCTTCCAGAAGCGGTGAATACCGTGTTTAAAGGTTTTGATATGACTCGACAAGAAAAACGCATCTATGTCTAGCTACTATAAAGCTGATGCTTAATTCTTGACTTAACTTCAAAATAACGTTTCCAAGATAACCAAAATGCAACGTTAAATGTTTTCTTGAAATCAGGTTAAAATCAAGGCGTCGAACCGAACTCAATCCCTTACTCAAAACGAAAACCGCGATGTACATTGTCTTTCTGGAACCCGAATCGAACCTTTGACATTTGACTTTGGTAAACCCGTAACGAACCTGAACCAAAAACAAACGTTTATACCTTAAAAGAGTGCCAAAGTGGTTGATATGTATTTTCAGGATTAAAATACCAAATATTTGGTCCACCACTTAATCGCTTTTTTGTAACTGCAGGCGTATTTGTATGAGCTAACGCCTCTGGCTGCGTGCATGATGCTTGGACTTGGCATAAATTCTCACAGCGAAGAGCAAACTAGCCCGAAATGAAGCACTCACAATTAAGAGATTACAATAACCCCATCAGCAATGTCGAGGTTAAGAATATCAGAACAACCGCCTGCGCAGACTTCACCCAATTGGGAAAAAATTACTTCAATATTTAGATGATGTGCAGCTCAACACTAATTTTTTTGGCGAAAGATAAAACCTGACTAACTACAACCCCCTTCTCTTTTTATAGAAGAATAACAAATTTTTTTGCTTGTAGCAGGCCTTCATTTTTAGATGAATATTTTTGAAAACTTTGATAGATAACGCCCAAGAACTATGTTGTTAAGGAAGAATAGTCAAAATATACCATATGACTTAGGTTTTCTAGAATTGTCCTTCTGTAAAGCCCAGCCACTACATTGAGTGATTTTAAATGTAGGGTACCTTTCAAAGTGCTTAGAAACTTCAGTTTTTGATAAATCTTTTGGAAATTTAGATAGATAATGCCACAGAACAACGCTTTTGAGGAAAATATTCAAAATGAATCAAAGAATTAACTTTCTACAAAACTTCCAAGTTTCTTAGGCATAGCACGAAAATTGCTCAACTGAAAATGCAAAATGATGTATGGGAACCGATTTTTGGTCAGCCATAATAAACTAATCCTTAGTTCAACCAACTAGAGTTACATATTGCTGGCAAGCAAATTTTCTTAGTACCTTAACAGTACCTTTATATTTTAAACGATCTGTTTTTACTCAGCTTACCACTTTTTGAGTGGGAAAAAAGTTGCAGCACTACTCTTAAAGTTCAATTTGTTTAATATACAAACAAATACAAAGAAAAACACAGATTATACAGAATTGCCTTAAAACAACCTTCAATTAGTCAAACAAGTTTTAAAAATCTGTCAAGAAATGAGGTCACAAATTGAATTTTAAGTAAAGTGATGTTGCAAAACTTCTGCAATTTTTTAAAAAATCATCATGTCATGATCTCTGGTTGTAAGAAGCTGGTTATTTGCACAAGACACCATTGTGACATCATTCAGCAAGGTTGAAAAGTGCAGGAAAAAAGGAAAAAACATACTTCGAAGGCTTGAAATGCTTCAAAGAAAAATCTGGTTTTGCATCGCAAATTCAGCTTTATAATTGTTGTAGAGATATTTTTGTTGCAAGCACCTTGTTAACATCTCCAGAAAAGCTTTTAGTCGGGTTTCTACAATTGTCATCATAGCATCATCATCATCATCACGCTGTAGTGACTCCAGCAACTTCAACTACAAACCACAAGCAAACGACACCAACAATATCTTGGCTTTATATATGAAAGGCCATTCACCCTCTGCAGCTGTCGTGATAGAAGTGACTAATCGCCACACAAAGTTTACCCATTTTAATCCGGACTACAGACAGCGGCTGTTGAGCTACAGCGTCATCATGGCGTTACAAACCCCTTTATGACCTTCACCCCAAGGTGGCGCTTAATCGTGCCAAGTGTGATGTTTGTACGCTGAGTAGTTTGGAAAGAGTCAAAACAGACATACACGCAGACCCAATTGTGCTTTACTCCACTTTTTCCGTATTTGTTCTTGCAGTTTTACGTGAAATGTAAGTTGCGTCAGTCTTAGTAAAATTTAAGATATCTATACGAACGAGTTAAAGAAATAAATTTCTCATTTGTAGATTTAATTAATTTCATGTCAGCCAATTTTCTGTAATTTAAATAAAACCTTTTAAAGGCACTGCTGTATTTTTAAATCTTTTGCGCTGTGAGGCAACAAATTATACCATTTATTAAGAGGCAACAAATTATTTATTTAGCTAGTTTAGTCAATATTACTCTACAAGCACATTTGCTGAATCACAATACAGGGTGTTAAAAAAGTAACGCAAAATTTAATCTTCAAAAGTTTTATTTATTTTATAAATCACATTGAGCGAAGAGATGAGGATAAGGAAGACTAAAGAAGATGTTCGAAGTGTCCTCCTTCGTTTTGAACGCACTTTGCCATTCTGTCTCGCACAAACCTACACACTTTTCTACGAAGGCTTGCATCAATTGTTTGCAACTGTTGAGAAATAAGCAACCTCAACTAGTCGAGAGTTATGGCGTTGTGTGAGTAAACTTTATCCTTCAATGCACCCCAGAGGAAAAAGTCTGCAGGTGTTAAATCAGGCGACCTGGCTGGCCACTCGATTGGTCCTCTTCGAACAATTCATCTTCCAGGAAATTTCTCGTCAAGAAAATCTCGAACAACAGAAGCGAAACGCGGCGGGGCTGGGCACCGTCCAGTTGAAAAATGCTTGCTAAGTGAAGTGAACGGATATGAATAAAAATCAATTTAGAAATAAATATCTATGGTAATCAGGCGTGAAAGAGAAGATTCTAAAACTGAGTGTGTTGAAAGTCAAGTATGATGAATTAGCTTTCTATGTTAAGAGTTTAATTGGAATCGCTATCTGTGACGTGATTTGTTGCAATTACGAAAAATTTTGCGTTACTTATTTAACACTCTGTACAATGATTTCTTTTGTAATAGGTAAGATGATGTGATGTTATGAAGCTTTTTAATGGTTGATAATTGCAGTAAATAGCGAATGTTTTAGCGCAATTTTTTTGATATGATTAGTTTTTCGTCTCCTTTTTAATATGGAATATTTAGCGACAACCATAAGCTATTAAGTATATATTAACTTTTTGAGTAAGTTGCATCACTTCTGGATCTACACCTGACGAAACACAAAACTGGTACAGTTTGGCATTTATGCAAGTGTAGACAAAAGCAAACAGTTTTCTAAAAAAGTCAACGCGCGCTTAATTGTTTGTGTTTGTAGCTGAATATTTCATATTACACAGGAGATGAAAAACTCACCATATTCTTAAAACTTTCGCTAAAACATCCGCTGCTTACTGCAATTGTCAAGTTGTAAAGAGCTTTATAAGGTCACACCACTTTTCTTGTTCCGAGAGAGATTCTTTTATCGCGCATAAAACAAACGTGCTTGTAGCGTAATAACGACTAAACAAATAACATTATAATCGCAAACAAGTTAAAAAGACCCGATGAGAGAAAAATTGAAACCAGTTTAGAACTCAGCGCATCTGATACTGCTAGAAACTAACAATTGTATTCAAAAGCATAAAAAATCGATATTTTGTTACACGCTGTTATTATCAATTCTTTAAAGTCATAATTTTTTGGTACTTTTCGTTTTTATATTAAAATAGAAAAATCGAATTCCAATACCTTCGTAGATGAAGTTCCAATAGCTTTTTTAGATATTAAAGTATCATAGCTCATAAGTGAGAGGGTATGGAAGTTTCCATGCCGAGCTTTACGATACATTGAAAGCAACATTTTCTTTACTTTTTTGTAGCCTAACAACGCTTGCTGTTTGATATCAGTTGTGCATCAGTGACATCGCTGGACACTTTATTTTGCATCACACAATTCAATATTTAAATATTATGAACAATTGCTGTGCATCAGCCTATGCTGAAATATTAGCAGCGAAGAGTAGCCTACTTTTTGAGATCAGAGCTTTGCTGTTACTACTAAGTAGCTAGAACTGACTGATGCTTCGCCCAAACAGAAATTTTGCAGACGCTACCGTGTTTCCCTGAAAATAAGACAGGGTCTTATATTAGTTTTCTTTCAAAAAATAATACCAGGGCTTATTTCTGGGGGATGTTATTTATTTTCATTTATCAAAAACACTATTCATTACTTTTCAGAGATCCTGATCAACTTTTTGTTTACTCAACTCAAGAAAGTCCTGCGTTCGTGAAGTGGAGTGAGAATAGACGATATTTCAACAAGTTCGATCATGGTTTTATAAATATTACCATGACCCACCGAACCGATTCCGACATATTTTTTCCATATACTAGAGAAATACCGTTGATAAAGATGCTAAGCCAAGGAAAGTCAAGGGTTGACGAACTTCTTGCTCAGAAAAAGAACGTTGCGGTTAGTTCTGAAGTAGGCATAACTTTTGATTTAATTCCTGTTTCCCCTTAAAATTGCGGTAAAGCATCCACCGCAAAGGTTTACAATGGCTTTTGTTTTGTACTCATTTAATCTTTTTCTTGTGTTCTGTAACACCAGTTCTAGTATTTTTTTGATGTACATATAAAGCAAAGAACAAATTAAAAGTTACAGGGCCTACTCTTTGATTAAACATAGCAGGCATTGTTCATTTGTCCGGTATATTACTCTTACCAACAACTCAAAACCTTCTTCATTTCACAAATATTTGTTCAATAAATTTATTTTTTGATTTTCTGAAAAACCCTGAGACATCATCAGAAAATGGTAAAATGTACAACAATTGCTAGGCATAGAAGTATCGAGGTAGCCAGCTATATTAAAAATCTAATACTATGAAGCAGGGTTTTTCCTGTTTTTGGTTTGTTTTTGTTAACTGATCAAAAAGTACTGAACCTAACAACGCCAAACTGGGGGCAATTTATTGCTACACCAGGGTAATTGTCTTGATGGGTCGATGATATCACGACGACGTCACATCCCAGGTGAGAGACAGTTTCGTAAATGCTCGTACGTACGTACAAACGTAACGTTTGTATGTGCACTTTTACTCTTCCGAAACTACACGGAGTACAAACATCAAACTTTGGACGACTGATTACCATTCTGGGATATAGGGAGTTTTATGACGTCACTATGACGTCATCATTGAAGATAATTTTTTCAAAAATTGCATTTCTTGACAGATCAATGCGATTTCATACTCAAATAAAAGCCAGCATTTGACTTACCATCTTGAAAAATGTTTGCACTTTTACCATTTATCGTGACGTCAAAACCAACAATTCTAATATTTTTTGTGAATATCTTCAAAAATATCAATTGTAGAAATGCGGTTCATGGTTCATGCAACTGATATCACCGGTGAAGTCCCAAAATTAAGCTACTTTTTTAATATACTGTACTTATTGTTGGCGATGCAACAAGCGTTTTTTAGGCTTAACTCTCAAAAACTACTGGGGATACAAACTCTGAACTTGGCACCTTTAATTAACACACCAAAGAAAGCGTCACATCAAGATTGATGACGTCATAATTGATTAGAAATTTTTTTTAATTGTAGTTTTTGACAGAGAAATGCAACTTGTAGCTTAATTAAAAGTCAGCACCTGACCTGCCAATATCCTGCAATTTTTATTTTACTGCGATCTGTGATGACGTCAAAATCACTTATTCATTGTAAAAACAGTTTTCTTTCATTTCCTAAAAAATACTGATTGTACAAACATGGTCAATTGTTCTCTCGGGAGATATCAACAACATCATTCCCAAAATGGTGTTGTTTCTCACAATTAAAGATTGTTGGCGACGCAACAAGCAAATTTGTGATTGACCGCTTTTAACCTGAACTTTTTTGAAACTACTCAACATATAAACTCCAAACTTGGCATCATTTACTACCACACCAATGTATATGGATCATAAGGAGGTTGGTGACGTCCTGGTGAAGTTGCAATTAAAGATAGATTGTGTGAAAATTGCATTTTTTGGTGAAGAAAAGCGATTTTTGGCTGAGCCAGTACCCAACTACCCAACTTCAAGAAATTTTTTGTTTTTACAAACTAAGATCATGTCATAAAACCAAAATTTCACAAGAACTTGAATCTTTTCGTTCAAAAGCAACACGTGATATTTCTTTAAGCATTTCGGTTTAGCACCCTTTATTTCTTTAATGCGCTATGGCACATTAAGAAGACTTCTTTTCTTTAATGCACTTTGCCAACACTACTAAAAGCGTTCATGTGTAGCTATACGTGACAGATAAATCACATGCGCCAACCTTTCGTTGCTACTAATCTGCAAGCAAACCACTGGCAGTAACAGTAACTACGTTTTTGCATGGTCTTAGCAAAAAATTATTTTAAGTATCAAAGCATAGCAAGCGCCTTAACAACATTTTCGGAGTTCACATTTTCCGTAGTAGAATCTTATCGTGTACGAGAAAAATTTTTTTCTTCGGTTTCTTGGCCAAGAAAAAACGTTTTCATTCTACTTGCAGATTGCTTTCTTCATTTTCTCAAAAAATGAACATTTGTAATTAATAGGCTCTTTTTGCGGGCACATAAGACTAATCTTCATTTAAAAGAAATAAGGTAGGCAGTTGCTACAAAGTTCGATGTAATAAATGCACAAGTTCAAGAACAGATTTTATTACTGTTTTCACAACTATCCATTGGGTAAAGCGGGCTTGTCGGCTGAACCGGCTTTTTTAATTTCGCCATTACTAATGGGGGCCCAGCGGGCGACGCCGGCAAGTTGCAAATGAAACAAGCAATGTCCTACAAAGAAGTCATTGTGATTTTTGCGGGCATCCGCTGAATGAGAAAAAGAAAAGGGCACTTTTTCTTCCTAGTTTTTGGTTGTAACAAAACTAAATTGACAATTTAATGATTGTTCAATGCTGTTACTGCATTTGACTCGATATCAAGCTTTTGTTAATGTGATTAGTGGCATACACAGAGATTGATGATCCAAAATTAGAAGTTTCTGAAAAGCCTATAACTAATTAGTTCTCAACCGGTGGCCACAGCACATATGTTAGGTGCATCCCCATAAGCTCACCGATGATTATCTTTACTATAATACCAGTAGCTTAATCTCAGTCTTTCGAATAGCTTAAACTAGGCTATATGGTAGATAGCTTGCATTTTTTTATTTGTTGGTTACATGTTTGATGTTTGCAAATAGACAGCTTTTGTGTCACAAGAATTTAGCTAAAAGTTGTGGAATACGCGTTGAACAGATTTCTTAAAAGAAAATTATCATTCAGGTCGATTATTTTCACTATGGTTGCTGCATAACTTCAATATTTATATTTCAATATTTCTTTGATATATATTGCTTTTCCGCAGGGTTGTGCAATTGATTGAGTGGTATCAGGGGTAAAACCAGAAGGGGTTAGATATCTGAAGTCCTCTTAACTATGCTGCTCAAAAAAAATTAATAATTGTGTGGTCGTTTCACACGTGCTAAAAAGCAAATGCAGAATGCAGACTGGCTTGCATACAAAGAATACTGAGTACTTCTTCGGAAAAAACTTTTAATGAACTTTTTTAAAGATACGTACATATTACCACCTTAAAAATCGTTGCCTTCTAAATTCAATTAAGTTACCGAAAACACAAACCAGACCATACAGAGGTCTGCAAGGGTGAAACCAGAAAAGAAGTCTAAAGGGGCTGCAGTCCATTTATTAAGTTGCTTGAAAAAAAACGAAAAAAATTTTGATTGGTAAGAAGTATTGTTGCTGCATAAGGCACTAAAAAGCAAATTCAGCATTCAAACTTGTGAAAAAATGGGGCTGACCCCCTTTCAGAGAAAGAATTTTTCAATACCATATTGTTACCTGGAAAAGCATCGTTTTGTAAATTTATTTGAGTTTTAGGAGACGTAAACCAAATGAGGAGTTTGTTGCAGTGACAGCTGAAACTTAGCCATCTTCTTTTCTTTTCATTGGTGAAGTCGTTATGTCATATACGTAAAGCTAGCTCTGTGAACCGTGACACTTAATCAAAGCTTCTGTGTCATGCTCATTTGAATACCTACATGAAGTAAAAGCGTCAGAGTAAAGCAATGCTTATTCGTTCAATGTAGAAACGGCATCAAATGAGAACAAGATTTAATATGTCAGTATATTTGCAAAGGCGAAACACGATTTTCTACTTTAGTTTGCAATAGGCAAGGTAATTAAGGAAAAATATGGAGCCCGAGGGAAAGACAACTTCTCAGGGGATCAGAAGACATATGCAGAGAATAATTTGATGAGAAAGTGAGGCATGAAATGTATTTAGCAAGACAAAGCACAGTGATATAAAAAATGTTCAGTGTAGTAGGACTGCAAACGCCGTAGCAAGGGTTTTAATTTTACCAATTATGGTGAGATAAACTGACAAAAAAAGCTCTGCTCCGCGCAGCAAAAGCAAGAGGGTACAATGAAAGAACGACAAAAAAGGCCAAGTTCTTCAGTGGAGATTGAAAAGACATTTGAGTCCAGCGATGTGAAAGAGGCAATACGCCTCCAGTTAGAGAGAAGATGACTGAATGGAAGAGATAAAAGGAGAGAAGCTTTAAGGGACTGTGGGTAACCAAAGTAATGACAGTTTTTATGGTCGGGTTTGGATTCGAGATTAAGCTTTCTAACAATTTCTGGCCTTTTTCGTACCTCAATTGACCATGACACTCAGCCAAATTTACGTCGACGTGTTACTTTCTTTACGCAAACTTTTGACACAAATCACATTAACGCAAATTACAATTACACCAGTTAAGTCGAAAAGAGACTTTATCGTGAGGATTAACAACGACGTACTGTTTTGTAGTCAGCTACAAATGATGCAATAAAAATAAATAATTCTTCTACAAAGAAACAATTGATCGTAAATTATCTTATCGCTTTTAATTAGTTGAGCAAAGCCGTACATCTTCAAACCCGCCAGTCAATTCACTTGATTTGTGTGATAAGTTTAATGTGTGAGCCTAACGCGGAGTTCAAATAAATTTTGGGGGGTTTGGCTCTGATTCGGGCTTATACTTTCGGGTTCAGCTCGGATTCAGTTAAAAACATAGAATCCGCTTGCAAATATGGGTTGCAGTTGGATAAAGGAAATTTAAAAGACTATTATTGAGAATAGAGTTACTAATTTCTGACGTATATTTTCCGCGCAAAGAAAAGATAGGCCAATTTATTTTCGAAAGGATTCCTTTAAGATATTATCTCGCTGTTGTTGACTTCACGTATCACACCATAAAAGTTAAATGCACAATGCACACCGCATTTTTCATAAACTCAGGTTTGTGGACATTTTATCCAGGGCTTTACAAAATAAGTAGTCCAAGTATTGCACAAAAATTGCTGGTATATTCTGTTTATCCCAACGATTCTGCCGCTCTTTGATATATCCACAGTAGGCTATCCAACGGGTACCTACGCCACCGGGTTTGGCGGTCAAGGGTCCGTTTAAGCAGTTGGTAGATCTGGGTTTATATTTCTCTGTCCTTCTTAAGATTTTCAAAAATGGTTTTCACAGATTTCTTGTTTGGCGCTCAGCAATAGCAGCAATGTGAAGGGGTCACATGAAACCGAGTTTTCTCAGTGTGATTAAAAAGAGTGCGATGGACTTCAAATGTTCTGAGCACGTAACTGCAAAACAGTAGTAATAATAAAAACCTCGCAAACTTTGATGAATAATATTGATAAAAGTGTGATCAGGTAAAATGACAAAATCATTAAATATTTTGACAAATTTTGTTAATCAAATACCAAGTTTTAGATGAATAAATTTTCTTGAGTTTAAAAATAATGAGCTCCGTAAGAGTTGCTGTAAATATTTACGCATTTGGCAGCAACATTGGTATTTGCCCAATGAGATAATCCACTTCTTAAATTTGTATGAAACAGTGTGCAGTAACCTATATTACAAGACTATCATCAAACAGTTAATTTTTCAAAAATTGGTTTGTGATACAAAATCTAAATATTTCGTCATTAAAAGCACTCAGGAAATATTGTCAAAAAAAATATTAAAGAGGTGAACCTCGGATTAAAAGCAAAGAGGAGGCAGTGACCTCTCTAACTTAACAAAATCAGACAAGAGCCTTGTCCCTGAGGATCCTTCTCCCTGAAGAGTAATAATGGATTAAAAGCTTTGGAACTATGGTGCTAAAAGTCAATTTTTAATAAAAATCATAAAACTTTAACAGTAGGCTAAACAGCTTTGATTTTGAGCGTATTTTTTGTTAAGTCAAACGATGTGAAACCTAACACGAACGAGAATGATTAGTCTTTTTTGTAAACGTAAAGTAATTCAGTAAGATGTTCTTTTTCCGGTTTCAGAAAAAGGTCTGTTTTTTGTTTGCTTTTATTGCTTCAGTAGCGCCTCAAAAAACAGCTTTCCGTGACGAAAAACCAATTATCACGTTAAAAGCCAAGATTTTTGTCGGTAACGGTAATTCAGTGTGATAAGCTGTTGGTTACAATCAATAAGATACGAGTTTAAACCTGAATACATTCTGCGTAGTTGATACCTTAAATGAAACACTTAACGGCATTGTTCCCTGTTTGGTGCAGTGCTTGGAATAGAAATACGTAGTTCCTACGACCATGCTTAACTGTAATTGTTAAAAGAATTTACAGAAAACATTACATTAGCAATAAGTGTTCAGAAGGCTTGAATTTTTATATAAAAAAACTCGACTTGACTCAAGACTGGCACAAAATTAGACTTCGTTTATGATTTGTGATTAGATTTCAACCGACTTGTTTCCAACTTTGCTGGTTTTACCCAAGGACACAACAACCAAACTTTTGGTCTTTTTCCTAGTTACTAATTTCATGCGAAGCGTCCAGCAGGAAAACAGCCAAAACAATTCTTAAAGGCTTTCATAAGACTCGACAAGGAAATTGAACCCAGATCAACCAGCAGCAAAACGGACTCTCTAATCACTGCGCCACCGTGCTGGTATCCACTATCCGGATTAGTTTGATTATACCAGAATTTCCTAAGCTGAAATCGAGAAGAAATTTTCAAAAGGTCGGCACTAACTTTTTGATGGTAAATAATTTTTTTGGTTTTACTACAAGATAATTTTAAAACATGGTTATTGAAGCAAAGATTTCCCACCACCAGTCACTCTTTAAATTAAAACATAGGGACAAACCAACGAGAGTTTTCCATTAATTCAAGCAATTAAAAGGGGGAATACGAGTTTCAGAAGTTTGAGAATCATTAAATTAGTGCTTGCTTTACTTGGAAAAAGGTATATACAATCATTTTTTTGAAATTTGGCTGAGTCTCGTACAAGACAATCGACTCTTGATTTGCAAAAAATTTTACTCTTTAAGTTCAACGTAGTGCTCAAAAGAAAATTTAAACGACATTTTGACTGCTCTGGAATTTTTTTAAATCCAATCCCAGCTCTCAAGAGTGCTTACACCACTGCAAGGCATCTACTGTCTACAAACTCTACGACTTTTAATTAAAGATAGTTTATGCAAATTCCACTGACAAAATTGTTTTTCAGTTATGGGTCGTCAGCAACTGCGACATGCTATACGGATCAGTCAAGCGAATGCAGTTGTCCAATCAGTTGGTGGAAGCTGGATTACCTTTGCATCGATTTGGAAAATGCTTTCAAAACAAACAAGAATTCACCAAATTAACTGAAGAGGATTTGAAGTCTTACAAGTTCTATCTTTCTTTTGAAAACTCACATTATTGTAAAGATTACGTCACTGAAAAATTTTGGGTAAATTCCTTATCATATGGCAGGGTTCCCGTGATTTGGGGTCCTTCGAAAGCTGATATTACCCGTATTGCACCTACCAATTCTTTTATTTACGCTGAAGATTTTCTTCCAGCATCTAAGCTTGCTTCCTATCTTTTATATTTGGATAAAAATGATACAGCGTACAGAGAATATTTCAAATGGGTTGAAGATCCCGACGAAAGAACAAAAAAGCTTGCAACTGTATATTCTAGGGTAGGTTTAAAGGCATTGTGTGATATGATCAAAGCTAAGACCCGCAGGCGAACTACAGTGGATTCGATAACAAATTATTTTTATGATGAAAGTGAAGAATGTTTTCACCCTAACGGTTAGCGATAAACTGATGAAAGGCACCTTTTTCAAAGCTACAGTGTGAACTCAGCGGCGTTTTCAAATATTTTGTTTGAGATAGCAAGGAGCTAATCATGAGTCGATCATTTCATCACAATAAGAAATCATTCAATGTCGTAACATATCATAAAATAATTTTGCGAGCTATAATTTTCAAAAGTTCAAACAAGGGACATACCCTCTAAACCTTGCCAATATGATCGTGCTTCATTTGAAACTTTGAGGTTAAATCCCAGATAGGTTCGCCATAATGGAAGGCCATAGGTGCGCTTGTTCAAAGCAGAATCGCGACGCATTATACCAGTAATAGAGCGACTGGCAAATCCGAAGAGGATCTAAGCATGCAGAGTCTTTCTTTGTAAGCAAATATTTGAAGTTTTCTCAAAGATCACGAGAAAAAAGATGTTGTTCATATATTTTTGTATTGTTATTGTTATTTTATTTTTTTCGCCGGTCTAGGGAAAATCTTTGCGTTTATGCATAAAAACGTTATATTCAGACACGCCACCATGTTGCCAAAACGGATTTACTTGCAAATATATTAGCTTGAAAAAATATATTTTGATGCATTTTAAATCAATTGAGAAACTGTTGTATTTTTTTATCACTTGTGGGTATTTTTTCTTTTCAAGTAAGATAAAGCTGTTGTGTTTACAGCCAGAGCTTGTTTTTATTTTATTCGTAGCCCACCAAAATAAAAGGATGTGAGCTTATACAGCAAATGCTGATATCACAAGATTGGGCGTGAATTTAAGATGTTTACATTTCCACCTGGCCGAGTGATTAAAAAGTAATGTCAACGAAATTTCTTTGTTGTCAGTGCTAAATATTGTGGGGCAACTCAGCACAGTACCTCCTTTTTAATATGCAATGGTGCATTTAAAAGCAAATTTTGGGGGAGGCTGGAACACTTTGAAACGGTAAAATTTTGAATATCAGCTATCTGAAGCCAAGAATTTGGTCCAATTTGGTCTCAAAATATTTTTTTGAAAATCAACTTTTTTAAAGCAAGAATTTTGCTCATTTTTGTCTTTTGGCAGGAATGAGATCTTTTTCTTTTCACACTGGTTTGAGGGGGCATCGCCATTTATTTTCCCTAAGATAAGTCACTTTGATTACGCTAGTGAGTGTATACTATACCCAGATTATCAATTGTTTACTTTACAAATATTTCTAGAATGATTGGATCTTTGTAGAAAGCCCCCGCCAAAAAAACACCCCCGCCGCCGCTCTTATCCGGTTAGAATTTTTATTCATTGATGGAATTCAGCACTGAATTCAGCGATATCAGCTAATATTTTGTCCTAACTCTAATCCTAGCCCTAAAATCTGCTGTACTTTAAACGTGGCGGGGGTGTTTTTCTCAAATCTCACATATTTGCATTAGTGGCGGGGGCTTTCTACAAAAGATCCGAATGTTTTAATGTAATCAGTGGCTCCACGCATCTGCCTCAACAAATGTCTACTGCAGTTTACAATATTTTAAAAAAATGGCTCTCAGCAACTACTAATAAGATATCTTTTATATCTGTTGGAGAATATTTTTTGAATGCTTCTTCTTAAAATAGTGTCCCTGTGTGTGTGCACCGCTTTTTCCTTTGAGCGAGCCCCTGGCTTTGAAGAGAATATTTCCGAAAAACTGCATTTGCAAAAATACTGTATTTCTGTTTGCTCGTGCAAAAAAATTGAAAGACTAGGCTGGGGATCGGCAGTCTCTTACTCCCGAAAAGCCATTTAAACCCGGTTTCCATGAAAAAGGAAACACTGGGACGTGCCAACACTTCTTTTTAAAGATCAACTTTTTAAAAGCGATTGTTTTTCTACTTTTATCTTAAAACTTTGTTGAAAGCCTTATTTTTGAAATAAATTTTTTGGAAGTAATTTTTAATAGTTATGCTTTCCACCTTTTTTTTACGAAAAATGGTATCGATTTTTCAAAGCCGCGCTGGAGCCCCAATAATAGATGAAAGAGCTGTGGGTTGCTGACTTCACAGCAAAGCCAAGCATATTGTTAAAAAATGAAGCAACGATAGCAAATCTTTGTTCGAGGTTATTAAATTAACTGGGTACAGTCATGTTTATTACTTTTTTTTTTATCTCTTCTGGCTACAATCAATCGCAAATCGGAGCTTGAGAAGTGTCGTCGGACTTTGCTTTCTCCCCGCTTGCTGAGCCAATCTCAGCGATCTTGTTCGGTGCGAGGCCGAGCAAACGGCTGACCTCGCTAAACGCAAGGCGAGCGAGCTCCTGGAGACCTTGTGACGCTGCGATTCCCTCAAGCTCGAAGAATAAGGCGTCAAAAGGAGTTGGAGGCGAGCTGGTAAACGCTGGAGGTTCAGCCATGAAATAAAATTGAAAGCGAAGATGATACACTCCTCGAGAAAGTTGGGACATTGCCTTCGGTTGATCGACGTGGCCGGATGATCTCCACCAAGATTTTTTTGACCAAAGACAATGTAATTTGTGGGACCTCTAATTACGCATTTTTGGGTGAAGTTTATGGAGTTAATTTAACCTTCACTGATGGTTTTCTTGTGCCCTCCAGTTACCCAGTGCATGTGATCGGTAGAGAGGTGTGTACCTAGCCACTGGGTTGATTAACTATGAAGCATAGATCTGCTGATGGTGCTGGCTCCACGTCTTCGCCCCTAAATTGTCCTCGTGAAAGATTGGATATCTGGGGCACTCCGACGCTACCAACCAAAGACTACTGTGTTTAAGCAAAGAATAAAAATACAGAGTATAATACGGAAAAAAGTAAAATAGACAAGTGTATTTAATGTTACTCCTCATGTTTCCTTTAGGATGAGTTTCCGAGCTGAGGTGAGTTATTACAAAGCCACCTGGCAGGTCAAAAATTGTGGTAATGACACTTTTCAAAAACTTGTCTTTTTGGTCTACAGCGAAGTGTGATGCAAATGTTTGTAATTTTAGTTTTATCTCTATTTTGTATCAATGTAATCATCTAGTTGGATAATTTAGTGTTTAATGTTCGCCGGCACGTCTGAAGGAAGTTTCCCGAAATGTCACTAATGATTTAGATTGTTATTCAATTTAATAAATATTTGGCTAGTCAGGGGACGCAAAAACCCTATTCACGGCAATTGAGGGTTACCCTGTTATAGGTCAATGAAGTGAACCGCGGTACCGGCAGTCGAAAGTACCCAACGTTACGTAAAGCGGACAACTAAGAGTAAACGCGAACACGGAATGCCAACTTTAAAACTCAATACGATATTTAGTCTGTAGTCACTTGACGAATGATAGATAGTATATAGAGTCTAACATACAAAACACAATTCTGTCTGTACGTACGTCCACTTTAACTCCTCCGAAACTTCTGACATTACAAACATCAACCTTAGCACGATTAATCATCATCCCGGGGTGAGTGTTTTAAAGGGGTTCGTGAAGTCATAATCAAAGACAATTCTTTCAAAATTTGCATTATTTGGCAAAATAAAACCGTTTTGTATTCAAACAAAGGCTACCACCCAACCTATCACATTGCAAAAAATGTTATCCCTTTGGCATCTAAGGTGACATCACAATCAATGCTTGATTGCACAATTTGTTATCTATATTTTCTCAAAAACTACTGGTCGTAAAAAAACGATCTAATGTATTTTCAGAAGATATTAATAACGTGCTTTTGATGAAAACAACTCTACAACAATTTAAGCTCGTTTAACAATGCAACGAGCAATTCTTTATTTAAGCATTTTAAGCCTTCTAAGCATGCTTCTTCTCTTTTTCATTTGCACGCTTAAAACTCGCTCTATGATGCCATAATACCGTCTGGTACAATCAACGCAGTCTTTTGCTAATAGAGATCATATGAAGATTGTTTCAAAAACTGCAACATTTTTGCTAAATCAGTTTACTTAAAAACTGATTTGTGACCTCATTTCTCAACCGATTTAAAAAATTTTTTCAACAAATTAAAGGTTATTTCAAAACAATTCCGTTAGTGAATGACATGCATTTTTAGTATTAGTTATTATACTAAAAAAGCTGAACTACAGCACCGTTAGTGTAACTTTCTACCACTCCCGAAAAATTGTAAGCTCAGTAAAAACAGGTAACTTAAATACATAAAAATTACAATAAGGTACTAACAATTAATATCCTTTGAAAGCGTAGCAAATTTCCTTTCAAGCTATATGTGACTTTACCTAGTTAGGGCTAACGATAAGTTTATAATGGCTGATCAAAAATTGATTGCCATTCATCATGCCCTATTTTTGGTCGAACAATTATTCTGCTTCACCTAACAAACTTGCAATTGTTAGACAAATTAGGTCTTTGGTACATCTTGACTACTTTTCCAGACAAGGATGGCTCTTTGGCATTATCTGTCTGCATTTTTTAAAAATTCATTAAAATATGAAGTCTCTAAACGTTCAATCAATCAAACATTTTATTTTTTCCTAAATCAGCATACATAGAAAATAAATTTGACAGCAGTGGACTAAAAAAGGAGACGATGGCAAAACGATATACAGTTAATACATGCACATGAAAAGAATTTAGATTAAATTTGACGATACTGTCGTGGCATGGCCGTTGCACCTGTAAAAAAGCAGATAAATAAAAACACACATGAAGAAACGCATATACAGTATGTACAAAGTGTCGCAAGATACATCAAAAATAAAAATCTGTCATGTTGTAACCCTAACGGGGGAGGATATCGGGTGCTACACCTTGCCCAAGGGTGACCTAGGAGCAACGACAGCTAAGAGACAGCTCCTTTCCGTCTCAAGCCACATAAACCCTGTCGCCGGTTGTAGTTTTAAGTCATACACCTAGGACTAGTTTTTAAATGAAGCCTACCGGTTAAAAACACGCAAAATCTTGGTGTGTGCAATTTGCAAAATTGCAATTTCTACAAAAAGTAAGCACTTTGTTGCATTTTTTCCATATTTTCTCCATAGAATGGATCTTTGGCATTATTCATCAAAGCATTCAAAAAATTCATTAAAAAATAAAATCTCTAATCATTTCAATATGTAGCCGACTTCAAGCAAAACACTTGGTGAAATCCCCAGAAAAAAATAAGGGAATAAGGATGGACCTGTTTTATCTTTTACAAAACAAATATTTGTGTCGAGCTACATATTGTTTTCCTTTGCAATTTGGGGAGGCTGGCGCAGCCAACAGACTTGATATTCTTAACCTCAACGTTATTATTAGGGGCCCCTGCTATTGGTACAACTTAATTGTGAGGTCTTTATTTCTGGTTGCTTTGCTCTTTGCAATGCAGCGTTTATGCCAAGACCGAGCAACATTCGTGCAGTCAGAAGCGTTAGCTCTTGCGAATTCGCTAACAGTTACGAAAAAGTCGTAAGTAGCGGTCCTAACATTTAATAGCTTAATCCTGGAAATACATATCAATCATTTGGAGCCCTCCCACAACTTTGATATGCTTTCAAGCACTTGCTGAATTTGATGGATAAAATTCTGTTTAGTTTAAGAATGCCTATGGTAAAAACAGGGCAAATAAGACGTCGCTGGAGACTCCATTAACTTGGGATACATGTAGTAGCTATGCACACCCGCCCATAATGTGTTTTTAATCGATTGCATTTTAAAAAACGCTAATTTTTGCTAAAAGTAATTCTACAGCATCTTACGCTGTATCAAGGTGCAACAAGCGATTATTCATTTAAGTGTTTTTGAGCATGCTTTTTTCTTGCCTTGAATCCTTTTACAAAGCGGTGTCCCGTCATAATCTTAAATGACAACAGAATGCTTGCCACTAGGCTATTTAGTGAGAACAGCAGCTGGCGGCACAATTAATTATAATTTTTTCTTTGATAGCAAACATAAAATCCCTAGTTTAGGATAAAATCAAACTCATTTATAAACCTAGCGATTTGTAAAACTGCATTCATAAATTTTAAAAACGGGATACTTTGTTTGAAACTAACTTGGTATGATGGGCTCCTACTAAAATATGGTATATACTGGCAACCATCAAAGTCACTGATTTAAAACAACTTGTTCAATGATGCTTTCAACTTCCAAGCGTAGTTGTGTCAATCATCCCAACAACTTTTGTATGTCTGTGGCGAGTATACTCTTGCTTACCGTGTGAAGATTAACAGCAGAATAAAATTTGCATACAAGCACTATTTTGCATGCCAAATAGGCGACTGTTTTTCAAGACAAAAAATGGGCCCCACATATCTGCTGTAACCGTTGCAGAACAAGTCTTCTATTTTGGCTGGATGGTAAGCGGAAGCAAATGCCTTTTGCTGTTCCCATGGTGTGGCGTGAGCAAAGTGATCATGTTACTGATTGTTATTTTTGCATGACAGCCATCAGAGGATTTTCTCGAAAAAATAAGTCTAAAATTTCCTATCCAGTTTGTAAGTCAGCTATTAAACCAGTTCCCCACAGCCCTGATTTGCCTGTACCTCAGCCACCAACTGAAAAGGAAGATTCTTTGTCCGTTAATGCACGTGAGAGTACCAGTACTGAAAGTGAAGAGGAACCTATTGAATTGGATCCCTGTTTTCAACATGAGTCTGTGCCACTCTTCATTAATCAGGAACGTTTGAATGACCTAGTGCGAGATTTGTATTTATCTAAAGAAAAAGCAGAAATTTTGGGGTCCAGGCTTCAACAATGGAATCTACTGGAACCAGGAACAACTATTTCATCGTTTCGTGGTCGCAATCAGAATCTTGCTGATTATTATGCAAGTGCTGAAAGCATGCTATTGTAAAGATATCGGTGGCTTAATGTCCGAACTGGGGTGTAAACATAATCCTGCTGATTGGAGGTTGTTTATCGACTTTAGCAAAACAAGCCTCAAAGTAGTGTTGTTGCACAATGGGAACATTAAGCCATCAATCCCCGTAGGCTACAGCATCCTCAGAAAA
The DNA here is from genome assembly GCA_963675345.1 of Trididemnum clinides. Taxonomy (NCBI): domain Eukaryota; kingdom Metazoa; phylum Chordata; class Ascidiacea; order Aplousobranchia; family Didemnidae; genus Trididemnum; species Trididemnum clinides. The sequence continues at coordinate 15,403,046 of OY776286.1, forward strand.
GAAACTTACAATACAATGAAGATTCTTTTGGAATATCCCAAGTATACCTGGAAAATTTGTGGTGATTTGAAAGTTGTTTCTTTCTTACTTGAGTTGCAGTTAGGTTACACGAAACACATGTGCATATTATGTTTATGGGACAGTTGGCAAGATAACAGTCACTATGCAGTAAAAATTTGGCCTCCCAGACAAAGCTCCCAAATTGGAAAACACAATGTCCAACACCAGCCTTTGGTTAGCTCTGCTCATGTCTTGTTATCGCGGGTTTATATCAAACTTGGCTTAATGAAAGTTTTGTGAAGGCAATGACCGGGATGGCGACGGCTTTAAATTTCTCAAAGATTTCTTTGGAGCTGAAAAAACCGATGCAAAATTAAAAGCTGGAGTTTTTGTCGAACCGGAAATCAGAAAACTGATGCAAAACGAAGAGTTTGGTGCACGATTGAATCCATTAGAATTGGCTGCTTGGAATGCCATGAAATCAAAAGTTGTCAACTTCTTGGGAAGTCACCGTCATGAGAAATATCCTCATAAGCATATGAGCAATTAGATGCTCGTATGTCTTTGAAAATGCACTTTCTGCATTCTCACTTAGATTTCTTTCCATCTCATCTTGGCGAAGTCAGTGATGAACAAGGAGAGAGATTCTATCAGGATATATCCGTCATAGAAGGGCGGTGCCGGGGTCGTTATGATGCAAATATCACGGGAGAATTTTGCTGGTACCTACAACGTGAGAGCATGAGCTCATCATACAACAAAAAAGCCAAATGCGCGAAAAATTTTTAAAGCTGTCTCGTGGTGTATTATAAAATTAAATGCATTCGTGGTTTGTTGCAATAGTCTATTTGGTGCAAAATTGTATTTCGTGATTGTGTGCGCTGTGTAAGGAAAGGAAAAACTGCGGCATGTGGTTATCTCAAAAACGTGACGTGATAGAAAAAAACTAATTGTATTTTCAAAATCAGCGCCCCCAAATTAGCCCAAATCACTATTTCGTTAGTTACTTAACAAAAAATTTTTTTTTGTTGACCAGTGTAATCAAAACAAAACGTAGTTTTCAAGAGAGTTCTTTATGACCTTACATCAAAGGAGGAACAGCATTGAAATCAGAGGTGAGCAGTACAGAATACAATTTCACCACGATACTTTTTAAAAATTTGTATTGCTTTCCTGTACCACGGTACTTTTTTAGCATTTTGATCGCTCTATTTTGCATGCGCTCAAGGTTAAATCCGTTTTTATGTTGTTTTGAATAATTGATGCAAGTCTTCTTTCTGACGCTCAACGTCACTCGATAAATGAAAGTGACGTCATAACGCGCCGATTTGGAAACAAAAATAGCGGCATTGCTTATTATCACGCATCGATGAAGATTCACTTAAAAGAAAAAAAAAAAGAGCATATTGAGTGGTAAACGTATAAAATAAGCACATACCTAATGAAGTGTTAGCCAGAGCTTGAAACAATAAAATTGGTTTATGGAATTGAAAACACAACTACTGATAATGATTCCAACTTTGCTAAGGCTTTTAATGTTTGTGAAGAGAGGGCTGAAACTCTGATGAAGAGATATAAAGTTGTTACAGCGGTGATAATGAAGAAGACAAGATACAACCAGTACAACTGCTACCGATTCTTGAAAAAGATAATGATTAAGAAGGTGTTGGGAGTATTCTTGCCAAAACATATGCGCTGTGCATCCAACACTCTTAATCATGCAGCAACCAAGGGCTTGGTCAGAAAAAAATTGAGAGGGGGCCAAATTTTGCAACTTTTAATGTGACGTCATTTACTTATAACGGCATATTCACGTAATATCTATGAAAATATAAATTTTATAGAATTTCTGCCTAGTTGCAAACTGGCCGCTAAATTATGCAAAAATTCTAACGCTTCCTTTGAAAAGGCCAGTTAAAGGTAATTTTTGATAAGACAATCGTCATACAATACACTGTTGAGCCAGACACACTCATCTGTCGTCTGATGAACGCGTACGCCATTTTACTTGTTGTTGAGAATTAAAAAGCGATAAAATACAGTGCATACAGTAGTATACGTTACTAGATCAGTAAGTGGTCAGCATATGCGAGAATGTCGAAATCGAAGTTGAATAAGTTTTACTTCTAGTTGATCACGCTCAAAAATCAATTCGTTGTCGCTTTTCGCCAGCCATGGTTGCCAATATTCGATTGGTCTTCTCCTCATCTACACTTTCGTGAAGGCAGTGCAGCAAGCACAAATCAGACTAGCGATCCGAGGTCATATGTGAACGTAACCAAGTTTTGACTCGCCTCATACACGAAAATGACCGTTCAGCTTCAACGGTAGTTGCGGGGAGTGTCAAGATAATCTGTATGACGTTGTGCACACTTGGATAGGCTTGGGCGCTGAGAAAAAGCTCGGGCAAGCTTTCCTGGTTTACTTGAGGGGTGAGAGAACTTCTCCACAACTTTACTTCATTTACCAGGTTGTCCAGTAAATATAAGCTCTCAATGTCATTTATGTTGGTCGGATTGTTTGGAGGCAAGATAGAGAGCAACGCAAAAAAAGAAGGGTTATCATTAAAACGTTCTCGAAGAGAGCTGCTTAGACCATCAATGTACGGGAGGAATATCGAACGTTGATAATATTGTGAGGCCAATTCTGCTTCAACGTTATCACGATGAACTTGGATTTGAACAACCCGAGGCACTGAAAGCTCTTTCATGCCAACTACTGCACAAGCCTCATCATAAATAATAGATGCAACTGTGTTGAAGTCCACCCGGTCTTGATCGAGGACGCTCTGAAGGAAGCAATAAGACTTTTTACAGAAGGTACACTGACTCCAACAGACTGAAGCTTTCGCGCTAGTGGTTCCATAAGTGCTGAGTACCGCCCAATCAAACATATGGCGTATGTTGCACCAGGCTTTTTGAGGGCAGCTTTCAAGGAAAGAGCTTTCTCTCGTGTTTCACCGCTCGCGTCCTGCATCAATAAAGCAAGAGCGTCAAGTATAAGCTTGAAGTTAGCTTTGAAGATCCGGATGCTCTTGTATTTTTGTGACCACCTGGTAGGAGAGAATAAAGGAATGTTGACTCCTAAACTTGAGCGCCATTTAGGGCTTTCCCGAAAGAAACAAATAGTTTCCCTGATGATGTCGCATGTGCTTCTAACAATAGAAACTCTACTCTGGTCATTAATGACCAAGTTCAAACAATGTGCAGCACAATGCACAAATATTGCTCGGCGGTACTTTTTGCGAATGCGTTTTTGAACTCCACTCACATGACCTGCCATAGTTGATGCACCATCGTAGCCTTGTCCAACAAGCTTTCGAAGATCAACGCCTATTCTAGAGAGGTGAGCCAGAATAGCTGCAGAAATAGATTCCGCGGAAACTGAAAACATTTCAACAAGTCCTGTAAAACTCTTGTTCACTTTATCACCTTTGGTATATCTTAACACAATGCTAAGTTGTTCTTTCCCCAAAATATCGCAGGATTCATCGGCAACACAGATATAAAACTTTCATTGGCCTCTGCAACGATCTCTTCGACCACCATGGTGTTCGCAATCCCAAGAATCTGGTTTTGAATGGTTGGACTGGTATACTTAGCATTTCCAGCCATCTGAATAAAGTGTTTCTTCAAAGCTTTGTCCCCAGCATCCATACGGAATTGAAGAAGCTTCATAAAATTTTCCTTGTCTGCGGAATGACCACGCAAAGGGATATTGTTAGAAGCACAGAAAAGAACAGTTTTGACAATAGAAGTTAAAATTTTTTTATTTTCTGCTGTTCGCTTAGCTCTTCCTGCGTCTATATCCTTGCCACATTTTATGGAGCTAATAAAATTCTTCGCTGCCAATGTTGCTTCTCTGTGGTAAGCAGCATCCCTGTGAGAAAGAGCCTTTACGATAAATTTCTTGAAATCTATGCAAGGTTTTTTGACAAAAGCAGCGTTCACAAGACCGCCATGTGTCAAATGCGCTTGCATCAAGATGCATATTTTGCGTAAACCACCACCACCAGAGAGTTGCGTATAAACAAGCCAATTGGAAAACCTATCATCTTGAAGCCACGACATCAGAAACTTGCGACGATTTTGCCGAATGGCATCAAGAAGTAAAACATTTCGTGGACCTTCTGAAGTTAAAAGCCTATATCTTTCGGCATCTGTGATCTGCAAGTGAATTTCTGGAACATATCCTAAATCGATGGTCTTCATGGCTTTCGGGAACAACTCCAGCCGTATTAGAAGTAGTTGGCGGTTGTAAAACTTCAACATCGTCTTCAACTCTAGCACTATCAACCTGTTTCCATGCAGAAAAAAAAATATCTAATTTTGCCTTGTTTAGTGGGTCGGTTCGACATTTTGCCTTTCGTAAACTACGCTCGTTGCTACTATAAAAATTGCTGTACAAAACTGAAAAAGCGCGAATGCGATTTCACTGATCTAATGTAGTTTTATCAAGAACGGCTTTAATATTTCAACTTCAATTGCGACGTATAACGCACTATTTAAGGAATTTCAAGGAAACCACTCCCACTGGGAGGTTGAACGTTCTGATAAAAGAAGCGACGTCTTTGTAGCACCGGCGCGATGGTGCAGTGGTTAGAGCGTCCACATTGTAGTCGGTAGACCTGGGGTTCATTCCCTAGGTCGAGTCATACCAAAAGACTTTAAAAAATGGTATTCACAGCTTCCCTGCTGGGCGCTCAGCATAAAAAAGGGATAGTGTGGAGAACAAGCCGGCAAGCTTGCTTGTTGTGTCCTTGGGCAAGGCACTTAACGGGACGCCTCCACCTTTATGTGGCCCCACCCGTACTTCACCGGATTATAATTGTGAAGTTGCTAACCCAGCATGTCAGACGACTCTTGGGTACCCACCAGGGGCAGTCCGCCTTGTTGGTGGTGGGGCTACCAGTCACTCAAGACTGGTTCGAAATGAGCTGCCACCTTCCCCTAGCCTAATATCAATTGGGTTGACGGCATGAACCTGAATTACCGTTCATGCCGTACCTCCATCCCAAGGAAGAGGAGGGGCAAACACACACACACACGTCTTTGTAGTAGTACGCATCGCAATAAAACAAGAAAGCGCTCAGCGAGATGCTTATTTCTTGCCATTACCGTAACTTGGAATATCAATTCATCACTCGACTACGACATAGAAGAAAAACTTCGGCGATATTTAGTGAGTAAAACGTACACATCTTGTTTTATAAAATTTGAAAGTTTAAAAACTTAAAAGGTCACAGCCCCTTGCTAAAAGTCAAAAATAAACTCTAATGAACCAGCAAGGCGCAAAAATTTATGTTTTTCTAATACTATTTTGTAATTTGACTTAAAATTCAGGGGGGCCATGGCCCCCCTGGCTACGCCTATGGCAGCAACTACTGATGCTGGCAAAACTCTGAACAAATGTGCTATTTACATAAAGTATTATCGTCCGACGTTTGCAGAGGCCCAAGAAATATGAAACAAAGTCCAGGAGCAGCAAGGCGCCAGGTGTTATAAAGGATAACATTGATTCCCTGCTTCACGTTCCAACTGTAATCCAATGAAATTCTGTGTGTGACGCAGTTTATCGCCATCATCGACAATTTAAAAGCTTTTAACAGAGTTTGTGCTATTTTGACCTTGCCGTTTTCCACTAGTAATGATATTTCATTTCTTAAAGAATATTAATGGATAATGCGCCCTATCTGCACAGCTTTGGATATGCTGGAAAGTGAAGAATATGCGTACACGGGAATTCTTTGGCCCACATTCTTCAGAACTGTAAAAAAATGCGTGAACTTCAAACGAACAAGAATGTTGCAATTTACTTGAAATTAGTAACAACGATGATTGGATTTATGCAGAAGAGATTTGATAAGGTATTGAGTAATACTGAATATCAAGTAGCTATTGCTTTTTCGATTCTCGTTAACGTCGGATGCAGATAACCAATTTTATCAACTTACTTCTGAATCCACTCGCGAAAAAATAAAGACCAAGACCATCGGCGTGGTTGGATCTTTGCTAAACGAGGACAATCTACGTGCTACCAGCAGCGACGAAACATAAGAGGTTGCGAAGCAAGATAATTGTTTTAACCATCAAAGGACGGAAAACAGAGCGCAGCTAAACTCGTGAAAGAATTTCTTGACGCTAGTTTTCAGAAACGAGTTTTTATAAAAAAATGAACACTGCCGTACCCTCAAGTGCTGTCTGTAGTGGAAAGAATATTTTAGATTAGAAAAAATATTCAAGTCCAAAAGATTGGGGTTAAGTGATAATACAATTGAAGTTATGTAAGTGCCGTTTATTGATTCAATAACTTCTTAAAAAGTACCGTACCGGTACCGCGGTACTTTTATTTTGTACCGTGCCCACCACTGATTGAATCACAATTGAGGGTTATTACTGAATAAACTGCAACTCAAACTTTTTTGACCTGAGTTTGTCTCTCTTTGTAAGTGTAATCTTAGCTGAATCCAGACTGCTTACTCAGAAAAACAACACAATCCTGAAGGCAAACTGAGAAAACAAACAAAACAATTACATACATTTAGCAAAAACAAAGCAGCCGTAACTGTGTAACAATACCAAACCACGGTAATGAAGAAAACAACAAAACTACGGGCAACGATACCACTATTTCGTATTTTTTAAGTTAACTTTATTTTAAGCATCGAAAAACAAACCCAACATTGATGGTTAAAAGCAACGCAACATTAAAAAAAATATTAGGTAAAAGCGCGATCTAGTTCATTTTTTCTTCACAAGTTAGCAATCGCAACACTAAAAAAAGTTCCTATTCACGATAATGACGCTACTGCGATACTGTATCAAAAAAACACGATAGGCGACTACAAGCCACATTGCAAGATCGAAGACAAAAGAGCTTTACCGCGTAGAGCATATTCAACGTCGCTCTCTTGAACGTTAAGTCGTACCTGGCAATATAACTGCGTTAAGTTGAAGGTGGATTTGTTTATAAATAACTTACATTTTGGAACAACAGTGGCTAAGTATTAAAACAACTCGTTAAATATAGAGTGATCTGTGGACTTAAAAAAAAAAAACGAGACAAATCCGTTGATCGCTTAGTCAAAAGCGTTCATCCAATCGGGTTTAAGAAAAATAAAATAAATAAAAATAAAGTTGGCCTAAACCTAAAGGTGAAAGCAAGAGTGACGCAACGTTTTTTTTTTGATGAAAAAGAGACATCTTAAAAGTACTTACTAATTGCGTAACGGTGTATGAAAACATTTAGCTTAATCGCTTAGAAGATGCAAGCTAGTCGCCGTGGTGTAGTGGTACTTGTTAGAGCTTCAGATTGAAAGGTCTGGAGTTTAAATTCTATAAGAATATAAAGCGCTACAATGCTACAGCAAAAAGTCCGGTTCGAAAGTGAGTTTGCAGTGGTAGACATACATTGAATCAGCACGTCTGAGCCTGCGAAATGTGGGAAAAAAGGGAGGCCAGCCGAAATAAGTTTGCGGAAAAGAGCGGGGTGCCAGACAGAGTCGAAAGCTTTGGAAAAGTCCATAGTAGCAACGGTTTGGGTTTGTTAAACCCATCCGAAATGGACTGAGAAAGGAACAGAATTTGATCAAGAGCAGATCGTCCAGGACGGAAACCGGCCTGGCAGGTAGAGAGAATGGAGTTAAGAATCCAAAACGAATTGACGCGATAGAAAAATGCGTTCTAAAAGTTTTGAGACGCAGGAAGTGAGGAAGATAGGCCGGAAGAAAGCAGGAGAGTCGAGAGACTTTCCCAACTTGTGATGGGAATAATAGAAGATGTCTTCCACATGGAAGGAAAGAAATGCAAAGGTGCTTTAGCATGGGATAGGCAACTTTGTTTGGGCCAGTGATGTTTGCGGAAAAGAGCGGGGTGCCAGACAGAGTCGAAAGCTTTGGAAAAGTCCATAGTAGCAACGGTTTGGGTTTGTTAAACCCATCCGAAATGGACTGAGAAAGGAACAGAATTTGATCAAGAGCTGATCGTCCAGGACGGAAACCGGCCTGGCAGGTAGAGAGAATGGAGTTAAGAATCCAAAACGAATTGACGCGATAGAAAAATGCGTTCTAAAAGTTTTGAGACGCAGGAAGTGAGGAAGATAGGCCGGAAGAAAGCAGGAGAGTCGAGAGACTTTCCCAACTTGTGATGGGAATAATAGAAGATGTCTTCCACATGGAAGGAAAGAAATGCAAAGGTGCTTTAGCATGGGATAGGCAACTTTGTTTGGGCCAGTGATGGTAGACGAGGAGAGGTTGGTGACAGCCGCAAGAAATTCAGCGGGGGAGAAAAAAAGACAAAAGAGACTCCTCAGGGCACGTGGCTCAAAAAAGTAGCCTCTGGCTCTGCTGCACAGGGCCTTTGGCTGGAAGACAAAAAAGTGGGATCTCAGGTAAGCGGCAAAGACCGAAGCCGACTACCTGGGAAAGAAACAGTTGGGAAAGTCAGGAGAGAAGGAAGAGCCAGCGATAGAACGAAGGAGAGAGTACGCAAATTTAGGGTTAATTTATGTGAAAAGAACAAGTCGCTTGCCATGCCTCGGCCTCACGATGACAGACCAGGCATGTCGGGAAGCATAGAAGAGCCTGAAGATCTTCATCACTTCTGTGAGCAGAAGTGAAAGCCTTACGTCTTTTACTAACCACTTCTTCCACTTCAGCGGACCACCAGGCTTGACGATGGCATTTGATGCGGCCAAAAGGAATGCAAGATTTAGCCGCATTCAGTGTCAGAGAGTGAGAGAGCAGCAGCAAAGGAAAAAGAAAGAGATGAGTATTCCTCTGAACAAGGACAGTAAAAGTCGAAGTAAAAGGCAAAGTCATTCTAACGAGCAAGTTCGTTAGGGCGAAAGACCGGAGAAAGAGGGACAGTTAGAAGAATTGGTATGCGATCAGAACCCAGGTCATGAAGCACCTGCCATGAGCATAAAAGGAGAGAGGGGGGAACAAAGGAAATGTGAGAAGAACGCATGCCAGAGGAGCGATGGAGAAGAGTACGTGTGTCAGGGTCATTGAGGGAAGAAGGTCAGAGGAGATGACCCAATCAAATACCTCCACCCCACGGGGGATAGAAGTAGCTTTTGAGTCCCAGAAGGGGTAATGGCAGTTGAAGTCTCTCAAAATGAAAAGATTTCTGGAAGGAAGGAAGGCATCAGTTCTGCCATCTGTCGAAGAAGGCGAATAGGGGGAGTACAAAAATTAAGGAATGAGAGCGAGGAGGAGTTGATAAGAGAGATGTTGACCCCTACATAATCAGAGTAGGGGTCAAGCGAAGAGAGGAGGTAGAAAGTTCAAAGGATAAGCTTGGCCTGGTGAAATAAATGTCATCGCTAGCGTGCGTGGCAACTGGAAAAAGAATGCCAGACTGGGTGTGGGTGCGATCAGATGGCAGAGCAGAAATCTAGGAATCTGGAAAGAGGAAGATGGGTTAAGGTTAAATTCTTGGTTACATATAAAGTAAACATGATGAGACAAGATAAAGTGTAGTAGTTCAACACTCCTGGCACGTAGACCTTCAGCATTCCATTGGAGAATCCTGAGGGTCTCAGCGGAAAGAAGAAGCAGGAGGTATAAAAAAACAGCCAGGAGCATGATGCGGTGGTGAGGGTGCAGAGGGAGAAGACAAGAAGCGGGCAAAAGGAGGATAAGAGGTTTGAAGGCAAGGGCGGGCCGCAAGCACTGCATTAGCAGAGGGGGAAGGGGCTGATGGGCCAGGCAGCACAGTGGAGGTATACAAGACGAAGTCCAAAGAGGAAGACACAGCGTTGGTACACATGCGATCTCCAGAGCAGGCAGGGACACGGCAAGGAGAGCAGCTTCAAGAGTGAGAGCTGTCTTGAGCTTTGAATCTAGAAAAGAGAGTAGTGAGCACCTTGAATGGATCCATTTGCACCGACCTATCCGTCCAGGTCACATTTCCAGCGAAGACTGAACAGAGGAAGACGTGGCCAGAGTTAGGATGAACGTTGCCGCTCATCAAGAGAAGACGGGTGAGAGAAAGCAGTCAGCCGATTTCAAAGAGGCTGCGTGATGTCCCTCTGCGGTTGTTCAGAGTGCGGCATGGTGAAAAAAGATAGGTGTGAGGGGAAAGCCCGGGGCAGTTGGGACTCTCGGGAAGGCCAACATCCATTTTGATCTAATCCAAAAGGGGTCGGGGACCGCACCACCACGTTGAGGCGGCTGTTGATTGGTGCTCGTTGGACTCAGCCATTTGATCCTCCTCTCTCTCGGTCCCTACTGCGGTGGAGGCCACACAAGGAACTCTGATTCGACTGAAGCAATGACATGAGTACTGGTATCTTTCTCTCAATGCGAGGTCTCTTTCTTCTCGGTGGATCCCCACCAAGCTAACATCCAGCTCCACCTCTCTTATTCAACCCCCCCGCCGTTTCAACCCCACCCCAACTTTCCTTGGGGTCACTTTCGACCGCACTTTTTCCTTTTCTAAACATGTATCTTTGCTGAAGGTTAAGTTCTTCCCTCGCCTCAAGGCCTTACGGTGTACCTCTGCTTCCTCATGGAGCCCCTTCTAAGGAGTCCCTCTTTCTTTTGCATAAAGCTTTTCTTCGGCCCCTTCTCAGTTATACTTCACCCGGATGGTTTCCTTTTCTAAGTGTTACCAATATCACCAAATTGGAATGCCTTCACCAAGCGGCTAGTCGCGTCATCTCCGCCTCTCATCTTTCCATATCCCACTTCTTTCTGAAGCGTCTTTACCTCCCCTACGAGTCACCCTGACTCATTTCGCTCCGTGATCTTATGAGCGGACCCTTTGTCTCCCAACCTCTTTTCTAATTTTAGGTTTGGCCAGACTTGGAGTGAAACCAAGACTCTGCAAATCGTCCTGGAGAGCGTTTGCATCCACTCACCCGCTCATGCTTCCTTCTACTTCTTCCAGGAAGGTTCTCTTTGCTTTGCCTCCCACTCCTACTTGTAATTTGCCTTCCTTCACTGTGGAGTCCATCCTTTCCTCTTCATGATCCCGGCTCTGATCCTCCTCCCTCGGCAAGGTGCGGCTCTCGCTCACCTTGCCTCTCTCTCCCCCACCACGATCTGGTAAGTTGGACAGACGGCTTTGTTCTATTTCCTTTTAGCAAAGGCGGCTCTGGCGTACTTGCCGATTGCTCTCTTTGTGGCACTGAGGCCACTCTTTCCTTTTCAGCAGGCCCAGTATGTTCAAGTTTTTTCCGCTGCAGCCTGTGCCATTCTGCAAGCTCTTTCCTGGTCTCGGCAACACCAACAAGTCTGCCATTTCTCTTCTCTTCTCTTGCTCTCCGACTCTCGCCCTGTCCTCACCACTCTGTCCTCTCCTCCATTATTCCTTTTACTTCGATCTCTCTGGCAGATTTGGCAGGGACTGTATTGTCTTTCCCCCTGTACTATCACGATACAATGGGCTCCCGGACACACGTTTCTCTCGGGGAACGATGCGGCGGCTGATGAGCTGGCCAGACGGAAAGCGCTTTCCTCGTATCTCTCATATCCACTCTTCTTTTTTCTCGGACTGGAGGCGTACTGTCTTATCTAAATTCTTCGACACACTGGTTCCCTCGATTTCCACTGAGGAACTTGTATTCCCTCTCTACGCTCGCTGTGTTCCCTCTCGTCTACGCTACAACGGACAGCCTACTGATAAGTTCTATCTCTCTAGGATTGGCAGAATCGAGAATCCTTCATACAGTGCCTGCGGACACCCGTCCCAAGACATCTCTTATCTCATTTTGCACTGTCCAGCTACGGATTCTGCGCCGCTCGCTCTTTGGCGACTCTCTGATCCAGGCCCTGGAGAGTTACCCGGTTGCTGGAGCTCCATGGTCTTCCGCCATGCCCCCATCCTTCGGAAGGGGCCAGGTAGCAACAACAGCAGCAAACGCGGGAAAAATGACGTAAAATCAACAGTTTGAAGATACCAATACCATGCTCTTTTTATTTGGATGTAATACCGCACGGTGTGAAATGACACGAGCAGGATTCACTGCAAACCATTCAAAAATCGCAATAGAAGCAGCAGTTTATGTCCTGGTAGGCGATGATGTTGGTAGCTCCACAGCTTAGGCACACAATCGCAACAATTTGATACTTGTACACCTTTTACGTAAGAACAGAAATAACGCAAGCTATTACCTGGTTTTGGCGCATTTGCTTGGTTTTCTTCATTGAAATGATTCCTCTAGCTATCGCCAACTCACACAAGGAATAAAACTCGGATTGATTGACGGAAGAAACTTGGCGCTTTTTACAAATCTTGATATACGATTCATGTAGCTGGAAATGTATAGTATAAAGAACGTGCTTACTAGTACCGTCATATTGTTACAAACAGAAATATTAGAGTTATAGCTAGGTGTGTCAGTCAAAGTCGTTCTTCAAGACCAATATTCCCAGAGGCACAAATGGATCAACAAAATACAAGTTAGTTGTTCAGTGATACAAAATTAGACAATAGCTTTAGGACACTGATTCATCGAACTTTTTCAAGTTATTAGTGAAAACTTCAAACGTTTTTTCTTAGCCTGCTTCAGAATTAGACAAAGCAGAGGAAGCGTCCTTATTTATAGTCGGCGAAACTCAAGAGTTGTGTTTCGCCATCGTCCAAAATCCTGGAGCAAGTAGACCAATTGCAGTACGTAGAGTTCTTTGTAATAGCAAAGTACGGGTTGTTTGCTTTTGATGAAAGTAGCTTCGAAGGTGGCTAAATGGAAGAAATATCTAAAAATTGCCAACTCTACGTATCGATTGTCATTGCAAGCGGCCGCACATTCCTGATGGTTGAGTTGCTGTGTAGCAGTTGTAATTTGCTTTTGAAATTGAACTGAGGTGTTGCCGATCCAAGTAAGACTTAAGTAAACTGGGCATTTTGGAAACATTTGGGGCTTTGAAACATTTTGGAAACATTTGGGGCTTTGAAATTTAGTGACAGCCTTTGTAATACCGGCCTCAATAACATCGTTTGGGTAGTCATTTTTGCGAAGGATAGTTTTGATGTTGTCCAGCTCTTGTGGTAGTCTAAGTTAGAGCAGATAAACAGAGATCAATGCATTAAGATTTCAATAAGGTTTGTTTTTGGTTTGGCGGACGAAAAGAATTCTAACGTATACATTGTCCAGTAAAAGTCGGTTTGCGATATACGGACATGAATGATTCTGAGTTGGCTTTCTCAACCACGTCTAGGAGGGGAAGTTTGCCATCAGCTTCTTTTTCAAAAGTCAAAGTCAAGCAAGCATGTGAGGAATTAAGTGACAAAAGAAAGCTAACACAGTCGGATTCCTCGTCGAAAACGGATAAAGTGTTATCAACGTAGCAGGACGGCTTTGTTGTTACGTCTACAAGCAGATTGATGGTGTTACTATATGCTCTCCACTACGCCCAGCATTGCCAACATATTCTTTGGATGCTACGATAAGTAATTGTTTCCTCCAAACTACTCGTTCGGTGAAACTACTCGGAAAAAAGCCTGACGAAAACGTGTGAGTTTTCATTCCTTACGAAAAAGAGTTCGATGAATCCGTTTCTCAAGCTATTTTGAAATGCAAATTAATTTATTAAGCCAAATATATGTCGAACGCTTGTTATCAGAAAATGCCCACAACTCCAAGGCCTTGCCGACTTTTTGCAGCTATTCTCGTCACTTTTGATTTATTGATTTATTATTAATACAATAAGCGTCATGAAAGTAACTTAACACTTATTAGTATTTTGTTGCGGCAAATAATACTTTACACATAAGACCCAAACTTATAGTTGAACGTGTTGGTGATAAGTTGTGATTCACACTTCGCCGTAGCGTAATAATACACTAGAGAAATTGAGGTACCCAATACTACTGTAGCTCGCACGTATGTTTTTCAATTGCTCCAGCAAATACTGGAGTTTACTGACCTTTCCCAAAGACACCTCTTTGCACTTAAAATTCTTACACAGCAAGATCAGTGTACAAACAAGAAGTTGCTGCTGCAAAGGAAAGCTGTCATCTTTATCATCAGTTCCGCTAGACAAATTCATGACGTCAGATCCTTCACTTATAACTTGAGAGATTAACAACAATCCGACTTTCTGAGCAGTTGATCTATTTCCTGTAGCAAAAGCAGGACAGTGTAAACGAAGAAAAGCCTAATCTGAGTTTACTTTACCGTTTTATTGATATCGTTGAGTCACATGACATCTGGACTAATAGCAAAACATCCACAAATAGACTACCAATTTATTGATGTGACAGGGTAGTTTTGTGATCATCGCAGTGACTTCAACTTGCACATGCACTTTTAAATACTTAACGCACTTCACACTTTTAATTACAGCAGAGCAAGCTTAAAATATGCACGGCTGCACGTGGAAACATAGGTTTCAATATAGTGAACATTTTACCACATACTAAGAACTAAAACACACACACACACCCACACCTTAGTTAAGGTGGCTGGCAATAAATAAAGTGCACTGAAAAGCTGCATGAAATGCTCGCAAAAGCTTGCCACGCTAAGCTCCAGCTACTCAGACACAGATAACAGCGTTAGATTAATTGCTGCGTAACGCGGTAAAGATGGGACAACAGCCTCAAGATACAGAAATCACAAATGTGCTTTCGTACCGCTTGCAAATTTTGGAGAAGACTGATCAATTTCAAGGACTTCTAAAGCTCGCCTGCAAATGTCCAACGCCTTCCTTGCATCACCAGAGGTGGCTGCCACTTTTCGGGCACAAAGTTGCACAGCAGAATTCTCAATCAGATCTTCTGAAGCACCACAAGTTTGAGTAACCTGAACAAATGACTTGGTAAAGATCAAACAACATTAATATTATATAGGCGCAAAAGAGCCGTAATTCGTTTTTGGGAGGCACCACGTAAAATGAAACATCCAGGCTTCAGCAAAAGCATTTAAGCAAGTAAACTTTTAATATACAAGGCCAAGTAACCAAAATAAGCGAACTTCAAACCGTAAAATTCATGCAATCACTGCACTAAACGTACATTGCTGCATATGCCGTTCACTAAAACATAAGCTTTGCACTCTTGTTCAAGAATCACCTCCAAACTACGACAAAAGTAAAGTTTCACTTGATTATTCAGGTCCAACGTTGAAAAACCTATTTACTAACAATTTAAATAATTTGCCAAAAAAAATTGCCAAAAAGAACACGAAAATAAAGGGCAAATATTTTTAAACTTTTGCTCCACTGAAGATTTTTAACTTGAATTATACTTTAATACAAGCTGCTTAGTTTTTTCGAGTAAAAACAATAATTAGTAATCGATTTTTATTCTGTGAATAAAAATAGCTAGTGGAAGATTATCAACGAAAAGTCTCATTCGAACCAAAACCATGAGCTTTAACAACCACAGTAGTTAAGATTAACCTATTATGAACTACAAAACATACTTACGTTATTTTTCAAAACAACCGGATTACACCTAGCGCCATTACCTGAATACGATTTTGCAAGATCTTGACCAGTTCCTCTCTTGTGTATGGTTTAAAATTAATCAGTTTTGGCTTTAAATGTGTTTTTGTTTGAAGTCTGAAAAATCAGTTAAATAATGCAGCCATTACGTGCCTTGAAATACGCCAATTCAAATGGTAACCTAGAATTTAATTATACCTGGGAAGCATTCTGTCGGTTAAATTCAATGAATTTGCAATTCCAATCAATACAAGTTTTGATTTTTCCAGGCTGGTCCATGCAAATATCGTATACAAAATTTCTTGATGTTTACTGTCCAACTGATCCATTTCATCCAAAACTAAAAGCCTAAACAAACATAAACGTTGGGGACAATATTCAATAAATTGAAGAGAATAGTACGAAAGATACACGAATCAACATTACAAAAGCGACTTTAGAAGAGGCTTCGCATGACGCTATCGACTAAAATGAACGTAGAAAATAAGTTATCGATTAAATAGGGTAAATACTGATTACACACATTAAGAGAGTGGATGCATTTATAACAACTAACTTACACCATAGATCCATCTGATGCCAACTGGTTTTCAATAAAAGCAGAGGCGGCACGAACAGATCTCGTCTGTGAATATGTCCCTCCCAGTTCGGTTGCAATGCGTTGATAGATCTTTTGAGCAGTTCGAAGTGCCATACAATTGACAGTGATGACACTTTTAAAACCATTGCTAATCTAAAATATAAACTACATTTACGTATTCATAAAGTAAACGGAAACGATTTATAGAAGATAAAATAATTTTCTGTTTACTTACTACACTACTTTTGCTATCCAAGTAAAAAAACTTAAGCCACTGATTTATCAAAAACTACGGGTGTTAATGCAGCAAATTGTGAAGAAGGGAATATGGTATTTAAACTCGTACATTGAATGCTTTCGTAAATTTTAAGGTTTATTTATCTTTTCTTAAACTGATTTACCTTAGGGCTTGATAGTACGTGAGTAAGGCAGGCTGTTTTTCCAGTTCCTGGCGCACCAGATATATACATGCAAGCCGCAACCTTGGACTTTGCGTGATTGGTAACAAACAATGCTATTTCCTTTTGTTCCTTTTCTCGTCCAATCACGTTGCTGGGCATCGAATTATGAAGAGCACGTTTCAAGTTCAAAATTAAATCTAAAAATTTGAAGTAACTCAAAATACAGCGAGAAAAATTAATTGGAAATTTTTGACATATTGTTGCACAATTTACTAATAGTTTAAAAACGACCCAAGAACTTTCACATTTATTTGGCAGTGGCGCTAAAAAAGAACCACTGGCATTATATTTTAAAACCTACTGTAAATGTTACTCATAACTTTTACGATTGACACAGATAGAATACAAATAAAGGAAGCAAAATACTAGTAAAAACACGCTACAAACACGAGAGAGCAGTCTGACACCAAAAAGACCTTGACCCCAAGCCTAGAGCAATGCCGACAGATACTAGACTAGGAAATCTGGAGAGCTACACTATCAGTGGGCATAGGAACAAAATTCACGAAAACTGATTCATATACCATCAGTTGACATCAGATACAAGGCCTATGAATTCTCAACATCCCTGTTCTAGGGCTCAATTCACAAATTTATCTTACAGCAAGTAAAAAACTTGCTAATCCCGAGCTTCATGATGTTGATTAAACTCGCGAAATCTTGGTCCAACACCACCGCGTACAAAACTGACCACTATTGCACTACTAATACAGAGCCTTACTTCTAAAATATCCTCACGCACGTAACCATTCATTGGTGGCCTCTCGCTGGTTAGGCGGCTTTAACTATTCTAACCCCAGTTAAATTAAAAAATGAGTTAATTCAGCAAAAAAGCATTTTAAACCGACTGAGAGTAGTTTACTGAGATGCCAAATAGACATTTGCACCTAGCAAAAACACTGCACAAAACGAAAATCAAAACTTGAAGCCCCAGCTTCAAAATCAAGTTTGCTTTGGACTTTTAGTCCTACCCCTCTATAAGAATTAGACCAGCAGCCAGTTTGGTTTACTTCTGCCAATACCCAAACAGTTTTCGATTTCAATTTTTTGCTGGAGCAACAAAGAACAATTTTTCTTTGTCTCGTAAGCATTTTTAATCAAGGTGAACAAACAAGGCGCCCAAGATGAACAAACCAGCAGTGCTGCTTTTACGTTAAAATAAACTAGTACAGTCATTTCAAAAGATTAGCGCCACCACGTCAAATTTCCCAATTTAATGCAAAGTCGAACACACAACCTACTGTAATAAAGTGCATATATTACATAAAAAAAACTTATTCGTTGACGTTAAATGAGAAAAAATTTTATGACCAAAATTAAAACTATTTGCTACTATCATCACATTACAAGAAATACCTATTATGTCAAAGTTTTGTGAACCAACTGTTCATTATTGCTTGGGTGATGCTACACCATTGAGAATGACTGTAAAATAAAATCTAGTTCCTAGTACATTTTACAGCAATTACCTTGATTTGGTTTGAACAATGCAATTTTACGAGTTTTCCTTGAATCATCATAAGCTACAGTTGTCTTGAAAGTTAATGGTGAGGCATTCAATGAAGTAGAACATGAACTCTGGTCAACCTCAGTTATTCGTTTTTCTCCAGAACTTCTCCTTATTACAGGAACCGTGTGACAATGAACAAAAGATTTAGACTTTTTTGAAGGTGATGAGGTAAGTGCAACAGCGACACCTGACAGCTTAGAACCTACTGATTCATCTTTAGTTGGTGTTGCAAGTTTGTTTGTAGCATTGTCCACTGTTTGGCTAGTTTCCACAAGTATTCGTTTTCTTGGTGACTTTCTAATGTTTGACTGACATAAAATCTCTGCAATAGCAGCAGACTTTGGCTTTGGTGACTGCAAATCCAATCGACGCAGTGGTGATGAAATATTGCAACACTTGGACGGACTTATTTTGATGTTTTTTTTTGATTTTTGTCTGGTTGGGGAAAGAGGAGACAAACCGCAAAGCTCATGCAAAACAGATTCTTCTGTAAAAGTTGTTTTTACAACATCAGAGTAATCATTAATTAAGAGAAGACTTTTTCTGGCAGATTTTGGTGTTGTTTCATCGCATGGGACATTTTCTTTTTCTCTAAGTACAGAACGTCTTGAGGCAGCAACTTTGCCAATCATTTTATTTACATCAACACAGATTCTATGATTTAACAAGGTATGATAACTAGAGAACAAGTTTCACGGATAGATCAAGACACCTAGACTGCTCATTGTAGTTCCACTTTCAACGTAATAAGAAAATCTACAATTTTATTAAATAGGCTCAGCAACTTGTATTAAAGAGCAACCATGCAGAAGAAATTGCCCAAAGGCGCCTTTTTTGAAAACACATCAAAACATGTTGTTGTGACATGTGCAATCAGTCCACTTATAAAGATGCTTCAATCAACCGATCACGATGCCTGCAATTTATTGAAACTAGATGTATCATAAAACTTCAAACAGAGTGCTCGTGGTAATGAATCAAGATAACTAAGTACTCCGATATAGATCGTAATGAAGTGAAAAACTTGGCCAAAAAAAACATGATTTACTGCTAGATCAGAGCTACCCTACTTGTAAGATTTTAGCAACTTGACATAAGTTTAAGCTTTAAATAAGTTTAAATTTTAAATAAATTCAACTTATTTTCCAAGAAAAAAAATTACAATGTAAAATGCATTTGATCTTAGATCAAAAAAGCAGTTAACACTGTGCATAAACAGCTACACCCTTGCCACAAATTAGTAGCGTGTCACAATTAACTGAGCACTAGACTTGTCAATAGAAAACTACAAGTTGAGTGTTTAGAGAATGGTTTCTGAACCAGGATCCTGGTTTCGGGAATTCCCGGGGTTTAGTGTCTTTTTCGATTTCCCGTTTCCAGGTTTTTTCTTGGTATCACGTCAACCTAATGTCAACAATGTATTGCAAAATAACAGGTTTTCGTACTTTGCAAGTGGAATAGCACGTACCGTAATTGTGTTGTTGGACGACGTCCGAGTGTTTAGCCAACCACTATTATCGGTCACTAGCGACCCGGGAGTTCAAGGGCATTGCTTTACCTTTCAATTTGCACGTTTTACTTAAACATGCTCATGAAACAAGCCGAAGTGCTGCAAGTACACTGTTATCGACCCCAAAGGACCATACTTCGACATAAGCAGAATTCCTTTGTACATAATATATAAAAACTAGATCTAGAGAAGATGGACAAATGTGGAACCGCTGTCTTTTACGTTTTCCACTCTGATATGTAGCTGATTGAGAAGAGTCAGTGTCAATTTTGTATCCACATTTTCGTAGTGATAGTTAAGTAGCTCTTGGAAGTTCCTTGATTTGCACTCGACGCTGTAGCCATGGACGAAGCAAACTCATACCAAGTTTTCCAAAAATACTCGGCGTCGATGACTTGTTTCATTTACCTTTTGTGGAAATTTTGCTTGTAAGATCACCATGCTATTCATCC
The DNA here is from genome assembly GCA_963675345.1 of Trididemnum clinides. Taxonomy (NCBI): domain Eukaryota; kingdom Metazoa; phylum Chordata; class Ascidiacea; order Aplousobranchia; family Didemnidae; genus Trididemnum; species Trididemnum clinides. Next base: position 15,422,953 of record OY776286.1, read on the forward strand.
CTGCAATATTGAGGCAGTTGTAGAAGTACGCAAGTGGCCAGCGCTTTGTCCTTTTCTGCGCATTGTAATTGTGGCAGAGTTGGTCAACTCTGTTAAACAGCTGTTTTAGTAGCATTGCAGTCCAGTACCATGTCAGGCAAACCAGTACCTTCATCAATTTTGTTATCATTGTACATAGTTGAAAGTAAAACCACAGCTATGTTTTTCCTAGGTACATACGACACTAACGTTTGCCTGTCACTGAAACCAAAGTAGCTTGATCCAAGACTCTTTCTTTCCTTGTTATAAATTCAACGGATAGTTCTTGCCTGTTTTTTCTCATCGTTTCTCACAAATTGATCTGTTTCTGGAGTAAATCAGTAGTCAGTTGGGAACTCGCAAAACCAATTGTCAGTTGTAATAGACTACAATGAAATGCAGTGGTTGAAAAAGGAATTTCACAACATCAGCAAACAAGCCAACGTTTCTATGATTTCCTTGACGTCCAATATATGACATCCCATTGCAAGTTTATCCAGTGAGGTAGTCTCACAACAAAAAAGCTTCATTCCATACTTGTCCAGCTTACTGGGCATGTATTGCCAAAAACTACAGCGACCTCGAAATGGTTTCAGTAGTTCATCTATGGTTACAAATGCACCCCACAGCATAATGTTTTCTGCCATTATCAATGAAGAAATTTTTTAATGAAGAAATATTTTAATCATTTTTTGGACTGAACAGCAGATGATTTCTTGTAGCTCGATTTGGGAGTATGCCTGTCTTTCGAACTCACATGAGATCGAAACGGTAGGGCATCTACTGTTACTGATGTTCTGGCAAGGCCTTGTAAGTGGCAAACGCCCTTTTCAGGGTGGGGCAACGCATCAAAACGCATCGTCAACAAGTTCCAACGACCTGCCATTCTTCAGCTGAACATCGAAGGCCTCAATGCAAGCAAGATGAGCGTTCTTTACCATCTTGCTGCACAGCATGAGACACTCGTCATCCTACTCCAAGAGACCCACTGCACGTCTGCCCAGAGGTTAGTTCTACCGGACTACCAACTAGCTGGGTTCTCCTTAAGCAGGAAGCATGGTCTTGCTACGTTTGTCCACAAACGACTAAAGTGGACTCTTTTTGACCAATCTCCACCTACATCGGAGACTGAGTGGTTGTGCGTTGATGTTGATGGATGCAAGATAGTCAACGTTTACAAACCTCCACCAATTTGTTTGCAATTATCCAATCTTCCAGAATTCCTACATCCCTGTCTCTATGCTGGCAATTTTAATTGCCAGCATGTTGACTGGGGTTATGATGCCAACAGTGCAGATGGGAAATACCTGGTTGGCTGGGCAAATATCAACAATCTTGTCCTACTTCATAAACCAAAGGATGCTGCCAGCTTCCACTCTGGTCACTGGAATACTAGTACCAACCCAGATCTTGCAATCGTTAGTATCAATTCGGACAGTCGTTTACCTGATAGAAAAATCTTAGAAAAGTTTCCAACGTCTCAACATCGACCCTCGCTTATTACTCTACCCAGGTTTGCTTGTCCTTTACCAAGCCAGCCTGTAAAGCGATGGAACGTTTGCAAGGCTAAGTGGGGCCACTATATTACTCTCACAAACAAACTTGCCAGGACTTTGCTGCCACCTGATATGGATCAGGCATATCAGTGTTTCTGTAACATCATCGGCACTGCAGCAAAAAAGTGTATCCCAAGTGGCCGACGAAATAATTGTATAACATGTTGGGATGCCGAGTGTGAAAACCTCTACCAAAATTCTTGCAATATCCTGAAGGGCATGAATCTAGCACAGCTGTTACAGCTTTGCTTGCCGGGCTTGACAGGAAACGGAGAAATTGATGGTCTGAGGCTGTCCAGAATATTGACTTTTCACACTCTAGCTGGGTAGCATGGAGTACGTTAAACAATCTTACTGGTAGATCACGACAATCCCTTTGTCATTGTCCCATTTCAGCAAATGCTATTGCTAGCCAGCTGGTAAAAAAAAGGAAAATACAAGGGTGCAAATCGAGAGATTTCTTGCTCCGTTATGCAGGAATTATCTGACCTTTGGAGGGTTACATCTGATGCAGTGAATATCTCCAAAGATTTTTCTCCAAGAGAATTTGCTGCTGCCCTCCACCACTTAAAACCAGGTAAAGCTCCAGGCCCTGACTCTATTTCTCTGGAGCTTTTAATCCATGCTGGTTCCGGTTTGAAGTTATGGCTACGTGGCTTCCTTTCTTCCTGCTTGTGCCACTCAAAACTCCAAAAGTATGGAGAAGAGCACTGGGAGTCGCAATCCCTAAGCCCTCAAAACCTGTAGGGGACCCACAGAGCTACTGTCCCCTCTCTCTGCTCTGCGTCTCTTACAAGATCCTCAAACAACTGATCTACAATCGAGTCGAACCAATAGTCGACCTTATGCTTCCAAAGGAACAGGATGGAGTTTGACGCGGAAAGTCTACCGTAGATCAGGTAGTTTTGCTTATGCAAAACATTGAGGATTCTTTTGAGGCAAAAAAGAAAGCCGGTGCCTTGCTTGTCGATCTAACAACTGCTTATGACACTGTCTGGCATCGTGGCCTCACCTGCAAGCTGCTGAGACCTCTGCCGGACAAGCACATGGTCCAGATGATCATGGAACTTGTTCAAAACAGAAGCTTCACCCTGACTACTGGTGACAGCAAGCCAAGCAGGCTCTGACACCTGAAAAATGGTCTTCCACACGGATCAGTTTTGGCTCCTCTTCTTTTCAACATATACATCCATGATCTGCCTTCCATAACCTCCAAGAAGTATGCCTACTCTGATGATTTGGCAATACTTCTTTCATCTAGAGATTGGAAGGTGTTGGAAAGAACTTTGAGCGAAGACATGACTACACTTGCTACATATCTCCAGACTTGGCGGCTAAAGCTCAGCCATGCTAAAACCATAACAGCAGCCTTTCATTTCCACAATTGAGAGGCTAAGCGTGAGCTAAAAGTTAAAAATGGTAAAATCTTACCATTTTTCAGTGCCGACCTATCTTGGTGTGAAACTAGACAAGGCACTCACGTACCGTCACCACCTTGAGGCATGTGCTTGTGCAAAAAACTATCCATACGCATTTTGCTGTTGAGGTGACTTGCAGGTTCAGGATGGGGCACTGGTGCCAAAACATTGCGCAGAGCTGCCTTGTCCCTGATCTATTCAACTGCTGAGTACTGCACACCAGCTTGGTGTCGCAGCACGCATACTCACCTCATTGACAGCATTCTTAATGATGCCCTGTGCATTGTCACTGGATGCCTATGTCCCACTCCAACGAACAACCTTCCAGTTCTCGCAGGCATCCATCCAGCTGACCTTCGCCGCCAAGGAGTGACACCCTCCTTAGCTAATCGCATTTCTTTGGACCCTGGCCACATTTTGCATGGCCAGCTGACTAAGCCACAGGCTGCTGGCAAGGAAAAACTAAAATCTAGATGCCCATTTGTTCCTGCCGCACAGAAACTAGTGCAAAACTTATCTGAGTTGGGCATTCATGCTGCCCAATGGACGAACTTTATATGGGACACCGAGTACTCCAAGAGCATGTTAGTGCTTGGTGTCTACATTCTTGGGGTCAGCACAAGACCCATAGGAATGAGTTTGACCAGAACAGCTTGAGTCAAACTCAATCGCCTGCGAATAGGCATTGAGCGTTTCGGTTCATCCATGCACAAATGGGGTCTCGCTTCTTCAGTGAAATGCAAGTGTGGCACTAGTGAACAAACTGCAAACCACGTTATTTTAACATGTCCCACACATCGAGCACCTTGAGGAATAATGGGTCTGACAGTTTTGGATGACGAAACAAGGTGCTGGCTCAACTCCATCACTGTCAGCATCTACTCTAGGCACAGGCGCCGAGTTTGTGATTTTACTGGGTATGCGCAAACTTTATGACGTCAAAATTAAAACATTACCGTTTGATTACCTATGACAGGGGTGTCAAACATACGGCCGGCGGGCCAAATGTGGCCTGTGTAAGGATTTCGTGCCACAGTGCGAATGCCTGGCCAACGAAGTTGGTCAGCGAAAGTTACGTGAAAATGGTTGTGAAGTAATGGCCGACAATCTTCAGAAGTTGCAGCTGGCATGACAGGTTGCGGTGAGAGAGGTGATGACCTGTCTTTTTTTTGGAGGTCAGCACCATTTCGGGATACATCCCATAACTTTCGGAGATCGTTTGATCAAAGTTTGCCACTACCACTGATGTACAGTCTTGCCTGCTTATGTTGTTTTTCAACTGACTCTGGCCTGCATGTGTTGAGTGCAGTCAAATGTGCGGGCATGCCACGCACGCCCGCATGCTCGTAGTCAGCGCCCCTGACTCTAGGCAACACAGCAGGTTGGGGTGGTAAAAGGATAAACCCTCGATCACCATCCTTTTGTAGTGTCTGACCTGGATCATAGATACCCTGCCATAAGACAAAGATCAATGAACTGTTTCATTTGTTGAAATGCAGCAAACTTATCTTTCGTGTTACGCTTTTCACAACTATCAAAGCATAGGTTTGCTTTAACTTGCTCAAACCGACTACAGGCAAAAGATGTGGGAAAGATAGCTCTTCCTGGGGGCCTGATGATTACAATAAATGGAGGGATTCGTGTTGAAATCAATGAAAAGATCAACAATGCTCCTCGTTTTACACAAGTCAACTGGCACCCATTCATCCAGATTTTTACCTTTTGCTCTCAGGTCCCTTCTTGCACGATTATTCGTATGCTTGAAAATCTGCTTTAGCATATCTTCATCAATAAAGCAAGCAAAAGCTTCTACTTCATTATTTGTGTTTTTTGCAGCACTGACTAGTCGTTTGGTGGCGTGTCTAAGACTACATGTGCAGGTTCTTAATGGTGGGGGACATGTGGTAACCCACACACTGCCATTTCTTCCTTTGAATGAGCTTTTAGCCATAAAATCATTAGGCCTACTGCCAGTAAGAGTTTTCACTGTCACTCTCTTCTGCACTACTGTCAGTTAATTCATTTTTTACACTTGCCAGTGCATTTTGGCAGTTAAAAGCAGATGGATCATCCATACTCTCCATGTTACATCATCACGCTCTTCTGGTGATCGTTGGTCAATTTCATCTTCAGAATCCTTGCTTTCAACAATGTCTTCATCGTCTGAAATGTTGTCCTCCAAATCTAACCATGCTGCTAGTTGTGCTGCATCCGTAGCCTTCTTGCTACCCAAAACTTGCGTCAATACTCGAAAAGAGCATGCATTCTTTTACATTCTATTTACCAATGTGTCTGAATTTTCTGCTGGTGGTACTTCAAAATTTACTACTGACAAAATAACTTGCACTATTACTTAACATGGGTATTTTTATAGCTCTCTAGAGACCCTATAGGTTTTTTATTCTAAAACCTCAATAACTTTTATACTGGTAGAAAATTTTTAAACGTGTCAATGTGAAATGGGAGAAAATTAAACACTTTGAGAATACTGGTAGTCACACGTAATGGAACTACACAGCCCCAGAGAAACAGGGGAAGAAAAGACAGCTCGGGTTGATAGAGACCCACATAGGCATTTAAGGATTAAGGTGACGTAGTGTGTGTAAATGCAGAGGATGGAACAACTGTAGCAAAACAATTACTTTTGTTTAACTGCCAACTGAAATAACTAGATTAAACCAGTCCAGTATAGTTCAGATGATTGCATGCAGCTAAAGTAGTAATCCGTCCGAAGTTGGTATTAATTACTGGAAGCAGTAATCAGTCTAAAGTTTGGAAACATCTTAACCAAGATAATGACAGAGATACCCGTCTTCATTGTTCAAAAAGATTATTCTACCAAGGTGGGTCAACTGGTGGTCTTTTTCAGCACCTATAGACCTAACACAGCATTAGACTAAATAGTGAAGAATAGCCTTGTTCTTTGAAACAAACAAAATTTCAGCAAAAATCGAGTCGTTTGTGACTGTTAACATAGAGAGTTTGCAGAGCATTGTTTCTTAACTCATGACAGTGAATAGTTTTTCTATCTACTCTATAGGCAAAAGTGAGTTCATCTGCGAGTCACTCAATGCAAAAAATTTTCGTCTTCCTTTCTCAGAATCAAGTATTATGGACTTCATTCATTGCGAGTACAAAGATATTCAAAAAGAAATAAAAAGCAAAATTCCAAGACAATGCACATTTTTGTGTAATTGAGTAACCTTGATTCGTTGTTGCAGATACATGAACATGAACATCCATTATCAAAACTATTGCATTAATCCAAGCCTTATAAGGATGCACAACTCATGCGATGCAGAGAAAATTTTGGAGTTGCTGGAAAAACAGCTGCTGATTTTGGAATAAACAACATAGAAACATCTATCGTCAATATTGTATTGGAAGGTGCATCAGTATTGAAAAGGTTGGGCTGAATTTCTAAAGTTAATTACCAACAGTGCCATGCACATGGCTTGCATTTGGCTGTGAATGATGCTTTGTAAGAGTGATGGTATTGTTTACATTGTCGGTGAAGATTACGACTACGATGAGGAAGATGATGAAGACAAGGAAATATTTAAAAAAAGTCTTGCTACACACAAACAAAGCACCTGTTTTTAATCTTGAAATTGTACTCAAAGAAATGCGAGAAGTGGTTACAACATTTTGAAAAAGCTCAGTGAAAAACGAAATCTTGCAGAAATACGTGATGCTGGAACATAACAAGGAGTTGTCGCTTGTACTTGACTGTAAAACTCGCTGAAGTCCTATGTTTGCAATGATTCAAACTTTCCAAGGTTTCTTCTACTTAACAAATGCTTTATAAAAGCTTTAATTGATTTGTGTATTGAAAACAATATATCACTGAATGAATTTTTGTTGTTGGACAGGCTAAAATGCACTTTTCAACCAATAAAGCTTGCCATCAAAGCTTTGTGTCTTAAAGATGCAATTCTATTGACTGCTGAAGGAATTCTACTGTTTTTAGCTACTGAAATGAAGAAAAAAAACAGAGTTCAAGTCTTGCCATAGATTTGCTTTGTGCTATTAAAAATCCTACACAACAAAGACAACAACATGATCTGTCTAACTATATGCAATATTTTCAAAATCCAAATTTATTGACAGGCCATGATGAATATTTTGCTGATGATATTAATGACGTTAAGTAGCAATACCAAAGAAGGTTTTCTGAAAACCACCACCCCTTTGATCAACTGTTTGTTTTTGTAAGATGATAGGAGTAAACGAAAAAGCTGACAGAACAATCAAATCGACTTGGCTAGTGACGGTCAAAAAAATGATGGACCTTTTGAAAGGGTTCAAGCACACATTAAACATTCCACACTCATTCATCCCGACACTAAGATATGATAAAGCCATAGATGAAATTACTAGAAGCTACTAGATAAAAACCACGCAAATTGGAGCAGCTTTTTAATGCTTTATTGAGCATCCCACCAACGTCAGTGGTAGCAGAACAAGCCTTTTCAGCAGCAGGACTGTTTGCCATAAAACTGTGATCATGATTAAGTGACAAATCGGTTAATACCCTAAGCTTTTTCGCAGTCATTACAAAAAAATAAATATATCAAACTTTGATGCATTTTTGTCATTTATCTATACTGTAGGCTCTGTAGCCTTACTATATATACTTTCATAATTTTAGTTTTATTTTGTACCAGTAAAACATGAGGCAGCAGTGTATAAGCCAGTTCACTTTCCACAATGCGCACATGATTTACTACTAAATAAGACAAGACAGAATATGAATTGAGCAAGATAGTAATTATTATTGCAAAAGTTTCTTTTGTACTAAATCCCATTTTTTAGGGGGGGATCAGACTAAATTTTTCCGGTTTTCCCAGATTTTTTTAAAACCGGGAAATTGAAAACCCTAGTTTTGAGTAGTGTTTGGCAAACTGAAGGTCAGTCAAGGTATTTTATTGGTTTGCACAACACTTCTAATTGTGTGCTAGGTGGAACTATCGTTTTGGGTTTGTCATTAACAATAGCTATTTAGAAATTTTATCACCCAATCACTATCCACTTCAGATGTAAATAGTTTGATTTTAGGCTTGAGTCCCTTGTTGCATGGAAAATGATGAATGAATGGCAAACGAGTATTTTGAAGCCCTTGTTAAGAAAAAAGATGACAAAGCAACTGTAGTGTATATAAGGAAGCAACAGTCTGAACCCAACAGATGAGGCTTTTTGTGCATGCAAGTTAATAACTGACTTGAAATAATTTGATAATACGATTCTTTACTCTTTTTTCGGTCAGATCAAAATTTTAAGTAATTGCTATATTAAGTGCTGTTTTGCTAAAGCACAATACAATGCTTTTTTGTGTACCAATCAAACTCTTGTGTTATCATGAAGTTGTTTACTAGTTTACAATACCAGTATTTAAGAAGTGTTTTGGCTTAAGTTTAAATAAAGCACATGATCAGTAGTGATTCTTCTCCTGCGTAATGTGAAATATTTTGCTACAATTTAGTTGTGTGATAATGAACTTTTTGAGTAAACTGTAAAGCTTCTTCATGTACACTAGATGAAATGGATAACTAATTTGTTGTTCCAATTAATACATGTCCAAAATATTCACAATGAAGAGTTAGTCTACATCAATAGATGCACTTTTTAAAAAGACCATGATCAGTACAGTTGAGTCTATCTTATTCAGGATTAAGCGTTGACACAAAAACTACAGTTTTGCAGTTGCAGAAAAAATTAAGGCCAGCATATAAAAGTACACACATACAGCTTTATATTTCCTATTATAAAATTATGTAGTATTTATTCATAATGTGTTTAGAACTTGCATTAAAGCAGTTGCAATTTACTATTACATTTGTCACTGAAGTTGTAAGCTAATAAACAACTTCGTGATGTGAAGACATTCAAATGATAAAATATTATTGACGATACTGTGTATCACTTAATGTAGCTATGGCTTAATAATAAGCATCTGTTATATCAAAATAGCAATAGATACCAATAACCAAAAAACTTTATCTGATTCAGGAAAATCGTGTTTAGATTTAAATTTAGTGATCTGATGTGTTGGGAACAAGTAATTCTATTTCTGCATGTATGTTAAGGAAACATTTTGTCAAACAGTGTAACACAGAAAAGATACATGATATATAGGGTAAAATTGTTTTTTGGTGCAGTCACTTACAAAAAGAAAGCTAAAACACCAAAACCACAAAGCCATCAAAGTCAGCTGCCACCTTATTGAGCAAATTATGCTTACCTCAGTAATCAGCAATGCAAAACCAAAGACATACAAGTTTAATTAAAAATAATACAATTTTAAATGGCAGTGACTATTTTACCACCAGATATTTGCGATTGGTCAATTTTAATGATGTTGTAAACATGTAACTTTTGGTCATTTCTGATTGGTCAGTTTTAATAACAAATGAAAAACTTGCATCCCCAGTATACTTACCCCTGTACACATTCACATCCTAGGCCTCACCCTCTAGTGTACACTGCCTTTGTGTAAGTACCCTTCCAGTGAAGATTTGAACCCATAACAAATGCATTTCAAGGCAGGTGGATTATCTACTACAACACAGCATTACTGGCAGAATTCTTGCAAATATGGCTATTTAAGCACACATAAATGACGATGGCAAAATAGCTTCCAAAAAAATGCTGTCAAAGGCAGAATAGCCACTTTCATTTAAAATGCTGGCACATTTCTACAATAGACATATTTAGTAATAAAATTTGTTGAAATTCAAATATTTAAATGTTTGATTTTAGATATGTGCAGGAAAACTACTAATTCACAAATAATTCCACATATAAATTTGTTACATGCTCTAAGTCATCTATACACACCAAATCAAGAAAACACAATACAAATAATGTGGTCATAAGATTGCTATTGATTTTATTGACTTTCAACAAGCCATACCAGTACCTAACAAGCAGTCAACAAAGCAACTCTAATCACATTATCTAGACTTTAAATATGGTATGCAATACAAAATAATATTTACAATTTTGGCAGAGGCTATTTCACCCTAGGAGCTTGTCAATAACATTTTACCCTTGGAGGCTATTTTGTCATCAGGCATTTGCGATTGGTCAATTCTAATGATGTTTAAACATGTGACTTTGATCGCTTTTAATTGGTCAGTTTCTATGACAAATTAAAAAAACTTGCACCCCCTGAGTACAATGCCTTTGTGTAAGTACCATGTCAGCAAAGATTTCAATTCATAACCACTGTGTTTCAAGGCAGGTGCACTATCCACTACACCAGAGGTGGGCAAACTGCGGCCTGCAACAAACTTTTGTGCAGCTCGTGAAAGCCTTAGGCAAATAATTAAAAACAAATTAATTAATGTAAAAGAACGTGATTGGGTGCATTATTCTCATTGATAGACTTTGAAAATCAAATGTGCTTGCATTTTCAATTTAATAAAACTACTTTGATTCTTTTGTCTAACAACTGTTGGTTTTTAATGTTACACCAAATTAAAAATTCCAATTAATTAGAATAATATATCAATGTGTTTGTTAAAAAGTGCGGCCCACAGCTAGCTTCCGTGACCGTGATGCAGCCTGCAAGCCAAAACAATTGCCCACCCCTGCACTACACCATAGCAACACTGCCAGAGTGACAGCAAATATTGCTATTTAAATACAAATGAATGGTCACGGCAAAATAGCATCCAAGGGTAAAATGTCATCAACAGCAAAATAGCCACTTCTTTACAACTTTGAAAGCATCATTTTAAAATGTCAAAAGCTGTTTATTCAATTTGCATAGTAACATACAATCACATGGAAATCATTTCAAAAAATTGGATTCAACTAAGATGTAGCAATCTTTAGTTGTTCTATTTTGTACATGTCTGCAATGTTCACAATACACAAGTTTAAAGTTAGTTTACACTGTGCACTGGTACTATTCAGTAGGACCTAACATCTAGAAATTAAGCTCAGACTAGGAGAAAGTGAAATTTTCACATTTTAGTAGCATCTATTTGCAAACGCAGTAAATGTGACACTTTTTCATTTGTTACCACAGGCTGCTATCTTGGTTCTATTGGTTAGAATTGCACCTCCAGTGTACACTCTACTGTTCATTCACAAACTAGGCCTCCCCCTACAGTGCACACTGCCTTTGTCCAAGTATCCTGTCAGTGAAAATTCTAACCCATAACCATAGCATTTTGAGTAGCATTTGATCCAAGATGGCAGCCTGCGGTAACAAATAAAAAAGTAATGAAAATGTTAGGCTAAGTGTTCTAAACAAAGACTGCACTGGATAGCTTATATCAAGTATACATTTCACAGTTTTGAAGTACAAGTACATCCGATGCATGCACTAATACATATATTTTAGCTTAGCTTACCTTAATAACAAAGCAAGCTGGTGGGTATTTAGGTAGATCTACTTGTTAGGTTTTAGAAGTGACTATTTTGACGTTGACGACATTTTACCCTTGAAGACTATTTTTCAATCATTCACATGTGCTTATATTGCCATAATTGCTACAATTCTGCCAGTAATGCTGTGGGGCATCGATAGTGTACTCATATTGTTTTTTTGTCTTGTACTGTCTATATTTTATCTTCTATTCATGAAAAAGTGAATTGTATCGCCGCATTTTGGACAAGATGTTTGCACTCGCTTGGGAGTTGACATTTTTGAGGTGTCTGGGCCACCTGTCTTCCACATAAAGACGGGAGGATCCCATTAAGTACCTTGCTGGCTTGTTCTCCACAATCTCCCCTAAATGCCAAGCACCAAGCAGGAAAGCTGTGGATATCATTTTTTAGTCTTGGTATGACTCGACAAGGGGAATAAACCCCAGGTCTACTGACTGTGAAGCAGATGCTTTAACCACTACATTATCGCATTGGTTAAATGCATTAGCTGCAGGTTGGAATCTTGGCTGGCAGGGCACTTTGAGAAAGGCAGTGCACAGTGGAAGGGAAGGCCTGGTATGTGAATGTACAGGGTGGGAAGTAGACAGCAGGGGTACAAAATTTTTTTAACTTGTTATTAAAATTGACAAATCAAAAACGATCAAAAGTCACGTGTTTAATACGTCATTAAGATTGAACAATCACAAAAAGATCGCAGTAAAATACTGCCCTAAGTTCTTTTGTAGTCTCCTCACTTGAGTAATCACTCAAAAATTATTTTAATGATCTTGTGTGTGTCTTTATAAGTAGTAATTACAGTCAACAAATAAACTTTTTAGAAACAGAACACGTAAATGCACATCTAAATCCAACCTACCTATCACTTACATTGCACCGATATTGAGATCATCTCCAAACAAACTATCACCAGTACGGTCATTGATTTTATTTCAAACAGTAGATTCATGTCATGAAAAACTGTGCACGCGTAACTTAACAAAATTTTTACCTTGCCCATATCGTAACTCTGCCACCCGTTTTCCTTGGTTGAAACCAAATGTCAAATCATAGCTAACTAACCTTAACTAAATAAAAGCTTGAAAGTTGCGCGGGAAAATTCCAAAAAGCGGGAAAAGGATAAAGTGTAAGTGCAATTATAGTTTAATAGTTTCATGCAAAATGAGGGAGCTTTATTTGTAAAATTATAAAACCGAGTTTATCCGTGATTTAGAATCGGTTTTAATTGTAGCATTATTTCGTAGACCTATGCTACTGTCGGAACCACTTCCTTTGATTTTTATCGGATGTTTTGTTTAAGTTTATTCATGCGTTAATTTTGTAGTTTACCTTTAAGTTGCGTAACATCACCTCATTTTAATTTACTTTGTTGATTATTTTGCCTTTTTGTAATCACTTCGAAGTTTTTGTGCACCGTCGGCAAATTAGTAGGTGATGTAGTTTAGTTTTGCATTTTTGTAATCAATTGGAGATTTGCGTCTTTTAAGTTTGGAAGTAATTTTGGAGTTCAATAAAAATTGTTTTAAGACTAATTTTGAATAAGCTATTCGGAGTCTTAAGATACTGAACCGCTACACTACTTATGATCTCACTGTACGTATTATGACGTCACTTTATACTGGATCACGCTAAGATCCAGCCTACATGTAGTAGTTAGTTGGCAATTTATTTCGCTTCTGTTTTCTCAACACAAAAAACTCAACGAAAGAAGAAAAACAACGAGCGAAAAAGGAATGCAGGTGACAAAACGAATTGACGTTAAACATACCCAAATTTTTTAAGATTACATTAAAAAGATTGTAGAGAGGGGCATGGTCACCGCACCTGACAAAAACATCGAGCAAAACAATTGAAATAAAAAAAAACACAACAAAAAAGAAACTAAAAAAGCAGTCAGCCAAATAAACAAAATTTTACCCTATATAAAAAACCCAATAGCTAAAAGAAATACATTCCTCTCAGTGCCAAACTGTTGTTACCCTAACGAGGGGGGGTAGCAGGTACTACACCTTGCCCAAGGGTGACCTGGGAGCAACGACAGTGAAAGAGTTAGCTCCATTACACTCTAGGAAGGACCCTGTCGCCGGATGCAGTTATAGTCTTACTGCCCAGGACCATGCAATTTGCAGACAAACAGTAGCACCATAACATTGCGTTTGAATTTTTATGACCTGATTTTAATCACGTGATTGTGGATAACTTAAGTAAACCATTGGAAGTGTCCCTGTCTTTTTTACTCAAATAAAAATTAATCATTTATTCTAATGAATAGACTGAAGTTTCATGGACCTATATCGCAGTTGAATTTTCCTTATTCTTCTTCTTCATCCGAAAATATTTCGAGGAGCAGTTGTCGCCTGAAGTTGGAGATGGAGTATAAGATAATCATTCGCTCTTTTTAATTGGTAGTTCGAAAGTGATTGGTACATTCTGAAAAAGAAAGAAAAACTGCAAATACCTATTCTTTTACTTTTTATCCTACTTTGCAAGCTCGTTTTACAATTAGGTATATCCTTAAGCAATCAAAAGAAGTAGGTTTCCAGTCTTAAAACATAATAAATGTTAATCTACTGATTTACAATATATTCTTTAAAGCATTTGATGAACCTGGGAAGTGATTTAATATTTTTGAGTGCTACAGGTAGTTTATTCCATAACATTGGGCCTCTAAATTTCAGTGTTTGTTGTGTGAGTTTTATTCTGCAATATTGAGGGCACAATTTCGACTTGGATCGAGTACGAAGAGTGGCTTTCTCGCTAAGAAAGTTAGAATCAAAGATGTTTGAAAAAGCAGGAGGAAGAGATTTATTAAAATATTTGTGCATAAATTTGGCAATTTCAAGTTGTTTGGACTGTTGTATTGTTAGCAGATTGTGTTGTTGAAAAACGTTACTGTTTTTTTGCTTGGTATTAATCAAATTAATTGCTTTGGTTGAAACTTTTTGCAACTTTTGAATCATAGATGCGTTACCATGGCACCAGGATATTACACAATATTGCACATAGCTATTAATAAGAGAGTGATACAAAGTTAGCAATGAACTTTTATCAAGATACTCTTTTACTTTGTTAATTACATGGTAGCTACATCTGAGTTTTTGCAGCAACCACTGCATATGTGGCTTCCATCGAGCCAAACTATTAAACAATGTGATGGGAGAAAAGAAAATAAGTGAAACGAGAAGGTGCCAGCAAATGAGACAAGTTTCAGATGCGTGTTTTAAGACATTTGCAGTGGTGCAAATTGCAGTTCTCAAGTCATTTAGTTGTGGAATAAATCAACTCAAGCGAAATTGGACAAAGAAAGGATTGATTGAGAGAAACTTTTATGCATGTAGCGCGCCTACAGTGTAGCAATTGTAATCTTTAATCAGAAATTAGAAAGCACTCAATACCATCGAATTTTCCACACAATTACAATTTTTAACGGTTGCTGTTAAAAAACAATCACATTTGAAACTTCCAGGAATTTGATATTGATTATGTCGAAGCAGTTTAATTGTGTCAGTGAATCCTAGCCAAAATCAAATGAGAATAGAAGAAAAAACCGATTTAAGTTTTAGCATGTTTTAACTGCTCTCGTTTCTTGGGAATTGTTTGTTTGTTTGTTTGTTTCATATTTATCCTCCATTCACGAGAAAGCGAATTGTATCGCCGCATTTTGGACAGGACGTCCGCAATAGCTTGGGAGTTGCCATTTTTGAGGTGTCTGGGCCACCTGTCTTCCACATAAAGGCGGAGGCGTCCCGTTAAGTGCCTTGCCCAAGGACACAACAAGCGAACTTGCCGGCTTGTTCTCTACAACCTCCCATAAATGCCGAGCGCCAAGCAGGGAAGCTGTGGATACCATTTTTTAAAGTTTTTTGGTATGACTCGACAAGGGGAATGAACCCCTAGTCTACCGACTGCGAAGCGGACGCTCTAACCACTACACCACCGCGCCCACTACACCACCGATTGAGTATTGAAGCTGTTTTTGATCTTGCATTACCGATTTGAGTATTTAATTCTTTGTTCTGACAATAATAATATTACTTGCAAATATGAAAATCTACTATTTTTGAGCTCGAGATGAATGTAGGTCTCGGGTGTCCACAAAACACTCAAGGGTTTTGGAGTCAGCTGTCACTTAGTGTCCTAAGAAACTTCAAGGTTTTCAAACGTTTTAAAGCTTCACCGTAAACCTAGATTCAGAATTTTCTTATTAGCCTTTCTCGAAACATGAAGTAGCCAACCTCGGTTTCTTTTACGTTAGTTTTGCCACAGCACAGTCACAACCAACTCTAAAACGATCAATGAGTAGTGAGGGTCTGGTTGCTTTTGATGATACCAAAGTTGCCTAGTACATCAACAGTGTCTAACTCAGTGGCTCTTGACAATTTTTCTGAGGCTCTCTCTCTCACAAGTCTTAAACGTAGTCATTTCTTCCCAATCAAAAATTTAACAGTGAAGACCGTTTTTGCTGTAGCCTACCATAAACGACGTGTACTCCCAATAAACATTGATTGTTGTTAGTTGGCAGGTAACATTGGCAATGAGTTCGCGAAGTTGAAGCGAAAACGAGAAAGTACACAGCGAGCTTGACAAGGGAGCACAAGTTCCTCGGTGGAAATCGAGAAAACCTGCGTGTCGAAGAATTTAGATGAGACAGTACGCCTCCAATCCGAGAAAAAAGAAGAGTGGATATGAGAGATAAGAGGGGAGAGACAACAGGGAATTGCGAAGGGCGCTAGTAGCGCTCCTCGTCTGGCCAGTTGATGAGCTGCCGCGTCGTTCCCCGAGAGAAACGTGTGTCCAGGAGCCCATTGTATCGTGATAGTACAGGAGAAAAGACGAGATAGTTTCTGCCAAATCTGCCAGAGAGATCGAAGTAAAAGGAATAATGGAGGAGAGGACAGAGTGGCGAGGACAGAGCGAGAGTCGGAGAGCAAGAGAAGAGAAGAGAAATGGCAGACTTGATGGTGTTGCCGAGACCAGGAAAGAGCTTGCAGAATGGCACAGGCTGCAGCGGAAAAAACTTGAACATACTGGGCCTGCTGAAAAGGAAAGAGTGGCCTCAGTGCCACAAAGAGAGCAATCGGCAAGTACGCCAGAGCCGCCTTTGCTAAAAGGAAATAGAACAAAGCCGTCTGTCCAACTTACCAGATCGTGGTGGGGGAGAGAGAGGCAAGGTGAGCGAGAGCCGCACCTTGCCGAGGGAGGAGGATCAGAGCCGGGATCATGAAGAGGAAAGGATGGACTCCACAGTGAAGGAAGGCAAATTACAAGTAGGAGTGGGAGGCAAAGCAAAGAGAACCTTCCTGGAAGAAGTAGAAGGAAGCATGAGCGGGTGAGTGGATGCAAACGCTCTCCAGGACGATTTGCAGAGTCTTGGTTTCACTCCAAGTCTGGCCAAACCTGAAATTAGAAAAGAGGTTGGGAGACAAAGGGCCCGCTCATAAGATCACGGAGCGAAATGAGTCAGGGTGACTCGTAGGGGAGGTAAAGACGCTTCAGAAAGAAGTGGGATAGCGAAAGATGAGAGGCGGAGATGACGCGACTAGCCGCTTGGTGAAGGCATTCCAATTTGGTGATATTGGTAACACTTAGAAAAGGAAACCATCCGGGTGAAGTATAACTGAGAAGGGGCCGAAGAAAAGCTTTATGCAAAAGAAAGAGGGACTCCTTAGAAGGGGCTCCATGAGGAAGCAGAGGTACACCGTAAGGCCTTGAGGCGAGGGAAGAACTTGAACTTCAGCAAAGATACATGTTTAGAAAAGGAAAAAGTGCGGTCGAAAGTGACCCCAAGGAAAGTTGGAGTGGAATTGAAACGGCGGGGGGGTTGAATAAGAGAGGTGGAGCTGGATGTTAGCTTGGTGGGGATCCACTGAGAAGAAAGAGGCCTCACATTTGCTCGAATTGAGAGAAAGATACCAGTACTCATGTCATCGCTCCAATCGATTCAGAGTTCCTTGTGTGGTCTCCACCGCAGTAGGGACCTAGGGGGAAGAGGATCAAATGGCCAGATTGTTAGCATAAAGAGAGCAGATGATGGAAGAAGGCAGAGAAGCGGGGAGATCAATAATGAAAAGAGAGAAAAGTTCAGGGTCAAAAACGGATTCTTGCAGAACACCTCCACGGACTCAAAGGGAGCAACCTTTTTGATTTTGAAAAATCGCGCAAGCGCGCCTATCAGAAAGGAAGGATTGAGTTCAACGAGGAAAGCCAGGAGGGAGGCTAGCGAAATTGAGTTGGTGGAAGCAGGGCGGGATGCCAGACCGAATCAAATGCTTTCGAGAAATCAATAGTAGCGAGGATTGTCGGAGAGCCCGGTCTGGGCTTGTTAAACCCATCTGAAATGGACTGAGAAAGGAACAGAATTTCATCTAGAGTAGACGGTCCAGGGCTGAAGTCGGCTTGGCGGGGAGAGAGAATGGAGTTGAGACTTCAGAAAGAAGAGTAGACGAGATAGAATGATGCATTCAAAAAGCTTTGAGACGCAGGAAGTAAGGGAAATAGGCCGGAAGGAAGCAAGAGAACCGAGAGACTTTCTCATATGGATGGGAATAATGGAAGGTGTCTTCCACATGAAATGAAAGGAATGCAGAGACAAGAAAAAATTAAAAGTGTAAAGAAGAAAATCCATGCTAGAGCGAGGAAGGTGTTTTAGCATGCAGATTTAAGTCGATTGGTTTACCTTTTCACCTAGTTTTGTTTTTTTACTTTTAATGTCGCATTTCTAGTTCTGTGTAGTTGAAGATTTAAGAAATTTTTCACTTATATTTTTATTTATCAGAAGCATTGAACGAAGACACTACGTCAAACTAATTTTAAGTGTTGATTGCGGAAGCCAAACTCTTGCGATTGCGGAGAAATTGCAAAAGCAATGGAATATAATAATTGGGGAGGAAATAGAGTGAATCCAGCCGAAACTGGATCAAAACATTTTTTTTATATTTTACCATATTTATCCTCCATTCACGAGAAAGTAAATTGTATCGCTATATTTTGAACGGGGCGTCCGCAATAGCTTGGGAGTTGCCACTTGCGATTTGTCTGGGCCACCTGTTTTTCAAATAAAGGCGGGGGCGTCCTGTTAAATGCCTTGCTCAAGGACACAACAAGCGAACTTGCCAGCTTGTTCTCCACAACCTCTCCTAAATGCCGAGCGCCAAACAGGGAAGCTCTGGATACCATTTTTTTAAAGCCTTTTGGTATGACCCTTTGTCTACCGACTACGAAGCGGACGCTCCAACCACTACGCCATCGCATCGATGGCGTAGTGGTTAGAGCGTAAAAAACTGAACAATTATATTTATTTTGTATATATTTGTGCTTTATGTATTTGTGTTTGCTAGAAATTCTTGTAATTTAACATAAAAAAACACGTTTTATATTTCGGTTATTGACTGGTATTGTCGTGAAACGCTCTTTAGAGACGACTATGTGAAAAATATAATGATGTTTTTACCAGCAAATGAAAACATTAACCCAGCGTTAACAAGGTCAATGAAAAGAGTTGTATGCTATAAACGCCACAGATAAGCATAGCACTAGCATTGGCAGGATGCAGTATACCACACGTTAGTAAAGAGGCAATATTTCAACGTTGGCGAAAGGCAGTATGCCACACGTTGGCAAGAGGCAGCATGCCAGCGTTGGCTAGAGGCAGTATGCCGCACTTTGGCAAGAAGCGGTATGCCAACGTTGGCAAGCTGCGGAAAAATGTTGCATGATGCATCTGGCCCACATTGGACGCCAACAACTGGTCCACCTCAAATGCCGACGTTACCAATAATGGGCCAAAGTAGGCCAGCCGCGGTAATGTTTACTGGGCTGTTGTAGCTGCCTCGATGTCTTCTTTCACAGTGCTTCGCAACCCTAAGAGAACTAGGCAAGTGGAAAATTTTTCCTTGAAGAGCCGATTTTAACGTGCAAAATATGCGTACAACCATAGCATTACAAGTAGTGGAGTGGGTTAGGTAAATTCCAAGCTTTGTACAAAGGTCTATCAACTATTATGCAGTGAAGGTTGTTCTATTCACATACACAGCTTGAGATAGTACACCAAACCATGCAATGATATTTGCCATGAATACTTCAGTATATTTCGCTGCAGTAGCATACGGTACTGTAAGCACTTTCACTTAAGATGCAAAAAGTTCATACTGCTGATAGCAGTACGTAGGGACAGGAACCGTCGGCAATAAATAATCAGAACTCAGAAATACTTACTGATAATGTCTAAATGGATCCTAAAGCCCAACACCAGTCCATCAGCTGAGTGTATTTCGCATTTATTAATGAAATTTTTCTTTTACCTTTATTACCAAGTTTCCGGCTTTGCCGGCGTCGCCCGGCAAAGGGCCTCCATCAGTAATGTCCGGGTTTAATATTTCGGTTCAATCGGCTGTGCCGGCTTCACCTATCCGGCTCTTTTGTAAGCAGTAGCGAAAAGTTAATGAATTTGATGCACTTTCACAATTCTTGTACACGAAATTGTGATCATCATTTTCTCTTAATCACGACTGAAAATGCTCACGAAGAATCTTGCCACAAATTATTGTTAATACTTGTAAGGGAGGAGGAATTGTACTTAATCAAGACTGATTGTAGCGGCAAAATGGTACTTGCTTTCACAATTAAAGAAAAAACTATTTAATGGTAAGCCTAATTTGCGATGTGGTGCTGTCTCTTTCCTATCTATATTTGTGATATTAAGTTTCCAATTTCGCTGCGCTATTGGTCTTGTTTCCGGCATAGCGACAAAAGCGGCTAATGTTCTCTCTATATTCAGCTTTACAAATTGTTATGGTTATGGTTTTGTGTTGATTATTTCTTAAACTTGGAATTTTATTACAATGATGTAAAGTATAGATATAAATGACATAAATACCATAACAAGCAGCAAATCAGCATAAAAAACATTCTTGCTTTATAGTATATATACAACGGTGTCACCCGAAGAGCCCCATCAATAACGTCGGAATTGAGAGTATCGGTTCAGCCGGCCAAGCCGCCTTTACCTATCAGGCTCTTGTATGAAGAGTTACTAAACGTTTATGTGTTTTCTGCACATAAGATGTTCACGACTTTTTGTGTTCCTTTTCCTAGTGAAATATTTCATTTCAAGAAACTGGTTGTGCCTTAGGTCTTTGTGCTCTGTTCATTGCTGATACGAACCCAAGGGAGTCTTGAGTTTCCTGTAGTTTGGAAGTAGGGGACACCTTTCCGATATTATGCTATGCTAAAGTAAAAAAGCAAAAATGTCTTTCGTGTGGTGCGGCTTCATACAGTGATGCTGCTTTCTTTTGGATACCCCTTACACTTTCTCAAGTCCTCGCTGGCTATGCATTATGTAGTATGTTTTTTCCCTGCTTGGCCTGCCCTGAGAAGTTTAAAGTGTCCTTGGTTTTCCTCAAATGTCTGGTTTGACATTGGTAGCTCTATAAAGCTATTATCAAGCAAAATACTATTATTATCTTCCATGTGGTGTGATTTAACACAGTGCGTTGTTAATTTTGATTTCACATCAAACTTTCTTAAGTCCCTGCTAGCTACACATTATGATTCGTATTCATTTTTCTTTGCTTGGGTAGGCTTATATAAGGTAAATGAGTCCTTGCTTTTCCCAAATTTTCAGATTTGATTGCGGTAGCTCTATAAAGGTATTACCAAACAAAATAAAAAAATGTTTTTCCTAAGTCTGGCACGATTTTACCCCAGCAGGCCATACTGTCACCCGTGCCGATGTAAAACGTATCAATTAATGCAGCTGCGCCAGCTTCAAGGTACAAACATTTGTGAGAGCAACAACGAAACGTTTTAGTAAATATAAGCCATAGTTCCTGTGCATGTAATGGTGATTATGTTGGTCTATTAATCAAGACTCAAAGTATTCAAAAAGAAAGAACAATGACACAAACTACCATTCATAATTTTTAAAAGTGTAAGGGGGAAGGTAAAACATAGTCAAAATTAATGGCTTCGCTCAAATGGTGGTCGTTTTGACTAATAAAAAAATGAGCAGTTTAGTGGTAGGCATATTTGACAATTTCGTGGACCTTCTTTCATAGTAATATTTGTGACATTTAGATTTTTGCCTGCGCTATTTGCTTTATTTCGGCCATAGCATGAAAAGGAGCCCTGCCTTTCCTTTAAGTCATACAACATATTGCAATAGGCGCCTATTAAGCTATTTTCAAACAAAAGCATTCCCTCTCAATCCAGTGTTACAAATTGATGTTATCATTGTTTAATTTTAATCTTTCCTTAAATTAGGGATTTTATTGCATTTAACTTTGCCCCTAATCCAGACTTCCATACTTCTAAATGAAGATTAGTGTTTTGTACCGATAGGCCTATCCTTGTAATTGCAAATATCAGTAATGGGCTTTACCATTTATGTTCGCTATTAAAATGATAGTGGACAATTTTGCTGCCTGATGCTGTTTTCACTAAACAGTGGCAAGCATTGAGATGTCATTTAAGATTATGACCTCACAATGCGTTTTAAGCCATCATTATTAAGATCGCTACTTACCACTTTTTTGTTACTGTAGGCTAGAGCAACCATTCGTCCGGAAAATTTTAGAAATGCCTGGAATTGAGGTGGTCTGTCCAGAATTTGCTCAGTTGTCCGGAATTTTGCTCAAATGTCGGAATTTTGCTCAAATGTCCTGAATTTTGCTCAAATGTCTGGAATTTTTGTAATTAAGAATCAGAAAAGGCAGTTAACAAAAAATTTTAATTGCCGCAAGTAGCACAACCAGTAGCGAGACAGGTGATGACCTTTT
Organism: Trididemnum clinides; assembly: GCA_963675345.1. Taxonomy (NCBI): domain Eukaryota; kingdom Metazoa; phylum Chordata; class Ascidiacea; order Aplousobranchia; family Didemnidae; genus Trididemnum; species Trididemnum clinides. The sequence continues at coordinate 15,445,117 of OY776286.1, forward strand.
TTTGTTTTTTCTTGGAGAACACCTTTATTTGTGGTAATACAACACAAAGTCCAACATCTCCGACTGTTAGCTCAGTAGCAAAAGTAACAGCTTTCGAACTTGCCAGCAATAGAAAACACTTCTTTACCAAAAGTTACAACTCTGCCAACCCTGCTGCCAATACTTAAAAGAGTAAACGGTTGTGTTCGAAATTTTGCCTCATCAGATACGACATCCCTACGGTAGACTAAATTTCATAAACGTTTGGAGAATTCAGTTTTTCATGGATATTTTTGAAAACGTCGACAGATAATGCAAAAAAACATTCTTGTGATGAAAAGTAGTCAACATGTACCAAAGAGCTAACTTTATTTAACAATTGCAAGTTTGTTAGCTCTAGTAGGATAATTGTTTTAATAAAAATGAAACATCATGTATGGCAACCAAGTTTTGATCAACCATTATAAACTAATTCTTAGCCTCAAGTAATTGGAGTCACATATTGCTTGAAAGTAAATTTCCTAAGCTTTCAAAAGACAGTAATTGTTAGTACTTTATTATAACGTTTTTGTAATAAAATCACCTCTTTTTACTTAGCTCACCAGTTTTGGGAGGGGTAAAAAATCACAGTTAAGTTTTTTCAGAATAAAAACTAATATTAATTGTGTTACAGACAAAATCCTTTCATAAAATTTTTAATTAAAACTGTTTTTTCGCCCTGATTAAACTGCAGAACCTCTTCCTATTTGAATAAGCTGCTGGACACCTACTGTTATAATTAGCGTCTTTTGTATTGTAAACAACACCAAGAAAAAAGATCTAGGACAGCCATTCTCTATGAAATTTTCTTTTGTATATTTTCACGTGTTAGCGTGAGAATTTGGCAAATTTGTAGCACTATATAACCGCCGCACTCTAGTCATTTGGCATTTTTCTCAAAATCAAAATATGGATGAAATGTAATTTCTGCTATAAAGTTGAATCGTTTCGGAAGGTCGCATACAGTCAGTAAGTGTATATATTATAAGCTATTATAATCTATCATAGTATTAACAACGAGTGCTTCTCATAATTCTATTATAGTTATAATTGTTTATCATCGTAATTTAATGCCGTCGCTATTCGCTATTTGCTATTTGATCTTTTTACTATGTTTTGTGCTCAATTTAAGTGTGAGGTTTGGCTGTTTGCTTATAATTGTTAAATTATTCTAGAAAACCTGTCGCAGTATCGACGCCATTCGTGTATGATCAATCGGATTTTTTCGTCTCGGAATTACATTTGATTCAACCATCGAGAGTGCCCTTTGATACCGCGATTGAGTTTTTGCTGTGCGCTAAGACCTTCCCCAAACCATGTGACTAGGATAGCAGCAGTCACAAATTGTACATATAATACACTATCGAACTCGCCTTTAAATAATCTTTAATTTGTTTAAAAAAGTTTGAAATTCAGTTGAGAAATGAAGTCGCAAATCAGTTCTTCAATAAACTGATTTTGCAAAAAGGTTGCGATTCTTGAAAACATCTTCATATTATGATCTTTAGTAGCGAACAATTGTGTTAATCGTACGAGGCATATTATGACATTATAGAGCCAGTTTAAGCGTGCAAGGAAAAAAGAGAAGAAAAAATGCTTAAAGGGCTTAAAGTGCTTAAATAAAGAAATGCTCGTAGCATAATCAGATAAACATTAATTGTTGTAAAGTTGTTTTTATCAAAAGCAGCTTATTGATATTTCCTAAAAGAATGCTTAATCGTGTTTGTGCGACTAGTACTTTTTGAGAAAGAAAAAAAACAGATTAATCAATGAATAGTTGATTGCGACCTCATTTTAGACCCCAAACAAACGAAAGTTTTTGAAATGTGGTAAGTCGGAAGCTGGTTTTCGTTTGAGCAAAAAGCGGTTGTCCTCTGCCAAGTAATGCAAATTCTAAAAAATTATTTTTAATCATGACTCCATCATGAGGTAACAAATATCGTTATGACACTCACCACGGGGTGGTGATCAATCGTGCCAAGTTTAATGCTTGTACCTCTAGCAGTTTCAGAGAAGTTAAAACAGACACACAGACAGACAGAATTGCGCTTTATATGTTATATGTTAGATGAGGCTCCAAACTTCTCTAGTAATCTTTCTCGCCAACTTAAAGCCACGTTTTTCTAAAATTTCCAAGAAATCGGCTAGACGATAAGACACAAAGATTCATGCAGAAATAGTTCAAAAAATCATGCAGTGAAACTAGGAAAAGCACAGTGCCAATCCGTAACAGTTCAATTCAAACCAAAATATTACGACAACGTCCGCCATTGAGAGGTGATACCGTTTGGTCTAAATGCCATAGACCTGCTTAAAATTGTCTGAGAAGGCGTTAGTGATGCACGAGAGCTCTGTTATGTCGCGTGATTTTTGACAAGTTACTCTCTGCCTACATGTTTCTCTTAAGTAAGCATGCTACTGAATAGGGAGGCTACTTTCTCCTATCGTAATAGATGTTTATACTGTACGTGTAGTGCGACAACGACACTGTTTCAAATTTTGTGCTACTTTTGCTTCGTTAAACGCTGGGGTCATTTTAATTAGACATTCTTTTTCTAAATCGTCTTCTTGAAATGATTTTATTCCTTTCAAGAAAAGAGCTGCATGACTTGTGTTTTGTCCTCGCACAAAATTTGCCATCGTGCGCACTTACTTTTCCTGTTGACTTTTATGAGTTTTGCAGAAAGTAGAGTATTCATCCTCGAAGCTTTTTGTCTGACACTTTTTAAGAGAATCTGTCAGAAATAGAGTGAAAAGGTGAAGTGAGTCACTTATATAGAGACACAGTTGACGAAAAAGAAAAAAAGGGAAAAGCTATATCATGATTGGTGAAGGAAGCGACCAATAGAAGGAGCGGAAACTAATGTGTGATTTTTAGACCATAAATGAATTCCTTTTGTTTGCATAAATTTGGTTTGGATGTTTTGATGTATATGGCTTCACAGGTGGAAAGGTGAAAAGAAGTATGGGCACGGGTAAGAATAGAAAATTTGTTGTCATTATATTCGTGTGCGCATGTAGGGTTTTGTAAAAGATGTGGTCCCATGGCAGAAAAGGAAGTTTCAGGTTTAAAGCTTCTGATTGGCTTGCAAGAGCGGGCCAATTTGCTGAGAATTATGCTCCTGGAGAATGGTTTTTGGCACGTGCCGCTTAATCCTCTGTTGTAGTCTTTGAGACGTACGACCCACGTACCGACTATCGCAGTGGCACAGAAATTGGTAAACAATGTTGCTTTGATGAAAAGCGGGCAGTACATCCTTTTTGGCTGCAGGCAAAACTTGTCTAGTGGTGTAGATAATGCATGGTTCAACTGCAAAGTAACAGCGTTTGACGGCTGTTTTAATTTGCATTTCGTACCTCAGCCAAACATTGCCCAGCCATGGCAAGTGAAGATAAACTGGGCATTTCTTCGGACCTAATTGCGTTGGTCAGCGAAATTGATTCATTTTCTTGGTCATAACAGTGTTGATTATAGCTTCAGGGTAACCGTTGTTGATAAGGATTGATCGAATGTCGGAAAGTTCATTTTGAAGAGTAGATTTCGAACAGATGACTAGAGCTCTGTGGACTAGAGTTGAAATCAAATTAGTCTTCCGCTTCATGGGGCAAAAAGAGTTCCAGCGTATGTATTGGCCAGTGAAAGTCGCCTTCCTGTAGATAGATGTAACAAATTCGTGATCATTTTTTTCTACCAGGACGTCAAGAAAGGGCAAAGTCCGATTGCATTCCTTTTCAAAAGTGAAACGAAGCGATGGATGGAGAGAATTTAGATGGGAGAAAAACTCATTGCATCTGTCTTCGTCGTTAAAAACTGCAAAAGTATTATCGACGTATCGATGATACATCAGAGGTTTGTTGACTCTTTTGAAAAGCAAAGCTTCGTAATATCCGACAAAAATGTTGGCAAGAAATGGGCCAAGAGGTGAATTCATAGCAACGCCATCTATCTGTCGGTGCATTATATTGTTGAAACTGAATTCAACGGAGGAAGTAGCCGTTTGCATCAGCTCAACAAAAACTGCACGAGGAAAAGGAGGCGGAGTAAGTTCGCCATTATACAGAGCATCAGCACAGATTTCAATGGTTTCTGCGAGTGGAACATTAGTAAAAAGGCTATGGACGTCATAGGAGCAAAGAAAGACAGATGGAGGAAAATTAAAAGTTTTGACTTTGTCAGCAAAAGTAAAGGAATCGGAAATACAGTTGGTAGAATAAAGTGAAAGAACAGGATCAATAACTGACGTAAGCCATTGCGCTAATTGATGCTCTGCTGAGCCAGTCATTGACAATATAGGACGTAAGGGTACATCTTGCTTGTGAATTTTCGGCAAGCCATACATTCGGGGCCGTTGAGAACCAGTTGTTCGAATCATGCTGTAAATCTTGGATGGAAGAAGGCCTTTTTTCTTGAGTTGAAGCAACCGTCTTTGAATATGAGCTTCAATCTTCGCAGTGTTGTCAAATTCGGAAGAATGGCCAAGATTTTCAAATTTAGAGTTGTCTTGCAAAATGAAATTCATTTTTGAAATGCAATCACTTTTGTTCATTATGACAATGCCAGAACCCTTGTCAGGTTTAGTGACATGGATATTTTCATTGCATCTGAGGGATCTGGTTGCCTGAATGCACTCTTTTAAAATAAGAAAGTCGCCAATGTCAATTCGATTACCGCAGTAAGCATGAGCGAGGCCCCTCAATCTGGCTTTCAGGGCTGAAAATTGCTCGGAGGAATGAGGAACATGATGAAGCAATTGACCAATGAGCACCTCAAATTCGGCAAAGATCTCTTCTTGTTGAACACTGTGAGGTGGTAAACAAAAATTTAGTCCATGGGAGAGAACAAATTCTTCCGTTGAGGAGAGTTTGTAATTCGAGAGATTAATAATAGTGTCCTTGTTTAGTTTCGCCATGTTGCCAAATCGTTGTTGAAAAAAAAGTTTGAGTTTCCGTTCAATCTTGATTGAAAGTTCTCGTTCTTTCCGTTCGTCAATGGTGGCTATAATCTGCAGAATCGAATGAAATCGAAGAAAGACAGGAATTGTCTGACTTCTTGCCATGGTGCGCGCAACTTGCCTTTCAAGAATGTTATCAGTGATTTGCTCTTTTCAATTTCGTTGTGCATAAATGCACGTTCTATATTTGGTGTCTGACGCACTGATGACTTTTCTATTCGAAACTTTACGAACTTAGGGAGCGTTTGTTGACCAATGGAAGCCTTAAGAAAGGCTGTTTGTGAGATAGCACTTCTAATCTTTCCACGAGTTTTGACCAACTTGTTGAGAATCTTCAGTTGCTGGTTGCTGTACCGTCTTCGGAAATATTTGAAGAGTTGATTGGTGGTACAGCATTTGAAAATTGCAGAAAGTAGAGTATTCATTCTCGAAGTCTTTCGTCTGACACTTTTCAAGAGAATCCATCAGAAATAGAGTGAAAAGGTGAAGTGAGTCACTTATATAGAGACACAGTTGACGAAGTTTTAAGATGATTAGTTTTAATAATTAGATAATTAATTTAAGAGTTTTAAGATAATTAGTTTCTTCGTTACGAGTAATCCTAAAGTAAAACCTTGCTTTAACCTAAAATCACTTCTATTGCACTATTATTGCATGATTTAAAGTCACTTTCAATACTGTGTTTCTTCCTGGTGCTTCAACAGCAAAACACTGATTCGCTGGCTCCAAAACACTGCAGATAAAGTGATTCGATTAGCATTTCATGCCAAAAAGAAGATGATATGAAGACAGTTATGAAAAAGCACATTTTGACAACAGAACAAACTACTCAATCAGAAATAGTTAAATTTACGTGCAAGTATTTTAATTATATGCTACCAGATGCATTTAATAACTTCTTTCAGCATACCAATCGAAACTGCGATACTGGTAGATTACGATCACAAACAAAGATATTTCCTAAATTTTGCAGAATTAAATCAACCTTGCAATCATTTAAATACAAAGGTCCTGTGCAATGAAATAAGCTTCCGCCTGCACTAATAGCTATAAAATCTTTGAAATCTTTGAAATCTTTTGTCAACCAGTCAAAGCAGTTCGTTATTACAGTACCTCATGAACACTCAATCCATTTGAAATTCACCCCTGGAAAATGGAACTGCTTATGATACAGGCTAGGTTTTTGCACAGCTTTGGTTTCTGAGTTCTTTTTTTTCTGTCTTCAGGTGGAATCTGAGAAGGTTGTGATAGAGAAGTGAAAACAGCCAACCATAAACGATCAATTCAAAAAGAAATTTGAAGTAGTGAAACTTCATCACTGCATATCAGTTTAGGACAGGCTTTCTCAAACGGGGCCCTCGGCCCCCTTGGGGGTTACGGAGCGGTTCTCCGGGGGCCATGAGCAAAGGCCTTCACTAGTATTGCAAAACCCAAGTGTAACGATATTAAGTATTTACTAGTTAAAATTAAATTTGTAGTTTTTATTATTACGTCGTAGACCTTCCTTGAGATGTTTAGTGACGCATTTTCTGGAACATTCTGGAATTATCCGGTACATTGCAGCTTTGTTTTTAATCCGTCGCATTACAGAACTTATATGATTAAGTCTTTACAAATAATGGAATCTTGTGATAGCAAGTTGCTGATTGTGGCGTAATCCTGTTTACAACTTTAAGAACGTTTGAATGTTGCTAACTCCCTTTGCTACCTATTTGTGCGACTGGTAATTTTCAATTTTGCTCGCTCTGTATATTTGCAATCTAAATTTCGCACTTCACTATTCAGAAGAATTAGAGTTAAAACGTGTTGTGGCAACAAATGGAATGTCTGTATCGATGATTAGAGTTAGCTCAACGCGAGAGTTAGTTGCGGATAGAGACGGAATATCCGCGCTATATCTTTGTAATTTGTTGTTTTTACAAAGATAGTGGTTGCAAGTAGTGGAAGGAGTTTGGTGCGTCTGCCCTAGAAAATATAGTTGGTGAATTACGAAGATTGAGTAATTGTGACTGTATTTAACTACTTCTTTGTTTATAGTTTGTTTCGACTCTATAGACCTTAAGTTTTACATATATTTAGCTTAAACAAGATTTTTGTGTTATCAAGTGTCAAAAATTCGCAAGTGAAATGAAAGCTACGTCTCATTTGGCTTCACAAAAATTATTCGGAATGGTCGTAATTGTGCGCAGTGTCTTCACTGCTTAATCGTGATGTCAAATGCGTCGTTACGACCCTCCAAACTAAAAAAAACCATTGCAATAAAAAGTATCGCCAAAGGCAGGATAATGACATCGATGCTCTGTCAGCCAAAAAAGTACGATATGACATGAAAGCGACGCTACCTCATTTGGGATTTATGACAGACGAAAGCCTACTCTTTCCTGCAGCGACGAGGTGGCATATTGAATTGCGAAGTGCAAGAAGCCGCATACTATCCCTGAAAAACTTATAAAGCCATGCGCAGAAAAAATGATTGAAATAATGATCGGATCGAAGGCGAAAAAGAAAATCCAGTAAGCTTCGCTCTGCAATGACATCACCCGCCAACCGATTGACAGCATGGCTGCTAATGTGTGCCAGCAAGCTCCGAAATCAAGCAAAGCCCGCTCCAGGCTAGCATTCAACTGGACAAATCTACCGATAGCGCTTTAGAAAGCCACTTGATCGCGTTCGCCCGATACGAGACAGATAGAAAGATAAAGGAAGAGTTCTTGTTTAGCAATACACTGTTAGCCACAACAACTGCTGCTGATGTCAAAGCCTTGTGAACTCTTTTTTGAAGCCAACGAGCTCAGCTGGCAGAATTTTTAGCACATCTGTACTGAAGGTGCCCCAGCGATGATTGGCGTCAAGTCAGGGTTTGTCACACTGGCGAAGAACAAACGGCCTCAAGTGACGTCCTCGCACTGCTCACTACACCGATACACTCTAGCATTAAAGACTCTACCTCTACATTTGATGGAAGTTATGGACGTTGCGGTCAAAGTGATGGTCTTCATTCTATCGCCGGCAAAAAATCACCGGTTCTTCCGACGTTTGGCCAAAGAAATGGAAGCTCGACATGTAGAACTTCTGTTTTATACCAAAGTCCGTTGGTTGTCGAGAGGCAATTGCCTCTCTTGGTTGTGTAAACTTAAAAATGAGGTAAAAATCTTTCTTCGAGAAAACAAAAACAACCTCCATGTCCAATTTCACAATGAAGAGTTTGTTGTGATGTTTGCGTACTTGGCCGATGCATTTGGCCACCTCAACCACATGAACTTGTCTCTGCAAGGCCGTGATGTGACAGTCAGCGATAAAGATAAACTGGGTGGGCTTATCGCTCGAATGAGAGTCTGGCAAGCACGAATCAAGGTAGGGTCCACTACCTCGTTTCCTTAGTTGGAAAAGCGCCTGAAAATAAATAGGATTGATTTGGCAGATAACATCAAAATTTGCATCATAGAGCATCTTGAAATCGTCTCTGCTGAGTTTCGATCATATTTCAACCACAACACGTTGCATGTTTCATAGTACAGAGACCCGTTGAACACTGAAATTGACCGTAATGCCGAAGAAGCAGAGGAATTGACAAAGTTCAAAGTTTTGAATGCGATGAAGCTGGTATTTAATAACATAACTGACGACTCCAGCTTTTGGTTGTCTGTTCATGATTCATATCTATTACTAAGCAAATAGGCTTCCGTAATTCTAGTTTAATTCGCAACTACCTACCTTTGCGAAGCCGGATTTTCTGATCTGGCGTCCATAAAAACGAAATCCAGAAATCGCTTCAATGTACGCAAGTGATATTCGCCTTGCCCAACCTAGACGAAGCAGAATATCTAAGATCTCCTCAGGCGAGTGCAAGAACACGCTTTTTTTTGTTTGCCACATTTATCCTCCATTCACGAGAAAGCGATGTATCGTTATGTTTTGGACGGGAGTCGCCATTTCCGGGTCACCTGTCTTCCACATGAAGGTGGGGCGTCCCGTTAAGTGCCTTGCCCAAGGACACAACAAGCGAACTTGCCGGCTTGTTCTCCACAACCTCCCATAAATGCCGAGCGCCAAGCAGGGAAGCTATAGATACCATTTTTTAAAGTCTTTTGGTATGACTCGACAAGGGGAATAAACCCCAGGTCTACTGACTGCGAAGCGGACGCTTTAACCACTACACTATCGCGTCGATGTGCTTCGCTCTGACTACGTTAATTTGAAGTAAATTGACTGTGATTTTTTTTATTTCTTTGACTGTAATGCATTTATTCTTTTACTTTCGTTTGTTGGCTTTTTTATTATTAAACGTGGCGAATAAAATAACTCATCGAAACCCGTTAAAAGCAAAACTAGATATTTTTTATTAAAGAGCAGAGGGCCACAAGTGTTGAGAATCTCTGGAAGGGGGCCACGGATCATTAAAGTTTGAGCATCACTGGTTTAAGACAATGAGTTATTTTCATCTATTAAAGGCACTTTACATCAAATAATTAAATAATTGAGTTGATTGAATTTTATGCGAATAATCCAACTGGCGATACCATACCGGTACTAACAACCCACAAAAACTTCTTTTTTCATGATAGTTAAAATCCAAAATGCTTAATCCATAAACTCCCCAATTATTATTTTTTTGAAAAAACTCCTTTATATTCCAACATTTTATTTTAAATATTATATTTCTTTGATGCTTAGTCGAATTTTTTAAATATTTGTTGTAACTTTGCGAGAAATTGCTGTCCTATAAATAGAGCGCTGGGCGTCAGTGTGAATTAAATGCGCTTATCTAAGAGTTTTAGTAACTGTCGTCACTGCGAAATTCATGCAAATTTTTTTTTGTTTTTTTGAGACGTTATTTATTGGAACCCAACAGTTATCATTGAAAAAACCTTGTCACACTATATCTTAGTGCATTGCCGGTGATATTTTGGAAAGCAAGATACGCATAATGCTACTTTTCACGTAACGCAATAAGTGAGAAGTTTGCCCTTGCAATTTTGGTATTGGCGACGCCTCTCTTTGTCTCTCTCGCCATGCATATGATTTTGTTGGTCAAGGCAAAGGTCATGAGCAACTTGTGTCCTGGATGTTGATGGAAAATTCAGCTGGCGTCTCCTCATCACTCCTGATCCGTGTCCCAGCTTCAAATAAGTTGTGGCAAATGCTCTGCGAAAATCCTTTATCAAAATAAAATTGGATCCATGAATAAGTCTGTATAGCACAAAACTATTAACCACAGCCATGGCCCACAGGTCTTAAAAATATCAGCAATGTGGCCCTCCATGGAAAAATTTTGGAGACCCCTGCTCTAGGTATATCGCAAAATGTAGCCGCATCCAGGTTTTCTTCATCAACTTCGTCTTCATCCGAGAGTTCATCAACATCGGGCGTAATAGCAGCCATTGTCTCACTAATATCAGAACCAAGTATGTATTCCACTGCGTCTTCAATATTTGCAAATGCTTTTCGACTCATTACAACCAGTAACTCTAAGAAACATGAGATGGCTTAGGATAGAGAAGCTGCGGGTCACTAAATGCCAGATGCACAAAAATATTTTTATTACCTTGTTTTTCTTACCTATCTGTAAGATTGTAGTTGCTTGGAACGTTATACTTGCCACAAATTCAATACATTTGCTACAAAGTTTTATCCACTAACGCTGTCAAAAACTTAAAAAAAAACTGCATTGAAACAGGATATATATAAGCAAGTGCAAGATATTAAAAAGGATGTTTATAAAACCAATTTCTAATCTGAAGTTCAAAACCATGCAATATACATACGCCTACCTGGATGTAGCTACTGCTTTGCAATTAAGCCTATCTTGTTGATTACTGTACTTCTGATTTCTGAAGTCTATGTCAAAAATGCAAGGCACCAAATTGTCTATCTACGCTTCTGTGTTCACACAATATCCTTGCACGCAAAAAACAAAGGCCTAGCTGGAAAAAGATGACGCAGCTAATTGAGCCAGACACGACAAACGTAGCTCGTAAATCGTGATAAAAGTGCTTATAACCACCCAGCGTCCTGTCTATAGGACAGTGATGTTTGCGTTCATATTACTCGGTTACAATAGAAATTTTTCAAAACCTTTCTTATCAGTAGTCTAAAACAATTCACAAAGCAGCCATTTGTTAAGAAATACTGAAAACTTTCCTTTTCAGATTTTGAATACAATCCCAAATAGAACTAACGGTCAGCAAACAAAAAAACTGCTATATTCACATCCACAGAATCCATATTTTCAAAATCACAAAAATCGCTTAAACTTTATTGACGTGACAGCCTGAAAGGTCTTGTCATCCAATATATAGGTTAAAAGAGCAAAGATTGATTATAACCCTGTAAAATCCGGACTTACTGTCCTATAAATAGGACGCTGGGCGTTAATGGGTCAGTCTAGTCCTAAGTGTATCACCTAAAAGTGCAATCGGCGACAGGGTTTACATGCCTTCAGACGAAGGAGCTGTCCTTTTGCTGCTGTTTCTACCAGGTCACTCTCGGGCAAGGCGTAGTACCTAATAGCTTAATAGATTACAACATGACAGTTTTTCACTTTTAATGTATTTTGCGCTACATTGCGCATATTGTGTATGCTTTTTTCTTGCATGTTTTTATTTGGCTGCAGCCTTACACGTGCGCTGGTCATGCCAAAATCTTCAAATCTAGACAAAATTCTTTTCATGTGCATGTATTAAAGTATATAGTTTTGCCATCGTCTCCTTTTTTTTTCTACCGCTGTCAAAATTTATTTTCTTTTTATGCTGACTTGGGCAAAAATAAAATGATTGATTGATTGATTTTCTCTAGGCCACAGCTACTTAAATGTTTTTAACGAAGATCCAGTTGCATAAATGTGGTATTTCCAGAGGTCCAGTAAAAAAAATGACAAAAATGAAACTATCATTGTCAGTAAGTAGAGAAAAATACTTGAATTATCTTTGAGTCTACACACTCTACGCTAATCATCAAAATCAAAAATAAAATAAACTTATCGTACTTTATTCTGCCAATTTTGTGAAAAAAGAGCATTTCCTATTTTTGCTAGTTTTTAAAACTTGGTCTATAAAAGTAACAGCAAATCAAAGGCGTGGTGGGGTTTTTAGCTTTCGTACCGTACAGTTCGCTATCGTGTGGGGCAGTAAGATCTGTCGATATAATGCCTGATTTATTGTTTTCTTCAAAGCAGTGTTCAACGTCATAGATTAGTTTAAACACTTGATCATTGACTATATAATTGGGTCATCCCATAAGTTCTGTCCGATTTTCACTTTTTTAACATTGAACAAAACATATTGAATATTTTATTATGTGTAATGGAGTTAAATATTATTTTCTTGTGTAGGTGCATTTAAACCGATTAAATTTTATTTTACAGAACAATGAAATTAAAATTTTTTGTTTAAAACTCTGCAAACATGGAAGTACCCAAAAAATCATTTGAGGCGCTTGATGCTTTATGTGTTCAAGAACGGAAACTCTGCAGCTGAAGCGGCTAGAAAGATTCATTCAGTTTATGGAAAGAAATGTGTGAATGAAATAACTTGCAGAAGATGAAATCTCCACTACTGAATTTTGTAAACCATAAAATTTCTATAACCTGGTGTAAAGGACTCCCGCAACAGCCAGTCCAGTTTAATTAATTGATTACTCTTGTCCCTGCCGTCCCGTTCGCACATAGAACAAAAGTATTTTGTAAATCCAGACTGTTGACCCAGTAGCACATTTAAGACTTTAAAATCTACACAGATCTTCCATCTATGAGTGCTATATCGTAACTTTGACAGCAAAATTTTTATAAGACTCTTTTATACAAGTCGAATGAGCTAAAGAGATAAAAGCCAACTGATTTCTATCGCGCAATAAAATAGCTTTCAGGCTTGACTTTGATGCATGAATAAGAAGGCGCCAATTACTGGGGTTATAAACGGTTCCCAATTTCTGAATATGATCTTGAATATCCTCACAATAAACTAAAGAGTATTCCATTGGCAAAGAATGAATATATTCTTTCCCACGAAGTTTATACCAAGCAAAAGTAATAAAATTGCAGAGTATACGTCTTGCTTTCAATCTATGGCCCAGAATAAGAGCAGAAGCTTTTGGGAAATTCAAATCTTTGGCAAGGTCATCTAGCTCGGCCTGATTAAACGGCTTTGGCTGCTACTCATCATCATACTCATACTCAGTACATTCTGTCAAATGGCTATCAGACAGAGATTACTCACTGACAGAATCTTCAATTGTTTCCAAAACTCTTGGAGGCAATGGAATTGGTGCAACTGGCCCATGCGGAATCGGTCGTATGGATATTGAACAAGGCAAGCTAGGATATTGAATTTTATCTTATTTCTAACATTGAATCCAGCAACAACACATGAGCAAAAGTAACAATTTTTGCGATGTCCTTTCGGCTCCCTCCAAACCATTGGAACACCAAAGGCTAAAGACTTCTGGTTTCCAATGCTCCATTGTCTCAATGACAACACACAATTATGACACATTTTGTGTGGAGCCCATGCTAACTTAACACTAAAATAAGCATAATAAATATTGTTAACAAATGGTGTTACATTCTGCTGTTAAACGGATGCAAAAAAGCTTCCGCATATGTAGCAAAATATAGCTGGGTCTTGAACGCAGCCTCTTTGCTTAGTTGACATTTTGTGTTTTAAACTCAAGCAACAGCCTAAACCAAAGTAACTGCTAGGGATTAGATCAACGAAGACTAGCTTAATCGTTTTAAAGTAAAACCTTTCAGTGGTACCACAATGTTATGATTACAACGTCACAATAAAGTGTAGCAACTTCGACAATGGCAACGATGATCCAAGAATACGGGATGTTTCTTATAACAGGCTGTTATTACTAGTGTAAAGCAAAAAAATTAAATTGTAGATTATAAAAAACCTTGACGTTATTGACAAAATGCGATTTCAGATTTGTAATTAGCATGGGCAAATTGTCTTAGAAGCAACCATTTTAACCAGAAAATGAAAATGAAGTAGACCAGTGATATTAGCGTAGCCTGTTATTTTTTAATTTTGCTACAAGTTGGGATAAAATCACTGGCGAAGATGCGAAGTACGAATGTAGAAATCATATTAAAATTTTCAGTAATCTGTCAAAGTTGTTGTGGTTGCTGCCCGATCCTTTCCGAGGGATGGAGGCATGGCTGAAGGCCATGGAGCCCCAGAAGCGGAGCGACTCCCCCGGACCTTGACAAGAGGTCGAAGAGAGACAGACAGTCGCCACAGTGCAAGCTGAGGAAAGAGTTCGTCGTTGGATAATGCAGAATGAGATGAGCGGTGTCTTGGGACGGATTTCCGCCGACGCTGCATAAAGGATTCTCTATTCTGCCAATCCTAGAGAGATAAGACCTTAGCAGAAGACTGTGTCCGTTGCAGAGAAGACAAGAGAGGGCACAGATCTGTCAGAGTTCGTTATTAAAATCAACAACCTTATTTTCAGTAATTGGTAGCTATTCGAACCGCGTAAACTTAGATTAAATTCGTAATCCGTATATTTGCAATGCATGAACAAACGATTCTACGCAAACAAAATTTACGTTAGCGTTCTTGCGAATTCTTTACTTTGTAACTTGAATAGAGTATCATCATTGTTGTAACCTACCGTACGCTAATTATTGTTTTAACTCATTAATCAGCGTAGATATTCTATTCCTCTGTAGATTGCCCTATAGCCCGTTTGCGGAAGTTCTATAGGGCGATTTTCCATAAAGCTTTCTTGTTAATGCAATCTTGGGTTTCACTCAGCTATCATTCTGAGGTCAAGATTGCAATTTTAATTACTACTGTGTCCCTTTAGGCTGCAGCACAGCCAAAGTCAACCTTTTGCGCCAGAAGCCATTTTCAAAAATATTGTTGAAACAATCAGGTGTATATACGCGAAATAGATTTTGCGAAGAGTTAAAATATCTTTACCAACAACTCAATAAGCAAACTTGCTGACCATTTTTTGTGGGTGATCCTTTGGCTGGATTACCGACATTTCATCACCCCACATTTAAATCATTCGACTGTTGATCACGGACATTTAATCACTAGACATTTAATAAGGTAGACTTTACAACACAACGACATTGCAAGTGGACTAGAATCGATAACTCTAACCCTAATATGATTTAGTGTCTCGTCCCTAATCTTAACCCTAACCCTATTGTGATTAAGAGTTGGCTGATTGAATGCCTGGTGATAAAATGTCTGAACACCCCTTTGGCTATCGATCTATGACTTCCAACTACGAGATAACCAGGACCGTTGAGAGAACAGTCCGGTCCCGGTATCAACATTTTCCGAGCCCCCTTTAACAAGGATCTGGCAAACTGGCGTTGCCGAGTTTTATCCAATTACAAATGAATGATTGTTTGGCATAATTGCTTAGAAATTACTTTTCTTTCTGCACTTTTTTTACCTCCACTCTGATAGGAACAAGACATTGCTGTCTGGCTACTTTACTATTCAAATAATTAAATTTCTATATGCAGGGTAATAAATGAAGCACAATTATAATTCCATGTTTATGGAATAACATAAGACTAAAAGTAAGTCAAAAAACAAAATCTGAATGTCGCGTTGTAATAGAATTTTCGTTTTATCTCGATCTTAATTTGCTTCTTAAAATTGAGGCAACGCATAGTATCGTTCGAATAATTAAGTCTGGCTGCAATTTAATAGCTAGGAAACGATTGGCTTCTGCTAAAATACTTTGAACCACGTCAAGAACAGAACCATATATTCACAGAAATACTTCAAGACTTCAAGCTCCTTCGCTCAACGATCACAGAAAATAAAGCACTTTAACATAACAATCAGCAAGCAGCCAAAACTAACTCCACCAATTAACCGCTAGTAGAATCTACAATAAAGCACCACAGACATCATACTACTTTCTCCCTTTCTACCGCTCTACTCTCTCTACTACTCTGCCACTGTGAATGCGTAAAAACCTCGCCGCCTTATATAACAATGAGGCAAGCTTCCAGAAAAAGCCAGAACATCGCCTGACACAAAAAAAGCACCACTAATAAATTTCGTAATCGGCAATAAAAAAAATCTTCGAAAAGAAACAAGACTCACTCGAATTATAGGAGCTGGTGTTAGCCTATTAACCACTTAAGAAACTTTTTTTTTTCAGAAAACCGATCGAAAAAAATCCATTTTTTATTTCTTGTTATGAAATTTGCATTAGTAGCTGAAATGTAAGCACAATGTTTGGAAGCAAATTTTTTATTATTTTTTCCAAAAAAAATTTTTGAAAACATCCTAAAAAATTATCCTAAAAAATCCTAAAAAATTTTTGAAAAAGTCCTAATTTTGAAAAAATCCTAAAAAATCGGCAGCCCGTAATAACTCGGGATAATTTTTTGAAGACCCTATAGGCTATCCCGAGTTAACTCGGGATAATTTCTAAAGTGGTTAAGATATTAATTTAACTAATTGATATTAAGGCATATAGGCCAACTGCAATCAGTTGAATAAAATACCACTTCCACGACCGGTTTCATTCCTACTAGAACTCTTCAGGTGGACTCAGGTATTGAACCGATAATCACATGAATTGCTTCATGCGATTTCTTCCACTCCGCCATCGGTTCTGTCAACTGATGCTGTTAGTTTTAAGGTTATATACTGTGCACGCTCACTGCAGTGAGCTTGATGCGATATATGCTTTAATTCCCAGCCAAGCCAGTGTCTTTATTACGTTATAATACAAATTATTGGAGCTGGTGTTAGCCTATTAAGATATTGAAGGAGCTGATGTCAGCCTATGAACATATCGCATGAAGCAATTCATGTGATTATCGGTTCAATACCTGAGTCCACCTGAAGAGTTCTAATAGGAACGAAACCGGTCGTGAAAGTGGTATTCTATTTAGCTGATTGCAGTGAGCCTATATGCCTTAATATCAATTAGTTAAATTAATATCTTAATAGGCTAACACCAGCTCCTATAATTCGAGTGAGTCTTGTTTCTTTTCGAAGATTTTTTTTATTGCCGATTACGAAATTTATTAGTGGTGCTTTTATTAGCGGTAAAAACAGTGCATAAATGAAAAACGACGAATGAAAGGTTAGTATTTATTAATGTTTTTCAACTTGAATATGGTGCGGTGTCTGCATTTGGAGATGAGCTCAGATCGTTTGTACAGGAGCGTACGCTGATCAGCTTGTTCAGAAGACAGTTTTTCGGCTAGACAGAGGTTGCAGCGCTTGTTGCCACTTTTGAATGCAGCCGCTTTGCATACAATGGACCAAGATATGAGCAGTTCGATTTCTCTGTTCTTGTAGTCCCACACAGCTTTGGAGAGTTCACACAGCTCATCTCCAAATGCAGACACCAGACCAAATTCAAGTTGAAAAACATTAATTAATACTAACTTTTTATTCGTGGTTTTCCATTTGTGCACTATTTTCCCCTTTATTCTGTTTTTATTCTATTTTTTAACTCTTGCCATCGTTTTGCCTACACTCTTTACCTTTAACCTTTTTCACGCTTCAATAACTTCCCGCCTTAAAAACGCCATCGCGTGCAACAACAATATTATCTACCCGCCAATTGTAGTGAGCAGCGCTTGAGTAAGGCAGATCTGTAGAGCTTACCTTCCTTTAAATTTCGAGCCTTCTGTATGAATTAATTTAATTTTTATTTATTAATTTTGAATTTCATCTTATACCAGTATGGTGTTTTAGAACTACCTCCTGACGAGCCGCCTTAGGCGAAAAAGACTGTTGAGGTGTTTTTAACTTCAATAAACTTTATTTTATTGCTCTGATTCAATCATTGAGCTCTCTACTCTCAAATCGACCGACTACGTTAGTAAACTAATTAAGTATATTTTTCAGTAACAAGCTACTTACTTGCCTAGGGTCACTTTTTTCTGCTCCCACTTTTACTAGAGTAGATTAAGTTAGAAGTAACGCTGTTTGAGTAGTTGTAACTTTTACTTTAGTGCAGTGGTTTTCAACCGGGGTTCCGCCAGTACAGTCCAGGGGTTCCGCGACGTTACGAGTAAATTTTTACTGACTACCGTACTAGCTTTTTTTTTGTAAGATTTGAGAGTTTTAATTGTTTTAAATTGTATCGACATTTATCGTGACAAGGCAATGCCACCTAACGTAGGTAAAGTTTTTTAAGTTTTCATGTCCGTACAGCTGATTTATGATGTTACAATACTTGGTCAAATTGTCAATTTTAAAAAATAAGTCTGCTTTGCTGGTAGGCTACTACTTCAACCCGTTAGTGCGGAAGTAATTTTTCTCTTCGAGTTACGGTGCGTATTTAATCGCGCGTTTCGCATTTTTTTGGTCTCGATTATTTTCGCAGCAGCGAAGTTTTGCTGGAAAGTCCCTGACGGGCATCAATTCGCGAGAGTGAAATTTTGCATGCAAGTCTTTTGACGAAGTATACTGTATATTGGTTGCAGTTTCTGTAGCCGCTGTGTTGTAATGGTTAAGGTTAAAATTAAGGCACATGACTTTGAATCTCTCTTATTTTGAGGTCAAGTTCGATCCTGCTTGAAAGCACCATTGGTGACCGGCAGGAAAAGAATAATACTACTCATGTCTCTTTCTGGCTGATAACCGCTAGAAATTTTTGCTTTCATCATGTGTGCCAGAATAGGCAACAATTTAAACAGTTTTTTGGATTTTACCGTTTGGGTCAAACTGCTGATTATCATTGAAATGAAGAAATTCGCTCAACAGAATAAAGCGGTTTTTATCCATGACCTCAGCAAAAAATGGGCTATATAATGATGTTCTTTTGATGAAGTAGTGCTGCATTTCGGGCTTGTGATTAACACCTTGCATAAGCAGCAATGCTAGAAAGATTCTTATTTCATTGCTGTCGGTGTCAATCCGCTCTTTCGAACGTGAATGCGCCATCAAGATGGCCAAGCGTTCCTCCAAAAACTACCTGGCGTATCGATTTGTTTCTGTAGCAATTAGGTCTACAATTTTATTGTCAAAAAAAAGCTAAAATGATGTTGTATATATATTCAGAAAACTAAAAAATAAAAATAATATATCGTGAATATTTATTCTACAAAACCTAAATTCTCATACTGATTATTACGTTAAAAATTGTCTAAACGTTCTCATTGTACCTTTTAGAGCATTTGATAAATTGGTCTGAACTGAGGAATAGATATAGCATGAAAGTGTTTTAAGCAATAAAACTTTTCTAATACAGTGAGTCCTCGACTTACGACGTTGATCCGTTCTTCAGGCGCGGTGTAACCCGAATTTCAATGTAAGTCGGAACATCATAAATAAATTACTCTATACGTACTGTACTGTAAAGTATTGTACTATAATAAAATGTAACAATTAATGTAAAAAACTATTTTATTTGAAAAAGAGAAAACAATTCCATACCACATGAATTAAATGAAATATTAATAAGATGGTAAAGAAGCTGGAGTAGTAGAGGCAGCTGAGGTAGACGGCAGAGGCTCTGTAGTAGTAGAAGCAGCTGATGTAAAGGGTGCAGGTCTCTCACTTTCTTAAAATACTGCTCTAGCTTAGACTGGACAGACAGCATCTTCTTCCCATCCAAGATCTCTTTTTAACACTGCAGTAAATCTATGATGCCTCTGGAAACCTTAGTGAACCTTTCCATGTTAAGATTCTGAGCCTCAAAGGTTGCCAACGCTTGCTGTATCTCAGAAAAACCTTTTGTCAAGCCCTGCCTTGTGAAAGCCTTAGGCTCTGGGGTGGGGGTTTCTTCTTCCTCCACTATAATCTGCTTCTCCAGTTGTATCAAGTCCCCAGCAGATAACTCCTCTCCATGAGATTCCAGCAGCTCTATTCCACATCATTTTTTACATTTTTATGGGGCGCGTTCGTAACCTCGAAACAGCGTAAGTCGAGACCGTCGTAACCCGAGGACTCCCTGTAGTATAAAATGCTTACTCGGGATTTTCTCACCTTGGCGCCGCGAAGAAAAGAAACGCGAAAGCGAAATAACACGCGCAGTTAAAAGCCGTGACGACTCAGACTTATATATACGTCTTACGCACTGAACGGGTTAAGTCAAAAATTTAGCATGAAAACAGTAGGTTTTGTGACGATAAATAATAATATGAAAAAATGTTTTTATACTTCTATTGTAGGCTATTTTTGCAAAAATCTAAAACTAACCAATTTAATTATTACATACTGTATTACCGTTACTAGTAGTAAAAGACGATTAAGATTGTGTTTAATGTGTATATTGGTAGGCTACTAGGCTACTTAAAGTAAAAAGTTTTAGGTTAAATCTTTGCAATTCTGCACAGCCCTTTAAATTATGGAACAATTTTTGAAAAAACGTAGATTAGAAACAGCTGAAGAGATGGAGGATTTGAGACAGCCTGCCGGAGCTGCAGTCAATAGCAGTGATGCTGCTTCGTCCAGACTAACAAAACATAATGAAATAAGCCTACAAGTAAAAGTTCGGCAATATTGTGAAAACTACATAGCTCTGGGATTTACTTGGACTGGAAATCCAGACTGCCCTTTACCTTTGTGTATTGTTTGTGGGGAGAAGCTAGCTAATAGTGCTGTGGCACCAGCAAAACTGAAAAGGCATTTAACAACTAAACATCCAGAGTTGTCAGGCAAAAATGAACTATATTTTAAGAGAAAATTGGCATCAAATAAAATACAAGTTTCTATGTTTGCCAAAAAATTCAAGTTGAGTGACAAAGCACAAGAGGCAAGTTATGCTGTGTCGGAGATAGTTGCAAGCAAAATGAAATCCCATACTATTGCTGAAAGTGTAATTTTACCTGCATGCCAGCAAATAGTGAGAATAATGTTTGGAGAGGAGGCTGTATCAGAACTAAGTACAATTCCACTTTCTGACAACACAATGAGTAGGCGCATTCACGACATGTAAGAAAATATTGAACGCAATATCAAGTCAAAAATACTAAAACATAAATTGTTTGCACTTCAAGTTGATGAGAGTACAGACATCACTGGTAAAGTACAGCTCCTTGTGTTTATTTGTTTTATTGATGATGAATCTAGCGTAGAAGACTTCCTGTGCTGCAAAGAATTGCCAGAAACAACTAAAGGACAAGATATATTTGATGTTATAAATTCGTATTTCGAGCATTGTGAATTAAAATGGAAAAACTGTGTTGGTACTTGCACTGATGGTGCTCCTTCAATGACAGGGTGTCTCAAAGGTTTTGTCTTCATCGCACAAAACCAGAATTCAAATATTAATCATACTCACTGTTTTATTCATAGAGAGGCACTTGTTGCTAAAACTCTTGGAACTGAACTAAACTCCGTATTGGATATGGTTGTGAAAATAGTTAATTTCATCAAAACGAGGCCACTAAAACGTCGACTATTTACGAAACTTTGAGTGAGTGTGGAAGCACAACATTACTCTTTAATCCAGCATACACAAGTACGATGGTTGTCAAGAGGGAAAGTATTGTCTCGTTTCTACGAACTAAGAGAAGAGCTATTGACCTTCTGTTTGCAAGAAAATTTGAAAAAATTTGCAGAATGTTTGAGTGATGACCATTGGTGTTCCAAATTAGCATATCTTGCCAATATATTTCATGAACTAAACCTCTTGAACAGTGGCATGTAGGGTAGGAACAAAAATATCTTGTTTTCTACTGACAAAATAATTGCTTTTCAGAAGAAATTGGCAATATGGAAGAAACGCACTGCAGCAGGAAATTTGGAAATGTTTCCGAGTACTCTTAAAAGCGATTGTCCCGAAATTGCACCACTAATTTTGAACCACTTAGACACTTTGCTAAAAAATCTCGACAAATATTTTCCTTCGATATCTATTGACCAGTATGACTGGGTTGGAAACCCATTTGTGGAATTTGAACCATTTGAAGGACAGTTTACTTTAACGGAAGAAGAAGAACTTGCCAGTATTTCAAGTGATAGAACATTAAAGCTGAAGCATTCTGAGTTAAGCCTGGATGCTTTCTGGTTGGTGGTTGAAAAGGAATATCCTGCAATTGCCCAGAAAGCGTTGCGACTTCTTCTGCTATTTTCAACCTCCTATCTGTGTGAGTTTGGATTTTCAGCTCTGACAACCATCAAACACAAGAAGAGAGCGCAATTGTTGTCTGTGGAAGATGAACTTCGTGTGTGTCTGTCAAAAACGCGACCCAATCTTAAAGAGTTGTGTAAGAAACACCAGGCTCAAGTTTCTCATTGAACTTTTTATGAGAACAAATGCACTTTGTTTACAGTTTGTATTTTTAGGGTAAATAAATCTAAAGATGAATTTGTTTGTCTTGTTCATTTAATTAATTACTTGGTTTGTGCATGACAAATAAATTAATGCACTGGGGTTCCTCGAGCCGCTGAATGTTTCATTGGGGTTCCGCTTCACCAAAAAGGTTGAAAACCACTGCTTTAGTTCATAGTAAAGATTTGATGACTGTTAAAATGGAATGCAATATCTTTGCATAACAAACAGCCTGTAATTCAAGATTTCATTTTTTTCAAATCCTTTGTTAAATTAGGATATTTTCGATTTGAATTTTGAAAACCAACTGGTAAGCTTAACACTGTTTACTGCAAATTTAACAAAGTGCGGTGAGTTATTAGAAGGGCCAGTCATAATACCTTTTGAATTCAAAAAATTTTAGAGGCGTAGGTAAATTCAAATCTCTGGTGTTTAACTTTTTGTCGTTAGCTTTAACTGTACAAGCATACATCAGTTTGTTTACCAACCAGCTACTGCTCTTGTGAAGGGAGTTGCCAAGGCGGAATCATCCTCTATAAAGGTTACTACGCAAGCTTTATCGTAGCAAATATTTCTAAAATTTGCTTTTATCTCTGATCCCTCGTATAACGAAAAAGTTTTTATTGAGCTACAAACAAAAGCTAATTTACTTAAGAATTAAAAAAAAACTGACTTAATTAACCTAACAAATTTTTGACTGAATAGATTGATATTTCTGGAGTTTTTATATTAAAACAAACATTTTATTAACAAAACCACACAAATCCTCAACAAAACTTGCCATATGCACGCCAAATATAAGCAGCCAACTCTGCAATCAATAGGTACAAAAACAGAAAAGTAAAATAGTATCGGAGCTGCGAACTCGAACTCGATCTTTTTGCCGAACTTAAACTCGAAATTCAAAATTTTGTGGGACTCGAACTTGAACTCGAGCTCGAACTCGAAAATATTCAAAGCAAGTTCGAGTTAATTTTCATTTGTATTAACACAATATCATTACAACTGAATTAAAAAATGAAATCTCTTCATTGAAAATTAAAGATCTTTTGCAGAAAGTAGGCTCAAGCCAGGCTTTTTCTAAAATTGTCTAAGCCCAACATGTTATCAATTTCGTATGCAGAAAAAAGTTTTAACGTTAAGCATGGCTTTGGTAATTGTTAAAGCTAGCCTTTTACAAATTGCCATTATAGATGGCTTAAATCGCGACTTATGTACGTAATGAAGCAAAACCCTTGTTATTGTATTGCTGTTGCTAAATTCGGGCAATGGGCCTCAGGCAGCTTAAATCAGTAACATGGTTATGTAGCATGCCATATCACTTACTTTAACCGCTTTAACGAAATCTTTTTGCAAACAGCAAATTCCATTTGTATCGCATCATAATAACGTACAGCGTGTCACCTGCCAACATAACGCCACAAAATATATTATATTTAACGCAGGGATGTGGAAGCGAAAGCGGGAGCTGGAAGCGGAAGCGGTGGAAGCCTTTTCTGTGGAAGCGGAAGCGCGAAAATTCTACCGCTTCCGCTTCCTCTTCCACATAGGCTATTTAACTTAAAGAGTAACTTGGCGAAAAAGTTTTGGCCATTTCCCGATGTAGGTGAAGTGTTGTTGTTGCTACTTGTCCCCTTCCGAGGGGTGGGGACATGGCGGAAGACCATGGAGCCTTGAAAGACAGGTAACTCCCCAGGGCTTGGACCTCGTAAAGAGACAGAGAGTCGCCAAAGAGCGAGCGGCGCAAAGAGCCCGTAGATGGACAGTGCAGATTGAAATGAGAGATGTCCTGGGACGGGTGTCCGCAGGCGCTGCAAAAAGGATTCTCCATTCTGCCAATTTTAGAGAGATAAGGGCTTAACAGTTGGCTTTTTCCTTTGCACCGAAGACGAGAGAGGGCACAGAAAGCGTGACGTAGGAGCACAAATTCCTCAGTGGAAATCGAGGGAACCTGTGTGTTGAAAAATTTTGATGAGACAGTATCCTCCAGTCCGAGAAAGAAGAGAGTGGATACGAGAGATAAGAGGAGAGAGACTGCATAGGACTGCAGAGAGCACTAGTAGCACTCCTCGTCTGGCTAGATTATCAGCCGCGTTGTTCCCCCGGAGGAATGAGTGTCTGGGAACTCATTGTAGCCTGATAAAATAGGAGGAGAGAGAAGACAGTTCCTGTCAGATCTGCCAGAGAGCTTGAGGTAAAAGAAAATACGGAAGAGAGGACAGGGTGGCGAGGACAAAGCAAGAGTCAGAGAGAAAGAGAATAGAAATGGCAGACCTCGTTGGTGCTGCCGAGACCAGCAAAGAGCTTGCAAAATGGTGCAGACTTCAGCGGAGAAACCTGAGCATACTGGGCCTGCCGAAAAGAAAGGAGCGGCCTCAACGCCATAAAGAGAGCAGTTGGCAAGTACGCCAAGCCACTTTTGCCAAAAGGAAAAGGAATAGAGCCGCCAGTCCAGAGCACCAGATCTTGAGGTGGGAGAGAGTCAAGATGAGCAAGAGCCGTACCTTGGCGAGATAGAGGGGGATCAGAATGGAGAAGAAAAGGTGGAATCCACAGTGAAGGAAGGCAGGTTCCAAGGAGGAGAGGGAGATCAAGCAAAGAGAGCCTTCTAGGAGAAGCAGAAGAAAGCACGAGCGGGTAAGTGGACGCAAAATCTCTCCAGGAAGATCTGCAGAGTCTTGGTTTCACTCCAAGTTTGGTCAGACCTGAAGTGGAAAAGGAGGCTGGGAGACGAAGTGCGTGCTCATAAAATGAAAGAGCGAAATGAATCAGGGCGGTTCGTAGAGGAGGTAGAGAAGCCTCAGAAAGAAGAAGTAGGATAGGGGGACAAGAGGCAGGCGGGGATGGCGCGACTAGTCGCTCGGTGAAGGCGTTCCAATTTGGTAATATTTGTAACCCTTAGAAAAGGAAACCATCCGGGTGAAGCATAAATGAAAAGGAAGGGAAGAAAAGAAAAAGCTGCACCAATCAACAGCCGCCTCAACGTGGTGGCGCAGTCCCTAACCCCGTTAGGGTTGGGTCAAAATGGCTGTTGGCCTTCCCTAGATTCCAGTACGCCGGGCACTTTCCTCACACAAACGGTGAAGGTGCACTATAAGTCTCACTAAACGTGCGCATCAGTAGCGCGAGAGAACGAGAAGAAGTATGACTAGCATCACATTTTACATCGATTACGGGTAAGAAAAAGAAAGTTTGGACAATCAAAGGTAGCCCACAAAATGATGATTTGATTAAACTTAATTGACCTTGCTCGGGGGGTTGAAAACGAATTTTCTCACGTCGGAAACACCTTGATTATTCTACATCAGTGCTCTTCAACAAGAGTTCCGCAAAACAGGTAGTTATGTTCCGTGAGTTTCAATGGTTGCGTGGGGGACCGAGAAGGTTCTTCGTTTACTACTAGTATTTTTTTCTTATTTCAGTATATTCATTCATTATATGTAGTAGCGTTCCGTGTATATAAATTGTTAACAATGGAATCTGATAGCAAGTTGCAGTTTGTGACATAATCCTTTTTACAAGTTTAGGAACGTCTGAATTTGCTAACTTCTTTTTGTTACGTAATAGTGCGTCTGTAATTTCAATTTTGCTCGCTCTTTTTACTGTATATAGGACCGAAATTTTGCATTTTAGAAAGATTAGTGTCAAATCGTGTCGTGGAGATGGACAGAAGGTCCGTATTGACGATTGGAGTCAAAGTTGACTCAAAGTCAGAGCTAATTGAGAATAGAGAGAATAATCCGCGCTATATCGTTGTAATTGGTTGTTGTGACGACAAGGTATTGTCGAGAGTTGTAATATGTAGTCATACCGTTTAGATCTGAGAAGCATTAGGTTAACTGTTGTAAAAGTGGTTGTAATTAATGAAAAAACTTGTAATAACTCTTTATTTGTTGAAGTATTTAATTATTTTTTGAAGAGCAGTAACGAAATATTTTATTTTCTTACAAGCATATCGTGATTTATAAATTTTTGTTAGTGGGGGTTGCGCGATGACAAAAAGGTTGAAAAGCACTGTTCTACATTCAACACAAGTTCTCATATCTAAGAAAAACAAACACAGAGTAGTTCGGAGCAATAAGCTTAAGCGAAATAGGTAAAGTAAGAGCAATATATTAGTAGGTTTTTGTCTCTTCAAAATGATGAAGTGTAGGAGAAGGCAGGCTACAGATCCACAAAAGTAAAAAAAAATGGCAACGTTTGTTTTCTCGTTTTTTGTTAGCGGAAGCGATTGACGAAATAGCCGCTTTTACATTCCTGAACGGCAACCTCATAATTCCTTCATAAGCTGGGTTTTCATCAACGGTAACGTCATAATACATGTACAAGGTGTTCCAAAAGTCTTGGGTACATTTCAAGTCCTCATTTCTGCTGATCTATGAGTGGTAGTTGAATGAAACTGTTGTCATTTTAATGCTAAACTCATTGAGTTTTTTTTGTCATGCAGATAATTTTTTCATATCTTTTCGTGTGGCTTAAATAACTAAGATAACCTAGATCCACCAATGGCTTTCACTCAACCAGAAAAAGCGTTTTGTGTTCTTGAACTTTCAAAAACTGATTCAGCGACACTTGATGATCGCGTTTTCTCGCCCTGATATCCTAGGTCTCCAGACGTCACACCTTGCGACTTCTTTTTGTGAAAGCACTGGTCTATGCGCCTCCCCCTTCCAAAAGATGTAGCTGAACTCAAGGCCAAATAACGGAAGTTGTTGCAACTTGCAACCATAGACAACACAATGCTGGAACGCATTTTAGCAGGAATTTGACTATCGGCTTGATGTGTGGCGTGTGACTAACGCTGTTCACATTGAACATCTTTGAACATTCTATAAAAAAATTGAAATTGCAAGCTTTCAGAATATGCCAGATGCATTGTTATTTCCTTAATAGTTTTTGACATAT